>CM033363.1:0-271857 GCA_019395295.1 Osmanthus fragrans | reverse complement strand
TATTTTTGAATTTGGATCTTTAAATACCTCCCTAAATGTAATTTCCTCTTCAATAATGAGCAAAAAATGGCACCGAAATGCCCGCTTAATATCCTCAATATCCATCAAGGGAATTCCATTAACATATTATGTTGACGTAGACTATAAAGGCATCTTAACAATGTTGGTCTTACAGGACGGAACGCAAGTCTCAATATATTCGTATAGAACTTTTTGGGCCTTTTTATAGCTTTCTCTGTGCATTGAAGTTACTTCTGATACAAGGATAGTTTGCTTTTGGAAAAAGAATTATTGTTATAAGTTCTCCCTTAATCATGAATTACTCATGAATTTCCAATAGTTTCTAATTAAACTTGGACAATTTTTGCGCTGATACAAGAATAGTTACATTCCGACTAAATATTTTTTTAGGTTCTATGAATTAATCTTGAATTTCAAGTTTCTAGTACAGACAGAACTATGTACCCAAAAAAAAAGGCTGTGCTAAATTTTGATTTGGTCAATGTTTGTTGTGTTAATTTGCCAGCATTTGTTTGCTGTAATTGATGGGCATGGAGCCTGGAGGACATGCTGCAGCTGAAAATATAGGAAAGAACATAGTACATGAATTACAAGTTGCTGGAAATGAGATAGAAGCAGCGTTACACGGAGCCTACTCGGCCACCAACAAACAGTTCCTTGTTAACTAATCATGTAACAAATTAATTAATTTTTCAAGTTGCATTAATATAGGTTCGCACTGGCTACATAGTCCATCGGGATCACTTTTCAATTCCAATTTGCATTAAATGTTTAGACAGAAAGGATTTGCTGGGAATTTACTTAACATGCACAGCGGAAAAATAATAGATTTTCAATTCCTACCAAGGATTTGCTTTGTGTTTAGATAGAAACTGTGATAAGAATTTTACATTTTGTGAAATCTGCAAACTCGTTTGCTATTCCTTCTGCTCCAACAATCCTGATCTGTCTCCCACAGCTGTTCAATTGTCCAGCCTCCAATAGTATCCACACAGAACAATTTTGAGAGAGAAAAATCAGGGTTTTATTTCTTGTGCTAGCAAGAAGAATAATGAAAAACCCTACAACTGTAAAATCCTAGCAGCTATTTATATAAACTCAAACGGGTTTAGACCGTCCTTTAAACTTAACTCGATCCAGTATTTAATTAATCCAATTAATTAAATCCGGTCCATGAATTAATTAATTCGGACCTATTAATAAGTAACTCAATTAATTAATTATCCAACGATTGTCAATTAATTAATTGGTAACTCTCATTCTTTCAATTCACATTTTGTGTGTGACCCATTAGGTTCTCAATCACGATGCCTAACGACGTGAATTATTATTTTGATCTAATCAAAATCAATAAACCAAAACACCCATTTGATTTAATACTAATTCACATTTGTCGTCCCAGATTGACATCTAGCAATGTGTCAGGGCAATACATGTGATGGAAAATGTCACGTGGTATGACAAAACCAAACTTATTCGTTTATCGTGAAACTATAATCCCTTCGTCAATATGATCCGATCAATTACGAGATATGGATATGTGTCAATTTCGATTATCGATCATATCTTTCATTCCACTATTAAGTCAATGTAAATCGAAAACTCCTTTTCGACTTATGTGTACACCTTGGTCAAGAATTTCATTATCAACTTAATTGGATGAAATGTAGATCATAAACTCTTACTATCTAAGAGTGACGAATCATCTATTGATCATTCACAACCTTCATATGATTCTTGACATATCCGAACGACGCCGTATTAGCGGTGCTTGACAGAGCAACTTCCAGCATCACTAAAGTATGACTGTCCCCACATAAAGTACTATGATGACCTCAAGTCGAAGGATCAATTTCACTACCGAACATTGGAGATTAACCACTAACACTTAGATAGCTATTCATGTGGAATCTCCCCAGCGGGTCTTCAATGTTTTGTTCTATAATAAAACATTCACGTGTTGATTTAAGTGTCACTACACTTTAACTTATGATCAGCTACTTACTTCATAAGTAAGAAATGCCACACGTGATGGTCTATCCGTAATAACGATATATGTATCTCGTTCTTACTTATAACCATGGATTGTTTAAGATTCAATCAAACGTAATTTATATCTCACAATCACAACTCTTTGTGATTAACAAATTACTGAAACTTGAATTTATGGACTCTATTATTTAATATAATTAATCAGAATATTAATTTAAATAAACAATAGATCTTGCCAAAATAAATGCATTAAACATATTAAAAAGTGTTTACAACCTAAATCGATTGGACTTAGGGCATAACACTTACACTTACAAATTAGGTAATAGATGTAATTAACTACAATGGAGTCTTACCGGAAGCCAATGGCGGATCCAGGATCAGAGGTCAGCTAGGGCGACCGTTGACTAGTGACCATTGACCGTCAACGGTTAGCGACCGTAAACGAGGTATATTTTACTATATTATTTCTGAGGAGTTTAAGAATTTATTGTGTAATCCAATTTTGTTAGGAAATGGATGCCCAATCACAACCTTGAATCAATGTTGAACCAACCACAAGTTTTGACAAAATTCCAACAATCTTGATATTTTGGGTGAAATGGAGATTTTCAATATATATGAATGAATTGGATTACTTGAACAATCCTCAAGTTAATCCCAAGAAAGAAAAGGAGTTTAAGATTTGTGACCCAAGATAGAACAAACCTCTAATCTTGTAAAAATCTCTTCAAAGCTCTCAATTCTCTCTATTTTTCCTCTAAAATAGGGCAAAACCGGGCTTCAACAATGGGGGGGGGGAAACCTGGGCTATAAATAGGACACGGGGCGCCGCGGCGCCATGATGGTGGCGCCGCGGTGTTTCCCACAATCTCCACCTCGTCCATCATTTGATAAACCTCAAATTTTGGACGAATACCAGAAGAACCAAACTGGCTGCACCATTCAACCATGGTTGCCTACGTACCCTGAACCAGGATCAAGCCACACCGTAGTTCAAACCTCTCCATAAAAATCCATCTCCAACACCCAAACCGGCTGCACCATTAAACAATGGTTTCCTACGTACCCTTCACCGGGATCAAGCCATCCCGTAGTTCATACCTGCTACACCATTCTACCATGGTTGCCTACGTAACCCCCCACCGGGATCAAGCCATCGTAGGTCTTACCCGGCTGCACCACTTTACCGTGGTTGCCTACGTAACCCCCCACCGGGATCAAGCCATCGTACGTCTTACCCGGCTGCACCACTTTACCGTGGTTGCCTACGTAACCCCCCACCGGGATCAAGCCATCGTAGGTCTTGAATCAATGTTGAACCAACCACAAGTTTTGACAAAATTCCAACAATCTTGATATTTTGGGTGAAATGGAGATTTTCAATATATATGAATGAATTGGATTACTTGAACAATCCTCAAGTTAATCCCAAGAAAGAAAATGAGCTTAAGATTTGTGACCCAAGATAGAACAAACCTCTAATCTTGTAAAAATCTCTTCAAAGCTCTCAATTCTCTCTATTTTTCCTCTAAAATAGGGCAAAACCGGGCTTCAACAATGGGGGGAAACGTGGGCTATAAATAGGACACGGGGCGCCGGGGCGCCACCACTTCTGTCTCCGGCGCCGCGGCGCCATGATGGTGGCGCCGCGTGTTTCCCACAAATTTCATACTTTACTGCCTAACATTAAATACTTTAGAAATAGAATATTAAAAATATCATTTTCAACATATGCAATTTTAAAATCATACTAAAATGCCATATAAATTCATATTGTGAAATCTAGTCTACTCTTTGTTCCATTTCTTGACATGAGATAATCCAACTAATATTTATTCCTGCAGTTTTTTTCTCATTTTAAACAAGCATAATATCTTTAGTTAGGGTCCTTGTGGCTTCTGTTCAATTGACTTCCCAAGAATAAATAAACACGATTATTGGCATTTTACATTGCGAACTCAAGAAGTTTAAAACTCAATTGCTCTTGAAATTGCATTGTATAAGAAGTGCAACTCACTTTGTCAAGTTCCAAATATTGATCTCTCCAAGTTGCCTCGAGGAGTAAATTCCATTATGAATTAGGTCATATAAAGATGATACACCCTGCAAAAGCCAACAAATTTATTGGACGAAACAACCCAAGTATTAGTCATTGAGGGTAACTGTTATCTTCAGCAGTTCAAATTTTTTTAATTTTTTTTTTATATTAATAAACCTTAGCTTACACTACAAACAATTGATAAGAAGATTAATAAGATTGATTTCAAAAAAAAAAAAAAAAAAAAAAGATTAATAAGATAATTCAAAAATTCACAAACATCACAAATTCACATAGTAATTTGCATATGCTAAATTTATCTCCAAACCATTTGAAACCCCTGATTTTGTGTTCTTCTCAGCATCTGCTAAATGCTATTAATTTTTTGCCTAATCTTACGGTAGATTCAATTAAATAATTAATTCAATCTCAAACCTTATCAATTGTTTCAAAATCCTCTGATTTTCACCTAAGATTTACGCCTCAAATCTCAATCATTCTAATTTGGTCAAAACTCTACAATCTTTGATTGTAACCCTAAACATAATATTCCAACTATCATTTTCAAATTTCCACCATAATCTACTTCCTTCAACTCGAAATGGTGATAACTCGTTCATCCAGACTAAAGCATTCCACATAAAAAATCACAAAGAAATTTGTAAGAAATACTTACTGGCAATGGCGACTTTGAAAGTTCAAGAGTGACTAACCAAGAGGGGGTGAATTGATTTTTAAAAAAATTTTGTAAATGAACTTAAGTTTTAAAATAATCAATCAATAAAGTAATATAAGATAACTATGCACAATTATGAAAGCAACTAATACAAGATAATTTGCACAAAGTAAAGTCGTTAAGTAAAAGGGATAAGAGAATGCAAACGATATAGTTGTGGAGGTTCGATCCAACGCAATAATCTACATCCCCATTACCAAGCTCTCCAGTACGAGCAATGCATTTTTCACTATGTTGATTGACTTATAGTGCAATTCAACCCTTTACAAAGCTTTCGGCGACTTTCAACCAAAGGAGCATTGATCCTTTTACAATTGTTGAGTTTTTCGGGACCTCAACATGACCCACAAATCGAATAGACTTTACAAGTGAAATCTTCTCTTCTTAATGAATGATGAATTTCAATTTGAGTACAAGAAGAGAAGTATGCTAACACTTTGATAGATAGTAATGAGTGAAACTCAAGTGTTTGATTTGAAAAACTTTAATAGAAGATTTTCCAAGGTTAGGATCAATCAAAAGTTTTTCAAAAATAAGAGATTTAACAAGATAAATAAGTAGTTAATATCAAATGTTTTAACACAAATGAATATCTTTTTAATGCTCTAGGAAGTGTGTGTTCAATGCTTGAAATGAGGTGGTATTTATAGCATTGCAATGACCAAATCTTTGTCAAATTGGATGACCGCTAGCAGACGTTCGGTACGACTATCGGACGAGTCACTAACCATTTTTTAAGTCAGAAGTCAAAACATGCACAAATTTGACCAATGTGCAAAAACTTACCCTACTGGACGTTGGGTATGACTGAAAAACGTGCCATTTTTCTTCTTTTAAATTTTTAACATATGTAATTTTTTGAAGCATGTTGTAACATAATTTTTCAAAATAAGATTTTTCAAATGTAAGTTTAAGGTCTTTACCTTTGAAAAATATATTTTATACATAAACATTTTGTATGTGATTTTTCGTTCTTAAAATCAAAACTTGGGTTTCTCACGATTTATTACCAGGTATCAAAATGTTTTACCTTTACATAAGATTACAAAAACGTCAAAGCTCCGTCATGCTTGAAAGTACTTCGACTTTTATCCTGATTTTTGTTGAGGCGTCTTTTGCGAGTTTCTTGAAATTTAATTTCCACGACATCGTTCGATCAATTTTGTTGCTATGTCGATCGTTGTATGCAAATCATTTAGTCTCGAACCTTGTGTCTTGAATTTTGTTAATTCACAATAATTTCTAAAGACACTAGAAATCAATTTATTAGAAATAAACATAATTTGTTTGTGATAATCAAAACGAGATGTCAACCATAGATCAACAAACGTGTGTCCATCAAATTTGTGGCCGCGAGAGCAAGAGACAGCGAGAGTCGGGACGAGAGGTAGAATATATAGGATTTCTGAAAATCAGAGATTCGACACAACTACACCTAGAGGGAGGGTGATTAGATGTAAACGCGAAATTAAAATTTAATTGGCATGCAACAAGTCACAAGTTAATTATGTCTATGTGATTAATCAAACAATTCAGTTTATCTTAACTTGAACTACCGTAATACCGAAAGCAATAACTAAAGCAGTAAACAACACAAAATTGTTCACGAAGAAACCCAACGTGGGAAAAACTCCGGGCGCTTTGCCAGTCAAAAATCCACTATAAACTGTATTATAAACTTACAGACCACTAGCAAAGTTGACAACACAAGTTTTCTGATCTCCTGTCTGAAGTTCGAAGCAGCTCTCCTGGAATGTGCACACGAACATCAATCCTAGCTCTTCTTGAGTTTATCTCCTGTAGATCCACCAAGAACTTATCGTTCTTGAGTTTCTTCCTTAATCATCGTAGCCAGCTAAATTGACGACACAATCTTCCTGACAGATCCAAGTAAAGAATCGGTACCAGTGTATTTGATTGAAGGTTTTGATGTTTTCAATCCAAATGGTGCATATGATGAATTGATAGAACTTGATGAAAGTTTAGCTCTTGAGAGAATAAGTGTTTTTTCTTGAATGTATAATGTTCAATCTAGAGTTCCCGAATGCGCAGCGCCCCCTTTTAAATATTGGACAAATATGATAACTTTGGTTAATAAAAATCTAACGAAATCAAGAATTAGGTAAGACAGTAAAACGGTCGCTCGAGCGACAGGTAGGCGAAGGTCGAGCACTGGATGTTCTGCTTCATCCGCTCGAGCATGACTCCCGCAAGCATCTAGCGAAAATGCGACGAGTTTCCTTTGTATTCCAAACTTGGATCCCAAACCCTACGCTATACAACCAACTATGAAACTTTACAATTAAGTCCCTAAACTTCTAAAATATTCAAATTGGTTCTTTTGTTCACAGAATAGTCAATTACAATAATCTAACACTAACAATTTGGAATTGGGCATTTGGCATCAATGGTTGTGAAATCAGAAATGTCTGCAATTCCTATATTTTGTTGATTTGTAGTAATTGAATTCATTTAATGGGCCATTATTATTTTTTTTTTAAATCCCAACTAAAGAAAAGCTCTAAATCTTATTTAAAAAAAAAAAAAAGAGTCCAACAACTCATGTTCCTCATTCATCCTTCTTCCCTGTCTTCAAGGCGTCGATTCTATAACTTCAATTTCCTCATGCGTGGTTGCATCAGTAAATTCCTGCAGAGCCAGCAACTAGTGCCACCTTGTAGGGTGCTGGTTTCGCCATTGCCAGAAGCTCATTGATATATCGTAAAGACAAGGGAATAACGATGACATAACTGTAATGGTGATTAACTTTATTATTTCAAGATAAATGTTGCTTAGGTAGGTAGGCAGTAGGTAACATATGATTTAGTCCTCGTATAACTTTGATTTTTTGAGAAAAGAATTTTAAAGTAATTTTTTTTTTTTTTTTTTTAAAACGCATGGTTAAAAAGTAAGAAAAAAAATTATAAGTTCAAGTGCATAATTATTTCATTAATAAATGTGCAATTGAGAATGAGTTTGAAAAAATGTGATTTAAAAAAAAAAAAAAAACAAGGACTAAATATTATTACTCTATTCCAATATAAAAGAAGAATACAATAACAAATACACAAATGGATGATGAATTAGAATTGGAGAAACTGAGTAAGATTGTTGTTTTGTACCTTTTTATATTCCAATTAATTCTAATTATGTCTAATTCATGTACCAAACATGTTCATTGCGATTTTGAAGTGAATTAAAGGTGGTTGGCAATAGTATTAAGATGAAAAAGTATACATAATAAGATAGTCGGGAATCATTTTTATGAGAGAAATAAAAAATTGTTTAACTATTTGACCTTACTTTTCGAAAGAGAGAGGGAGAGAGAGATATGGACAACATGACAAGGTAGGAAGATTCTGAGCCATAGTTTTGAAAGCAATTCCTGAACATAGTATTCTTAATTAAACCATGCTAGAGTGTCCAAGTTAGTTTATAAAAGGAGAGTTGCCCAAATGATGTGGCAATCTCCTATTGGAGGGTGCGAGTAGCCCGCAGCTGGTGGACTGGTTGGCAATAGTATTAAGATGAAAAAGTATACATAATAAGATAGTCGGGAATCATTTTTATGAGAGAAATAAAAAATTGTTTAACTATTTGACCTTACTTTTCTAGGGAGAGAGGGAGAGAGAGAGAGATATGGACAACAGGACAAGGTAGGAAGATTCTGAGCCATAGTTTTGAAAGCAATTCCTGAACATAGTATTCTTAATTGAACCATGCTAGAGCGTCCAAGTTAGTTTATAAAAGGAGAATTGCCCAAATGATGTGGCAGTCTCTTATTGGAGGGTGTGAGTGGCCCGCAGCTGGTGGGCCAGCCGCCCCCTTCAATAGGGGGCTGCCACTTCATTTGGACAACTTCCATTTTGTAATCCAATTTGGGCAAAGTAGCATTATTCTTCTTAATTTAAAAATAATAAAAAATCTTTGTTGTAATCGAAAAATATATAAATAAGTTGGACGGGACTAAGGTAGATTTGATCCCCCAACTACAAGACGATGGACTACCACAGTTTGGAATATTTTGATTGATCAAAATTTTATTTGCATCTCTACATGTCTTTACTAATTTCAAAATATATATTTGACCATATATAATAATTTAATACGAGTTCTAAATCTTCTTTCCTCCCATCATTAATATAGTCCAATCAAATTCGATTTTAAATTTTTAATAAATAAATCAAAATCGATTTTTAATTAGAGAAGAAAGTAGAATTGAATTCAAAAGCAGCAAAAGTCAGAATTGAATGGTTAAGGAGACAAGAAAATGGAGACAAGTCACAATGGGTGGCTACAACGAACATGGATTAATATCGGCCGTACAAAAAAAGTCGCTTTGACTTCTATAGCACATGAAGGTGTGCAGGGATATGGCGGCTTGGGGTTCGGTCGGTTGTGTTGGGCCTATGAACATTAATATCGTCAACGACCTTTTAAATGTTGGATTCTCGACTCCCACCACCACTACTCCATTTCTATAGCCTTTCTCTTCCAATCAATTGTTGACTAAACTGAATTCTAATCAATGGAAACTGTAGATGCTACGAATGAGTTCCAAGATTGGGAGGTTCTCCACCCTAACTCGGACTCGGAATCAACCCTGCTCCACATGCCATACTCAGTCGACACCTTTGAAGAAATCGAATCAGAGGACATAATTCGGGCTAACTATTTCTCGTTAGACTCTCGGAACCGGTACGTCACTGCACATGGGGAGGATTCCGTTGATAATAAATCAGATAACCCGAGTTGGATTGATCCTGGATTGGAGGAGAACCCGACTCGATACCCGAACAAGGAGTCAGACGAGTTTTGGTCCGATTCCAGCAGCGATCGGTCCGGCGGCGCCAAATTTAACGATTCCGTGGGTACAAATGAAATGGGTTCTGAAGATATTAAACAAATAACTTTGCAGAAAGTGGAAAATGCACTAATTTTGGAAAAAGACTATTATTCAATGTCTGGTGAGATTGAAGAGGGTTCCATGAAATTAAACGAGTTGGAAGAGAACTCTGATTTAGATATGAAAGAAGAAGCGAATTTGTGCGAAGGATCAGAGGTTTTAGGAGAAGAGAAGTGCGAAATTAGGAATGGGATAGAGGGTATAAATGAAAAAGAAACTGAGAAAAGCCGTGGGATTGTAAACAGGGGTGAATTATGGTGGAAGATGCCAATGGAGTTTATGAGATACTGTGTATTTAGAGCGAGTCCAGTCTGGACTGTTTCAGTAGCTGCTGCCATGATCGGGTTTCTGATTGTTGGCCGCAGATTGTATAAGATGAAGAAGAAGATTAGGGCATTGCAGATTAATGTCACTGTCGACGATAAGGTTAGTACTGCTATTCAGATGTTATTTTGTTGGATCTTTATAGTATTTTGCCCAAATACAGTCTTCGAATTTAGTTTATGTAATGCCTTTTAATCCAAGAAATTGTCTTTATGAAGAAAGATGTGAAGATAACAACCTGATTATGATAATATTGCTGCGCTTATATTCGACTTCCACATACATTTGAAATTGGAAGACTTAACTTCGGCTTGTGTTATTTCTTGAATTTCTTTATGAGCAAACAGAGGTATAGTGATAAAGTTTTCATATGTTGTTCCAATTAGTGGTTTCAAGGAATTTCTACCTTTTTTGAAGACATTTTGATTGACATTGGCTTTAGCAATGATCCAATAACTTATGGCCATTTTAACTTCCTGAGCGATCTGTTGGGATATTGGGTGTTTAATCAACCACAATACACATCATTTCATCTATATTCAATGCACAAAAGCAAGAAACATAAACCGAAAAGTGAAGCAACAATGGCCGAAAATCTGGACAGCTTTTTCCCTTTGTTTATGGCTGATTTGTAGGCTCAGGAACAACTTCCATGTCATGCAAATCACCTTCCAAGAGAGAGCTAGAAAACCGACAAAGAACCTCCCCTTCTTGGCTTGTGGTCCTTGATCAAAGATCTACCAAATGTAGCCAAGTAACAACCCCTTCTCATTCCCCAATCACTCAAGAATCACCAATGTAACCTAATCTTATTTCATGCCAAAGTATACACAAGAATCTCACAGTAGAAGAGAAGAGAAGCCAAAAGAGTTCACCAATGGAGAGAGCAAAACCAGAGAGAGAGAGAGTTGTGCCCTATTTTCGAATTGGAGAGAGAAAGAGAGTGGTTTACCAATTAGGCTTGTCAAACAAGTTAAGCAAATGAAATGTCTCTTAAGAGTTGATCTCAACCATTCATCCTATCCAATGGTCCACAATAAAACTAGACGAGCACAATCCATGTGAATGACACAAATAACACTTAAATCTAATGGAGTTAAGAGAATCATATTCTCACACGATCAGTTTTAGTTTTATCCTATGATGTTTGGACTTGGGTACAAGAATCGAGTACTAGTACGCATTTAAGTATCGGATCTTTTATTTTCTAAAATGTAGGATGCGATGACATGGCTAAAAAGAATCCAAATTTCAGACACGAATACGTGGGTATGTCTTTCACAGTTCAAATTCCCCCCACCCCAGAAATTCACATGTAAAAAGTTATAAATTATTAAGAGATTGAACATGTCACTTAAAACAAACTAGAAATTTATACTCAAGTCTAAAACACCAAAAAGAACATAAATTTACATGACAAAATCACAAAATTAAAATAAAAGTAAGCAATGACATAATTAATTACAATTGCCATATCCGCTTGAAAATTGAAGGATCACCCCATATTTCATACCCATGTCGTGTCGTGTCGACATGGGTATGCCGCCTGAAATGCCAAGTCCAAGCATCACAGGTTTTATCTCATGATAGCCTTTGCAAATTAGAAGGAAGAATGTATTATTCATACATGTAAGTACTGTAAAGTTGAATTGTTATTGTAAGTGATCTGTTGAAAAATCTTCAGTCGATATCAGACCTCATAATTGTTGACAAAGCAAGGACCTTCAGGGTACCCAAGCCTTCTCACAACTTTTGTGCGAGACACAAGGGCAAGATCAGAGATGGTATTTGGGTCCAAGAGGTCCAATCATTTACAGCATTGTGGACTTGTGCTTGGGATACACTATGATTGTTGGATTCATGAATTCTTAACAAACTTCAATATGGTTTTTTCTACTTGCATATCATCAACTGCTGATTCTATAGCCAATTCACCTTGTTCTAGTTAATTAAGGATCGCTCAATAAGCTGTGGATTCTATAAAAAAAGGATCTTTTTTATAACTAAGAAGGGTTGAGTTTAAACTTCCTGCATATCTGGCAATGAGGAATTCTTTCTTGCAACATTAAATTCCTCGCAACATTAAATTGGGTCCCATATGGCCTTTTCATTTGTGGACAATATCAGTTGCTTGTCTGGAAGGTAATAACATGTTACACTGAGTATAGGTATGCCAGTTGCTAGGCATTAATGACTTGGGGGTTATACGATTGGATACTGTAAAATTTTACGATATTGTAATTTCCAATTTGTACACATTTACGTTCTCCATGAAAATGATGTCCATTTCTTCGAATAACCATGGGATGTCTATTTTTCTAACCTTGCTTGTTTTATTGTTCAAGAATATATGTGTATCCCTATATATGTGGATTGTTTTTCATCTATGGTTTTTATTTTGCAGAAGGTATCCCAGGTTATGAACCGTGCTGCTCGTCTGAATGAGGCATTTTACATTGTGAAGAGGTTGCCTATTATTCGTCCTTCACTGCCGACTGTTGGGGTGACAACATGGACTGCGACGAGTTTAAGATCAGTGTCCCCCACGTAACATGCAAAGCACGACTTGTTCTTGTCAAATATAGGACCGTTCTTTCAATTTTAATTTGTATAATTGGTATATTAGCTTCTTTCCTACGAACTTCTACTTGTATAATGTGTGTGTAGCTACCTTATTACATCAACTTTGAAGATTTTGTTTCAATGACAATTACTTGAGTAAAATCTCCTCCTACACATTGTTGCACGAAGTTTTACAGAAAATTGTGCTATGTTGTTTTCATTTTTTGGATCTTTTACTTCGGTGATTATACTGTCCCAAAATATTTTCTAAGTAAATGTAATTTCAAGTAGATAAAAGTAAATTTTAAAATAGATTTGAGGTTGAACTTGCGGGGTTTATTCAGGCCATTGGTTATGCATGAGAGTATGGATGGAGAAAGTTTTGGCTAGAAAGAGACTCGACATATTTGATAGCTATCTTACGCTCTTGATCATAGAAGGTCCTTGATGGTGGCATTCTGTCTAGGATAAATGTCTCGATAGGGCTTTCTAGATGGACATTGTTATTACTCGTATCTATCGTGAAGGAAATCACATGTAGAGAAGTTGGTGGTGGACATCTCAAGATTTTATTTCCACATTTTTTTCCTATATGTATAACAATGCCTAGTGTTCTAAAAAGCGTAATGCGTGACAATACGTGGAGATCAAGCTATGAGTTAGGCAAGTTTAGGCGAGGCATATGCGTAAAAAAACATAAAAAAAACGTTTAGTTTATTTTAATTTTTTATCAATCAAAAAAATATTTAATAATTAAAAATATTACCTACCAAACATCTAAAATAGATTTATAAGAATTTTATACATTTTTTCAAAATTTCCAACAAAATGAAAAGTTTCAAATATAAATGCTAAATAGTAAATATATAGAAATTTTTAGAAGTTTTCCTTTGTTCAATGCTTCAAACGGTTGTTTTGAATTTAGGACAGACAAGGTAAAAAGATCAACCTTTAAATTTTAACTTAAAAGAATTGTAAAAAAAAAATAAAAAAAAAAAAACAATGCGCGCCTAGACGAGCATAATCACGCCTAGGCGTGCATTAGCGATCAACGATTGCCGTTGATCGCTATATAAGGCGCCAAGCCACTTGACTTGGCATTTCCCCCTCGCATCGCGCCTAGACGACGCATTGGCGCTGCCTAGGTGCACTTTTTAGAGCAATGGCACTGCCTATGATGAGTGTACTAAAGTGGTGATTATCTAGTTAGAACATCCAGGTGCATATTGATTCCTATTTCCAACAAAAGTTATAATATTAATAAGAAACTAAAAAAGGTGCGTTAAAAAAAATTCTTGGCCCAAGGTGCAGATAATAGAATTGTGGAGTAGAATAATCAATTACAATTACAAGTTGTCATCTATTCGATTACCCTTTTTTTTTTTCCTTTTCGAATAAAGAATAAATTGAGATAGAGAGAAGAAATGGTTCATCCAAATATTAACATGGCAATTTAATCAATTACACTAAACTTGCCACATATAATCTAATATAGCCGTTAGTCTTCTCCATACAAATATTTAAACACCACTTCAACAAGCAAAGATCTCTCACTAGATTTATTCTTCGATAACTAAATATTTACTTGAAGCTAGATTTCAAAAATCTTCTTCACAATATTTATTTGTTTTCGAAGATCTCGAATTCCAATAAAATAATGACTTCAACTCGTTGCGCTGCTTGTAAACATTTGAGAAGGAGATGCCCACTAGATTGCATATTTTCTCCTTATTTTCCTTCTGATAATCCACAAAGAATTGCTTATGTTCACAAAATCTATGGTGCTAGCAATATTGTAAAGATTCTCCAGGTACCTTACTACCTATCTAGCTACCTACATAATTCTCTATGTCATAAATTATGTTGATAATATTTATGGTTTGATGTGGCGAAACAGGACCTGCCTGTGCACATACGGGGCGAGGCAGCTGATTCGTTGTACTACGAGGCTCATTATCGAATGAAAGATCCCATTCATGGCTGTGTTGGAATAATCACTCTTTTGCATCAGCAAATATACAACGCACAAACTCAGCTGTCAAAAATTCAAGCTGAAATTGCAGTTCTAAGTGCTAATGCACGAACCGAGTCTCATTATCAGCAACAAGTTGAACAAGTGCCAATTGTTGATACAAATTTCTTGCCACTACAAAAGGGTGTTTATGACACTTCCCCATGGTTATTTAAGAATGGCTTGTAAAAGTTTTTAACTTTTTATCAGACTTCAGAATTCAATTTTACATATTTTTTCAAGAATGTAAGAAACAACCTATTGGGAAATCCATTGAATAAAACGACAGGAGTCAGTAAATATTGCTTACATGTACTTGAGTTCCAAAGATTTGAAAACGGCCTTAAAAAATTCTAGCCACCACTTATAGGAGGTATGATAGCCAATTCATCTCTATCTTTCACAACGGTGGATTTGGAGGTGTATTCTTCATTTAGAGCGAGAACCATGCACTCACAAATCTCTTCTAGGCTCGAAAATTTTGCAATAAGCTTATTCAGGCAATCATCAGTACTAGAGGGTGGAACTTCCAATGGCATATCAGCCAATCCAGTAAGATCTCTTGCTCGTGCGAAAAACAAAACCTTAATCACAACAGATCTACTATCCTTACCCCTCCTCCTCACCCTCAACATTTTCGATTTTACTTTTCTGTCCCTTGATATCCATAATTGAGTAGCCTGCCAAATATATTTAGGAAACATGTTCAGAAAAAAAAAAAAAAAAAAAAAAGGTCACATACAGTTTATACAGGTCACAGTTTTTAAAAAGAACAACATTAACGTCATTTTAGATATCGTTGTCAAACTTAGCAGGAAGTTGAAAGTAGGCCAAAGTAGCAAGTACAATGAGCTGAAATACATTTCACATATAGCATGTTTGCGTCGGACCGGACAATAGTCGATAGTATTAAGGAAAGAAAAGAACCTAAAAATCTTGTCTATTGCACTGCTTAGCCCTATCCAATACTCCCTTAAAAGGATTATAACTTCCACTTTAATTGTTACATTGACACAAGTGTTTCATGGGGCTTTTCCTCTTGCTTTTCATGTCGTAAACTATTGTTTCTACTTTCTTGTGGACAACTTCTCAACATAATGACGTGTTTGTATTTTCAGTTCCACGAAGAAAGAAGAATAGATACATATAAATGTTAATTCTCACTTTCTATAGCAATGGCAGCGATCAATATCATTCTCATCATCAGAGATATCATTATTTCTAAATGGATCTACCTAGCCCCAATCTCACAAGACAGAGAATTATATGAATTTTCTTAACATGAACAGCTTTCCTGGGACACTCAAGTGTAGGGGCAGAAAAATGAATGAAGACAAAGACATTGCTTGTAAGAAAATTATATAGGCAACTAGCATGGCAAAACATACAAAAGAATGAGTATCATTGGATGCTTAGTTGGAATTGTTACAGAAAAAGAAGATGAGCAAACAGCCACCTCATGTAGAAAAGAGAACAGCGAAAACTATAGGAAACAGCAGCCAGTATAAGATTAGCATGCAAGTACGAAACTTTTTTTGGGCACTAAGTCCTAATACAATAGAGAGAGAAATCTGTCAAGCATAAACTAAGGATTATGTCACAATTCCTGACAGTAGTTAGCTCAAGCACGTAGAACAACTAAGAAATCATCTAGCAGAATAAAAGAAGCATGAAATTTGAAGTCTTGGCGGTTTTCTTCCTTACCCTGATCAACCAATTGTAGCCACTACGGGCGTATATTTCAACTGTAACAAATGCAAATGCTTCCCTAATTTGCTTCATACAGGGATCTTCTAACATTGAGAAGTCTCAGATACCAAAAGTAGAACTATTAAAGGTTACCGCTTTTCAGATCAATTTTAAATAAATACTACTTAAAACACTTTTTTGGGTGCAATTTTTGAAATTTTATTTAGCTACAAATTATAGTTCGTAAACAATATAAGATGGAATAAATGGTTCACCATTTGGGTTCTAAAAATGTCCAAATCAATATAAAATTACTGGGTCGAATAGAAAACAAAATTGACATTGTTTCATAAATGCCAAATAAAAAATCCTGCCAACCAAAGTTTAGCACACCAACCAAGCTTCAAAAGTTAGGACTTAGGAATTAAGCCAACAGAATGTCAGCTCAGCACCAAGGGGCACCAAGAATATGAACGTCTAAAAAGTGAAACTATGCTTAATATATTTTCTGAATGAAGATCAAAGAATATATTAAGAAAGGTTAATCCCTATGAATGAAGACAGAACTTTAGATAGTGATAACTTATGAGAGACTCCAAGATCCACCCAGAGAGGTTCTCATCTATGGAAGGGATGTTAACACTAGAAGCTAAAAGCGTAACAAAAGTGCAACATTTAAAAAAATTAAATGTCTTGTTGGTGGCAATCTACAAACCTCAAATTTAAAGTTCGCTTATTTTCCATTATTTACAACAAATTTAGCGAAAATAATTTGACATATAATTATGCAAGATCCTGATACACAGAAAGACAGCTAAGAGCATGTTTGGGTGGCTTATCTTAAAGATAAGCAACAGGCTTATTTTTAAGGTGCACCCACCTACATTCAAATATCCCAACATAAGCCACACACTTGAAGCTTATCTTCAAGATAAGCCACCCCAAACACGCTCTAAAAATCAATATGAAAGAATTGGTATCCAGACTTGAATATCAGTGGCTAAAATGTTTTCGAAGCATTTTCATATTATTTGCCTTTTTGATATGCTTAAAAACCTGTTATGATCATGCATATTTAATAGTTTATAGAGGAGATTATATTTAAAACCAAGACAAACCATATTTCATCAACTGGGAAAAGCATGTATAGCCACAGGCACACATATAACTGCAGGTGTAGAACAACATCAGGTGTGATTTTCATTTTTCAGACAATAATTCAAGAATGAATAGGAATTTATTTCAAAACGCCAATCCCCAAAACAAAACAGTAGTATCACATACTGATACGTACAAAATAAACGGAGTTGAAAAATCTTGAAACCGGACTTGAATATGAAATTTCAAAAAGCAAATGCAACGGAAAATCAACAAGCAGCGGCAAAGAGTGGAAGAAAGACCGTACCTTTTTATAAAATTAATCTACAAAAATCCTAAATCTGTAACTTGAAATAATGATATTTGAACCAAAAGAGGTGAACGATACCTTCAGCTTCGGGTCGGGTTTGGTATCGAAAATTTGTATTACAAGGATTCCATTCCTTTCAAAGATTTGCCAAATTAAGCGGGTTCCAATCTCACAAATGCAATTATCAATGAATAATGCTAAACAAATTAAAGGGAAAAGGTTCATCTAAAGGTTGACATTCCCTCACATGAATGTCACGTCCCACTTAAACAAGTGTCATTTTAATATCGATTTTCCAAGATTAAATTTTGTGAAAAGTGATATTAAATGGTTACATATTTTTTAAAATAGGTATCATATACAATAACTTCTTTCATTTTTTCCTTTACTTATAACTCAAGAATAGGATTGGATATAATTTTATTGGGTTATGATTTAAGATAATCAAATCGAATAATGAACAAATAATTTTTTTAATTTTTTTTAATAATGGAACCAATTTTTTTTTTTTTTTTTTTAAAAGATGTGGAATCAAACGGGAACCGAATTGTTGTTTGATTTGGTTTGGTTCTAGTTTCAATATCGATTGATAAAAAAAAAAAAAAAAAGAATATTAGATGAAGAAAACTCAAATGTTGAGACTTCAATTTTAAAAATTCATGCGACGTTGGTGGCTGAGCGCGACAATAGACGACAAGGGATAGCTGTTGATTTCCATGTTAGAGTCGATGTATAAATTGAAAATGAAAAAAATTGATAAATAAATTAAGGTCCGAGTCTCCAAAATAAATTAGAAGCCTTCACATTAAGAAATGATAAATCCAATCTACATGACATTTGTCATTTGTGTCCTAATTTTCAATTAAATTTTGAATTTAATGGTTTGAATTGTAATATATTATACTAAAAATTTAAATATTGAGTTTGATTCTTGATTCTAGAATTAGAACTGAACTAGAATCGAAATCAAATAGTTCCAAATCTAATAATTAGAATCATTATTTTTTTTTTAATATAACCGAAAATTGCTCAATTTGGTTTGGTCTGATTTTGTTCAATCATTTTGTCTACCCCTGCTCAAAATAAAAATATTCAAGATTTGTTTGGTATGACTTTTGAAAAGTCAAAATGAGCTTTTGAAAGTATCAAGAACTTGTATTTCTACCAAGTTTAGACTGGCCAAGTATAGAAATTATTTCAGCCATGTTAAATTAGGCTCAGCATTATTATCGAGATTAAAATTTGAAAAATCCCTTTTTTTTTTTTTTTTTGCATTTCATTAATACATATCAAAATGAAAGAAAATAGTACAACCTAACCCGTTTGGCATTTAAATACATATCATAATGTATTTTTAACTTATCTAAAACAATTCAGATTTTCAAACTTGAACTAATCTCAAGTCTACCACATCAATATGAAGCAGGGTAACATTACTCTATTATTTTGGGGTCATTAAAAGTCCTAAATTAGAGTTAAGTTGCTAACTGGCCCTTATTTTCTTTTTCAAGACTATTGCAGGACTTCTATTATTTCATAAATAAAATTAAAACATCTCGAAAATAATTGAATTTAGCTCTCCTGCAAAAATAGACTCGAAAATCTTTCCATTAATACTAAATTCATTTTTTTCCTAATCGCGAATGATTTACAGCAATGTTTTAAACTTGGCTATTAAACGTCGAAAAACCTATAGCATGCACTGTGCTCTAAAAATTAATAGAGAACTCTCAAATTCTTCTCTCTTCCTCGTGAAGAGCTCTTCTCTCTTGTCTTTTGACAAGCAACAGTTTATCCTTTAAATTCTTTTATCCTGGCTTTATCCTCTTGGTGTTTCTAACGTGGCCCTTGCTGATTTGTAACAATAGAAGATGAAGATCAAGGCGTTGAATTGCAAGGAGGTGATGCTGCGGAGGAAGTCGTCGAATACCGCAATTGCTTGGTTGGTAGATTCCTAACAGATCGGGTTATCCACTTTGTCTCGATGAGGAGTACTATGACATCTATTTGGCGACCAAAGAAAAGAATTTGCATCAAAGACATGGGGGTTGGAACCTATGTTTTTCAATTCTACCATCCCATTGACATGAGTCGTGTCCTTGAAAACGGCCCTTGGACTTTCAATAATCATCTTCTCCTCTTGAAACATCTCCAGGAAGACGAAAACCCTATGAAAGTCGATCTGTTTGAAACAAGCCTATGGGTACAAATACATGAAATGCCTGCCAGATTTCGTTCAGACTGAGTTCTTGTTCAGATTAGTAATCACATTGGCACCTATCTTTCATCCGATCCCAAGAATTTCTGTGAAGGATGGAAAACTTTCCTCCGTATCAGGGTTCTCATGGATGTACGAGTCTCGCTGAAAAGGAGGATGAAACTTAAAAAACCTGGAGGTGAATGGATATGGGTGATCTTTAAATACGAGCGAGCGTCGACATTCTGTTACATCTATGGCAAAATTGGTCACTCAGACTCGAATTGCGAGAAATTTTATGAAGCTAAAGGTGAAGAGATTGAACGACCATACGACCCTTTTCTTCGTGCTCCAACCCGAAATACCCCTGGTCTTGCCGGCGAGAGGTGGCTCCGGGGATCAACATTGGAAAACCCAGACCCTAAATTTGGTAAGAGCGAGGATTATGGTGTGGAGGAGGAAATTCCCATGCAAGGTGGCGAAAATCACTCCCTAACTAAAAAAGGGAAAGGCGTGATCCAAGGGCCTATCTCAATCAATTCTACTACTGCTGTCTCGCCACCTTTGATGCCCAATATGAAGGAAAATCCTTTATTCAAGGAGGGACCAGCTGGAGACTCTCAGACCAAGGAAAGAAGCGACAATCTGGGCATTACCATAATAGACCAAAAGAGGTTCAGGATGAAAAACCACTTGGAAGTGAATATGAACAACCCTGTTACAGATTTTGAACCTATGAATGAGGATCCAAAAAATGGTGCAAAGGCAGGGCCCACCGATCAACATGAGCGTCCTCAGCTGGAACTGTCGTGGGCTAGGCAACCCACGAGTAGTTCAGGTCCTCATCGACCTTGTTACTTTTAATAAGCTTGATTTTATTTTTCTTATTGAGACCTTGTCTTGCAGCCAAAAAGTATCATCTATTAAAAATAAATTGAATTACGAGTGTTGTATTGTTGTTGATTGTATAGGCCATAATGGTGGTCTTGCCCTCCTGTGGAAAAAACAGGCTATGGCATCTCTCATTAGCCTATCCGCTTCCATATAGATGTAAATGTAACTATTTTCAGCCAATCGAAGTGGCGCCTTACAGGCTACTATGGTAATTCGGATCGAAGCAAGCGCCGTGAGAGCTGGGATCAATTGAGACTCCTCGCGTCATCATCTTCATTCCCATGGGTCTGCCTTGGGGACTTTAATGATCTCCTATTCCACCACGAAAAGATGGGAAAACATGAACATCCGAATTGGCTCCTCAATGGCTTCAAGGAAACTATAGAAGATTGTCACCTTTGTGACCTAGGAATGGAGGGCTATCAATACACGTGGTTCAAGAGTAGGGGCTCGATAGTCTGGGTTGAGGAAAAACTTGATCGGGCTCTTGCTTCCCCAACATGGACTCATATATTCCACAGTGCCCGGGTCTATAACTTGGGACAATTCTCATCTGATCACGCACCTATCCTCTTGCAACCAGAAGTATCAGCATCATCCTTGCCTCGGCCAAACCATAGAAAATTTCGCTTCGAAAATCAGTGGCTTAGAGAAGCCGATTGTAAGGAGGTTGTACGCTCCAGCTGGGAACGGACTGTGGGTGAACCAACCCTCAACCGTATCAAATTTTGTGGTGACGACCTCTTTCGATGGGGAGGTTTTGGACTTCGAAAACTACGACTCAAGTTAAAGCAGAGCAGATTTGTTATGAGTTGAATGCAAGGTAGAACGGATTTTGATGGTATTAGGGAATTTCGTAAGGCTCAGTCTAATTATTTTAAAGCTCTACATCAGAAAGAAATCTATTGGAAGCAAAGGTCCAAGAGGCTTTGGCTAAAAGAGGGCGACTCCAACACGAAATATTTCCATAAGGCAACTTCATCCCGTAGATGTTTGAATGAAATTCAGGGACTCAAAGACAAAGATGGCAATTGGTCCTCGGGTAAGCTGGCTATCCATGGAATTATTTCTGAATATTTTCATGATATCTTCAAATCATCAACCTAAAGTGATGACCCAGGTCCAGTTTCTAAGGGTATCCAGGCTAGTATTTCTAATTCTCACCATGATTTGTTAGCAGCCCCGTTTACGACACAGGAAATCCACAAAGCCATCTTCGATATGCACCCAGATAAGGCTGCGGGGCCAGACGGCATGAACCCGGCTTTCTATCAAAAAATTTGGGAGGTCGTCGGTAAGGACGTTACTTTTCTATGTTTACACTGCCTAAACATACGTACTTTCCCTGAAGGTTTGAATGACACCCCAATTGTTCTCATCCCAAAGAAAGTCAATCCTGAAAGTGTCCAAGATTATATACCAATATCTCTGTGCAATGTTATGTATAAGATAGTGGCTAAAACTCTTGCTAACTGCCTTAAACTCATTTTGTCGGATGTGATTTCGGAGACGCAATGTGCATTTGTTCCAGGCCGATCCATCAATGATAATATTATGATGGCATTCGAGGCTCTCTACCATATGAAGAAGATTAATAGTGGTAAAAATGGTATAGCCATCCTTAAAATTGACATTTGCAAGGCTTACGATCAGTTCGAATGGGGCTTTTTGAAGCAAGTGATGACTCAAATGAGCTTTCCTCAAAACTGGATTGACTTAATCACCTTATGCGTCTCTACAGTCCGGTATCATGTTGCTCATGGAGGTTTCGATATTGGACCAATTATTCCGGAGCGGGGATTGTGGCAAGGCTACCCCCTATCGCCATATCTTTTTATTCTTTGCTCGGAAGGATTATCATCACTTATTCGATTGAAAGAGGACTCAGGCGCTATTCATTGCTGTAGAATTGCAAGAAATGCCCCCCTCTCACTCACATTTTCTTCGCGGATGACAGTTTGTTGTTTTTTCAAGCGAACACAGGGGAATGCGATGCAGTCAAGGAACTTCTCTGTACATATGAAAGGGAATCTGGCCAATCCATTAACTTTCACAAATCCACCTTGTATTTCAGTAACAATGTTGAGCCCAAGAGACAAGCTGCTATTCGAACAAACCTGGGCATCCAGGCTTTTCAAGGGTACGAAAAATACCTTGGCCTGCCCTCAATCATTGGGAAAAATTAAAAAGAGGTTTTCTCTTTCATTAAAGATCGGGTTTGGCAACGAGTGCAAGGATGGAAAGAGAAGTGTCTATCTAGAGTGGGAAAAGAGATTCTTATCAAGACATAGCCCAAGCTATTCCTAATTTTGTTATGAGTGTTTTCCTGATCCCCACTAAGCTCTGTGAAGAACTCCAGAGAATCATGAACAAGTTCTGGTGGCAATCTAAACAAGGGGGAAACAAAGGTATCAACTGGACTGCATGGGATAAACTTAGCCTTCCAAAATCCAAAAGCGACATGGGATTCAAAAAGTTACATGAAACTAATTTAGCCCTCCTTGGTAAAATCGGATGGAAGTTTCTCACACAACCTACATCTTTGGTTGCTCAGATTTATAAGGCCCGCTACTTTCCCTCAACCATATTCCTGGAAGCTAATGTTGGCTATAGGCCAAGCTATATCTGGCGTAGTATACATGCCGCCCAATCAGTTCTGAAAGACGGTTACAGAATTCGAGTGGCAAATGGTTCATCGATTAGAATTTGGCATGACCATTGGCTCCCTAACCCCAACCAAGGATTTGTAACGCCAGAACCAAGCCCAGGAAGTGAAAATACGACTGTTGACCAACTCATCATAGCATACCAGAATTGCTGGGATTATAATCTCCTTGCTGATCTTTTCAATGAGGAAGACTGCTGCCAGATAATGAACATTTCTCTAACAGCCCAAGGGAGGAAAGATCGAATGTACTGGATTCATGATACGAAAGGTGTTTACTCGGTTAGAAGTGGATATAAGCTACCAATGATGGACTCCTTCATACACACTCACACCACTATGGAGAGCTTCTGGAACAACCTATGGCAATGCAAAATACCATCGAAGGTTCGGAACTTACTCTGGCGGGCATCGCTGAATGTTCTTCCTACAGTTGATCAGTTGAGGGCCAAACGTGTCAACATTGACAGCCGCTGCCCGGTTTGCTTAACTCATGACGAATCTGTTCTCCATGTTCTTGCTTCTTGTGAATTTGCCCGTAAAGTTTGGGAGTCAGTGGGCATAGCCAGCTCACCCCCCTCGGTTGCTGACTTCAAAGAATGACTCATTGCCATCTTCAAAAATCATCACCAGGAACAAGAAATTATCGCTATGGTTTGCTGGGCCATCTGGATGAATCACAATGAAGCTGTGTGGAAAGCTAAGTCGTTTACAGTGCTAAAGGTCGTGACTATGGCACATAACTGTTGACCCAAGAATAACTAACCAATAGGGGAGTGAATTGGTTTTTGAAACTTTTTCGACAATTATTCTCAAAACAATTAAATGCACAAGATATATAAATGCAAGATGTAATAATAGAAGTGACTATGCAAATTTGATAACTTAATTCAAGTATTGTCACTTAAGAAAATATAGCACAACATAAATAGCAATGTAAAGTAAGGTGCGATAATGTAAAAGTGACAAGCGAATTTAATAAGGTTTGATACACAATGTGTTCTACGTTCCCGTTACCAAGCTCTCCGTCACAAGTAAGGCCAAATGCACTATAATGGTAACTTACAAACAAGGAGTACCAATCCTTAAGTGACTTACAACAAGGAGGACTTATCCTTAGGTGACTTACAACAAAGAACACCTATCCTTAAGTGACTTACAACAATGAGCACTTTTTCTTAGGTGACTTACAACAAGGAGCACCTATCCTTAACAATAATCAAGTTTTCACAAGGCTCTCGAAACCACCAAATTATAAATGATAATTTTACAATTGAAATAACTCTCTCAACAAATGATATAATCAAGTCAAGTATTTGGAGAGTTAGGTTAACAATTCAATATATAGCAAATAGTAAAGCTCAAGTGTTTATGTTGTAAACATTGATGAATGATAAATAGTGAAATAGTTTGTATCTTTGTATCAAAGTTTTCAACTAATGATCTCTCTTAAGAAATAATGCAAGTTAATCATGAAGAGAGATTTGCACTTCAATATAAGTGTTGGCAAAGAAAACCTTGATCAAGAATTGAAAATAGATGAGATTGAAGTTTTCTTGCAAAATGAATTTCTTGATGAAATAGATGAAAACAAGTTTGGATCAATCAAGAAATTCTTTGTAATAAATCAAATGGAATATAAAACCAAGTAAATTTAATGATTTTCAATAAATATGCTCTCTTAATATCTCTTGTAGGTTCTTAAAATTGAATGCAAAAGAGAGGGATACTTATAGATCAAGAGATTGAAATCAACCACTTTCGGTTGATCACTTTCGGTCGACTGAAAGGCAATATGGCCGTTGTAAGAAATTTGACCGTTTGAGTTTTGGCTGATCTATTTTATCATTTCGGTCGAACAGGGTTCGGTCGATCGGTTCACACTTCGGTCGACCGAAATGACAGATTTTGAAAAATAAATTTTAGTATCAAAATATTCATTTTTCCAAAATTAATTTCATACCAAAACATTTTTATGCAAGTGATGAGTTATGAAAAATATAATTTGAGTTTTTTGCACTTGCTAAATATTGATAAGTTATACCTTTACATATATAATGACGTTTGATAAATAACTCTATCTCCAATGTTCTTGTTCTCTTTGAGCCTCATTTTGACTTGTATATTGATTTGCGATTCTATTAAGTTCCAATTTGATCGTCACATGTCATTCGCTATTGTTTTGAATGATTTGCCTTGAATGCTCATTTAACCTTCACTTTGAGTATGAAAAATACTTTCGATGGCTTTGAAGACTTAATTACTCAATTCAATTTGTTAGTAAACAAAGATGATTTGTTTGTTATAATCAAAACAATAAGGTCATAATCAACCATAGGTCAACAATAACCTCCTCCAGCAATGGCGTGATGCAAACCAGCCATTACCACAGTCCACAGTTAGCTCCAATAGACCGGAGATCAATAAGTGGAAACCACCTACATCGGGTTCCTTCAAACTAAATATTGACGCAACCATTTTTGAAAACCAAAGGAAGACTGGGCTCAGCCTTGTGATTCGAGACGATTTGGGGTCATTCGTTGTTGCCAGAGTTGTTCCTATACAAGGTATTGTTAATCCACTCATTGCAGAAACTTTGGGGGTTCGTAAGGCACCCTCTTGGATTAAAATTAAATTTCCTGAAGTCCAAGTCATTGAAATGGATGCTCTCGTAGTTCATAGTGCTCTACAGAATGAAGGAGTTGACAGTTCATACTTTGGTATCCTAATAAAAGAGTGCCAACTTCTTGCTAAAGACCTACCGAATCTCAAGTTCAACTGGGTCAGAAGATCGACTAACCAAGTAGTCCACACACTAGCTAAGGCCACTAGTTCATTGCATGATATTGTTGATTGGTCTTACTTTCTGCCTTTATTTATTTCAAATGTAATTCTTGCCGACTTAATGAATGAATAACATTGCTTTCTTAAAAAAAAAAAAAAAAAATTAATAGAGATTTTTCTAGTACCGCAGAATTGAGTAAATCTTGTGCTTAAGAAAAGATAATAAATCAATGAACCCTACAATTTTAAAGTCAGCTATTAGGAAGGATATTTGACATAACTCAACATAACAAAATCGACTTGTTAAGGGAGGATTGCCCTCACCTTATTAAGTGGATCGTGTAAATATCATCAGTCGATGTGGGACTCTAATACGCCCCCTCACTCACAGCGTAGACCATGCCAAATAAAACGTCCATACTTTTGGAGGTTATTGTGGCTATCGTCCCTACGTTTCATTTCTTGGCATTTATGTCCCTACCTTCCACTTTTCTTGCGCTGAACGTCATTTTCACTGATTTTTGACGATTTTACCCTCCATTCAAGTAAAACAAAAATAAAATAAAAACTAAAGAAATAATTGCAATGATAACCACAAAATTTTTAAAAAGTGCAAATAACTTCACATTCTTCCCACAATTCACCCCTACCCCATCGTCGCTTGCCGGCCATTTTTAGGCCGTGGCCACCGGATTTTTGCATCAATACCATCTCCTCATCAACCCCTAAAATACCTACACAAATTCCAGCCCCAAAAAACAACAAAATTGAACCGGTGGTGGTGCAAAAATCGGCATTCCGTGCGTACGAATTGTTCCCACTCATTCGTCCACTTTAAGACCAAATTGATGAAGACCCATGTGTGGAATGACTTCGTTATGAAGAGACAAAGCTAGCACAGGTGGTCCGCAATCATGGTGACCACCACCGGCGCCGAAAAATGCAATTTTCGACCGCAACATCGCTACTTCGAAAATTGGCCAGGGATTTTGGTTTCATGATTTGTTTGCTGTAATTGGAATGTCAATGGACGCGTCTAGATGAGATCTAGTGACCTGTGAGGTGTAATTATCATGGGCAACCATGGATTGTGTCGAATTAGGAAGAAATCCATGCGTAGAGGTTGTGTGGGCAGCCTATTTTGGCTTGAATTTTCGGCCAAATCAGTTGGTGTTACAGTCGGAGATAGGGTAGGTTGCGTAGAGGGAAGTGAAGGCTTCAAGGTAGTATGTTGGTCCGGCGACAAAGGTAGCCGGAGGGGTGGAGTTTTGGTGGTTCAAAAGTGGTGGCAGAAGTATGGAATTTCGGCCACTTTTTGTTGCGTGGGCAGCCTATTTTGGCTTGAATTTTCTGCCTAATCAGTTGGTGTTATGGCCGGATATTGGATGGGTTACGAAGATGGAAGTCAGGGTTTCGAGGTGGTATGTTGGTCTGGCGGCAAAGGTGGCCGAAAGGTGGCTGAAAATGGCTCCGAAGTTGGCTGCTGGTTGGGGGCAAAAAATTAGTATCTTGTGATTGAAAAGTAGGTTTTAAAAAATTTGGGGTTATCATTGCAATTAATTCTTTAGTTTTTCTTTTTGTTTTACTTAAATGGAGGGTAAAATCGTAAAAAATCAGTGAAAAGGACATTCGACACAAGAAAAGTGGAACGTAGGAACATAAATGTCAACAAATGAAACGTAGGGACGATAGCTACAATAACCTCCAAAGTATGGACGTTTTGTGCCAATTAGCCTGCCAAACAATTATGAATAAATCGATATTGGGGGCACCCAACATGACAAAATTGGGCCTGCTCTGATACCATATTAGGAAGGATATTGGGACTAACTCAACCTAACAAAATCGGCTTGTTAGAGGAGGATTGTTCTCACCTTATTAAGTGGATCATGTAAATATCATCGACCAATGTGGGACTCTAATATCAGCTATTAAATTAATATGGTTTTGAGTACATTCTAATATGTCTTGGATTGCTCTTTATAGACGAATTTTTAAGATTAAAACCATGAATTGTTGGTAACTTCTCAACAGTTTATTATAGTTCTGTACAATGATTGCAACTATCTGATACTTAACATAACTGTAATTTTTATATGTACTTTTCAATGAAATGTTAAAAAACTGGATATTTCGATTTTAAAACCTAATTTTAGCATATATTGAAGTGAAAAAATCGCATTTTTTTGTTCAACCCATTGAGCTCAAATAAGCCTACGTTGGTAAACATTTTGGGAACATTTTAGGAAAAATAATGGTATGATCATGAAATATGTAGATTATGATGAGTCCTAGTTTTGAACGTGTATATGAAGTTAAAGTATAACTTTGAGTGAATAATAGAAATAACTTTTGATTCCCTAAAATTTGAAAAGGCTAAAAATGTAACCTTCGATTAGGTAACGCTCTATGTATTATTAAAGGTGAACAAATGGTCCGGCCCATCTCATACTCTAGATTCCCAAGAGTAGTTTCATATGCGTAGTTATATCAACATGTTTGGGAGTGCTTTTAAGTGTTTATAAGTTGTGGATCTTACGAGTATAGATAATAAATGAGTAATAATTGTGAGGTTTAGAATAAAAAAATATGATTTGCCATACCTGCTCAAAATCAGTCCGGCCTTTTTTGAAAAGTTGTAAAAAGTTCATGTTGAGAAAAAACACATTATAGATTTCAGTTATACACACAAACTTGTACACCAAAAATCATATATCAATAAATTGCCCTCTATTGATGGAAATTATAGTGGTTGGTGTGAAAAAGCTATTATATCAATCAGAAAGCCACCGATCTTTGACGTATTAGTTTATTTAGGTTAGGATTTTAAAAGCATATCTTCATTGCTAAAAAATTTATATCTTCGTGGTTGAGTAAAAATTCAATTAGATTCAGTCAATTTCAATTTTCAACGTTTCAGCAATAAGATTTGGGATTGTTTGATAAATTTATCAGATCTTGATAAAAGTTCATGAAATGTGTAAAGAGATATGATAAAAATTGTGAGTCCAGTGAAATGTATAATTAAAATTAATTGTTGATTTTGATCTTAATTTTTTAGTAAGTTTTTGAGCTATTCCAAACAAACATTCAAGGAAGAAAAAAAAAAAGTAATAATATACGAGATGTGATTCTTATATCATCATAATTAACAAACCTTTATTATACGAGTGGAGAGAAATACATAGATATATCCAAATTAGAGCCAAAACAAACCAGTGATGATCGTTGGACCGAAATCAAAGTACATAACTGTAAACTTAGCTAGATAATGTTGGGTAACAACAGAAGTGATTCCTAGGCCCATTGCCCAAACTATCTCAGATAGGATTTCAAAATTGTTGTCATTATTTCGTTAATCACTTCTCAAATACTCCCAGTGTTTCATTATATAGACTCGTTTTGTTTTTCACATGGATTAATAAATCTTATTTAATGTTTTTGGAAAAGCAATTTTTATCAATAACTTTCCTAATTTACCCTTATTTATAATTATATAATTTCAAGATTAAGTGAAATAATTGATTATAACAAGACAAATTAAATAAGGCTATATTAGTAAACGAACAAAACAAAATAAGCTCAATAAAGAAACATGACTATATAATTGGAACAAGAAACTAAGCTTATATAAATGGGAGGGACGGAGGGAGTAGTTATTTTTTTAATTCATCTTCACACGTCTAGATCAAGAAACTAACTCGTAAATTTTGACCTCTTTCTTCAAGACACGTGAAGAGTCATAAATTTCATCTCTCCATAGGAATCTGCACATGCATAACAGTTTCATGGCTAAAACAACCCACATGGATAAGAACATAAAACAAGTAAGCTATATTTAGTAACTCTTCCTATGGTCATCCCATGATTTCTTCAACTTATGTTCCCAATTTCTTTCAACTAATGATCACTTTCTCTGAAACCTTACACACTTTCCTACGTATAAAAGAAATGAAAAGCTCTTAAAAAACAAGAATCGTTACTAACTATTAAACCACCGAAAAACTACTTATTTCACGCTACGATTTCTATTTTTAGTAAATTTAGCTATCTCTAATTCATTATAAATAGCTGCCACAAATTTTCATACTTACTCACAAGTTATCACATCTTCTACTGCATTACATTCTGATCATAGGATAACTAATGGCTTCTTTTAGCAGAATAAGTTGTGTTTTTGGAGTTTTATTGTTCTTAGTTCTTGCTTCTGAACCTGGGGTTCTGGGAAATAGAAATGCAGGGTTTGTTACAACAAGGGATTCTCATTTTGTTCTCAATGGCTCGCCTTTTCTATTCAATGGATTCAATGCCTACTGGATGATGCATGTATCGGCCGATCCGAGCGAAAGGTACAAAGTCTCTGAGGTATTCAGAGATGCATCTGCTGCTGGCTTAACTGTTTGTAGAACTTGGGCTTTCAGTGATGGAGGTGATCGTGCACTACAAATATCTCCCGGGACATATGATGAAATTGTGTTTCAGGTTGCTTAATTATTTTCAAAATTAATGTTAAGAAGTAATTTTTATTTATTAATTAATATGGATGTTAAATGAAAAATCAGGGACTAGATTTTGTGATTTCTGAAGCAAGAAAATGTGGGATTCGCCTCATATTGAGCTTTGTCAACAATTACAACGATTTCGGAGGAAAATCGCAATATGCTCAGTGGGCAAGAAATGCAGGAGTACAGATTAACAGTGAAGATGATTTCTACACAAATCAAGTGCTTAAAAAATATTACAAGAACCATATTAGGGTGAGAAATTGAATTCAATTTTGAGTATTTTCTCTGCATGTACGTGTTCAATATTTTAGTAATTTTGCAGAAAATTATTACAAGGTTCAACACCATCACCAAAATTACTTATAAGGACGATCCCACGATCATGGCATGGGAGCTCATGAATGAGCCTCGCTGCCAAGCCGATTACTCTGGAAAAACAGTCAATGTAAGAATATTACATAATACAAGTCATTTGCATTTTCTTCTAGTAAATAATTGATGTTTATAAAAATTTCTTATAATGACAGGGTTGGGTACAAGAAATAGCAACTTTTGTGAAGTTTCTTGATAAAAGACACTTGCTTGAGATTGGCCTGGAAGGATTTTATGGAGACACAAAGCCAGAAAGGAAGCAAGTCAATCCAGGTTACCAAGTCGGGACGGATTTCATTAGCAACAACCTTATTAGAGAGATCGATTTCAGTACCATACATGCATATCCTGATATCTGGTAAGTTAATAATTTATTCGTTTATAATGTAATTTTGAAAGAATGAAACTAATTACGACTAATATCTGTGACAAGGTTATCTGAAAAAAGTGACAATGAACAAATGGTTTTTATGGAAAGATGGATGTCGAGCCACTGGGATGATGCAAGACGAATTTTGAAGAAGCCACTTGTCATGGCCGAATTCGGAAAATCTAGCAAAGATCCAGGATACAGTTTAACTGCGAGAGATTTATACATGGGCGATGTATACAGAGATATGTACAGATTTGCAAGAACAGGAGGAACAATGAGTGGAAGTTTAGTTTGGCAACTTATGGCAGAAGGCATGGATTCATATCATGATGGATATGAAATTATCTTATCACAAAATCCATCAATTGCTGGAATTATGTCAAGGCAATCTCATGCCATGACAGATTTATCTCATTTGTTCATTGAACCTCATCATACTCAGACTGCAAGAAAGTCTGCTCCATGATACAAATTTCAATAATTAAAGAAAATGAAATTTATTTGTAGTCTGCTCCATGTATAAATGCGTAATTTCAATAACGCGTTGTTGTAGTTTGTAATTGGCAATTTGAGTACTTTTATAATTAAAGAAAGAAAATGAAATTTATTTGTTTTAATTAGTGTTCTATCTCATTCATATAAATGCTCAAACCAAAATTTATTTATAATTCTAAGCAACATATTTGCATAATTAATGATATGAAGTCTAATTAAGTTGAAGAAGCAAACGTGTATTAATTACCCGTTAAATTAATCTGATTGCCATGTAATATGGTTTTTTTTTTTATCTTTGTTGCTATATATTACTATACCACTTGATTTACCAATATAGATCTTTTAATTAATTGATGATAAGTTTAAATTTTTATATTTATCTATCTTACATTTTTAAATAGATGCTATTATTTATCCAAGATACTATTCATTTTAGTTAATTTTCATGTTCTAGAGACAAACCTCGAGCTTTGATGAAGCATTGAGTAAAATAATATTGGAAAGAGAATTAAGATGGTTGAGTTGGTGTGTTGAAGCGTGTCGACTCATATGCAACACAGGAGCCACACAAGTGGATGAACAAGGTGAAAACGAAGACAAATATAGTCTTACGCTCTCACTTAAATTTTTCATGAGCACGTACAAATTGTTGTGCTAGCGAAAATTTAGAAGTTGTAGTCCGATTTTGCCTTAACTTGCAAAACATTCAGGGGTATAATGGGGATGTTATGCACAAAAGTCCAAGCCCTATAGTTTGTATATATCTAATGCTTTTGACATTAAGAAGTTTATATCTAATACTTTTTGACATTAAAGAGGGTACTATGAACAACTGTTAATTAGTTTATGGACATAAAAGGGAATTTTGAGTTGTTATGAGATGATATGCCGTAAAAATGTAATAAAACTCAGCATTTGAATCATTAGATACGTTCTTTATGGGATAGGAACCTAACAACTATAACGTAATAATGCATGGTCGCGGGACCCTCATTAACTTATCTGCCCACACATGCATTCATCACACACGTTAACTTCCCAATTGCCCGCTGCTGGTTTTCCTCGCTTCCACAATTTCTGAATTCTAATTTTTCCTCCCTCCCAGTTATATCTTCAACTTTCTTTATTTATACTGATTTTTAAATTTCCCATGTCAACCAACTGTTGAATTATTGTTCAGAAATTCAATAAGATAGGCTTCAGGATGAAATTAGATTCAGTAGCCAAACAAAAAGGGGACCTTAACAGCTAGTTAATTGTTCTTTGCGATCGTATTGGACAATGCGGTCGCATGGATCAATGTCTTGCAACTTTTCGTGTGTTTTGACATCATTTCATGTAGTTTTGATTGAGGTCTATAAATAGATGATTAATGTTCAATACAAGACATGAAAATCACCTGAGATTAAAATTTCATTCCACAAAAGAATCAAAGTCTTCTCTCTATCATATTCAATACTTTATTTTGTGTTCTTAAGTTTTGAAAGAATTTCACTAGTGTTTAAGTGTTTATTTCTTTTAATGCTTGATTAATTCTGCAAACCATTTGTCAAGAATCACTTTAAACTTCAAATTCAATTCGAGAGGGGGTAAATATCATTTGAGGATAACGATTACGTGTTTAAGCCTTCATTTTTTTGTTTCTTCACCTTGTTCTTTATTTCTTCTCCATCACCTTTGTGTGAACTATTATTCAAACCATCTCAAACGATATTCCAGCAATGAAGAATGAAACTATTATGACGATGATCAAATTTATGAATCAAGATCTTGTTCTTCTAGATCGATTTGATGGACAAATTTCACAAGATGGAAAATTCAAGAGTGAGACATAAGAATGACAATTCTTATTAATGCACTTCCAAGACCAATGTCATCGAGAAGATCGAACCTTTGATCAAATCCAATAAGAGAAAACATTCAAGAAACTTTAACAAGCTTAAGAATAAGTCCAAGGGTGGTTGTTTTATATGTGGGAGACAAGGACATTATGTAAAGGAATGTCGACATCGAAAGCAAAACAATTTCGAAGGAAAAGTGAACTACATCGAAGATAACATTGTGGCTACTGCGAGTGAGATCAGTGTTATCAAGGGAAAAGCTTCCGGTTGGTAGTATGATACATGTGTAATAATACATGTATCATATGATAAATCGTTATTCAAAATCTATTATGAATTTGATGAAGACCAAGAGATTCAAATGGGTAACGAAGTCAGCTCCAAAGTGGTTGGGAAAGAAAATGTAGAGATCATCTTTACTTTCAACAAGACTGTTATCTTGAAAAATGTACTACATATTCCTGATATGAACAAGAACTTAGTTAGCGATAATCTCTCAGAAAAATCGAGCATAAAAAGTTTTTATGAGTCCGGTAAACTTGTACTATCTCTAGATGGAAATTTTTTTGAAAAATGTTATTTTTGTAAATGAATGATCAAACTTTGTACCGTTGACAAGATGATTAATAATAAAGTTGATTTTTCTTATATTGTTGATTCATTTACTTTTATAGCATGCTAGAGTAAGTCACATAGGTGAGAGTACCATGAAAAGAATGTTAAAGTGTGACTTAATATCATATAATGAAAATGATATATTCAAATGTAAAACATGTGTATAATCTAAGATGACTCAGAAGTCTTACCAAAGTATAAGTATGATTTCTAATATTTTATAATTAATTCATACGGATATATGTGAATTAAATGGAATGTTAACTAGAGGTAGAAATAAGTATTTCATTACCTTTATAGATGATTGCTCTAGATTACATATTTTTATTTGATGAAATATAAACATGAAACATTTGATATGTTAAATATATATTTATATAAGAATGAAGTTAAAAATCATTCAAGTAAGAAAATAAAAACTCTAAGAAGTGATAGAAGATGTGAATATTTTTCTAGTGACATTAACTTGTTTTGTGAATAACAATGCATAATTCATCACTATTCTACACTTCGAATGCCCAAACAAAATGGTTTGGCTGAAAGAAAAAAGAAAAAAATAATAATATTAGATACTTCAAAGTGTGAGAGTGTCTTGGTTATTGTAAGAACACTCTCACACTTATTGCCTTTTACCTAGTAGAGAAAAATATTGTAAGAACAACTCATTTTGTTCTACAAGTGAAAATCGATTCCATAACTTATAGAAATGCTATGGCTTTTCGTGATAGTATATTTTGGAAAGATTTAATTAAAGATGAAATGGATTCAATTATATCAAACAATACATGGAAACTTTTCGATTTGCCAATCGGATCCAAACCTATTGGATTTAAATGTGTGTTTAGGAGAAAGTATAATATTGATTGTTCACTTAATATCTATAAGGTTAGACTAGTAGCCAAAAGTTATCGACAAAAAGAATGAATAAACTATTTTGATATTTATGCACCGGTAGCTATAATAGCATCAATTAGGATATTATTCGCATTGACTTTCATACATGACTTGCATGTTCATCAAATAAATGTCAAGACGACATTCTTGAATGGGGATCTCAATGAGGAGAAAGTCGTGTTCATCAAATGGATGTCAAGACGACATTCTTGAATGAGGATCTCAATGAGGAGATTTATATGGAACAACACGAAGGGTTTGCTCTACCCGAAAATGTTGCAAGCTAGTGAAATCGTTATACAGTTTAAAACAAACACACCTAAGAAATGACATGAAAAATTCGACTTAGCTATTGTTTCATTTTGTTTCAAGCATAATAGTGAGATTAATATTTGTACTCCAAAATGATGTCCATATGTTGTTCGTTAAAAAATGTATACTGCAAGCGCACGAGTCGCGTAAAAGTGATAAAGTGAACAAACTAGTTCGAATTGTCGATTTCATGAGAAATGATGATTCAATTACACAATAGTTAAATTTAATTTTACCATATTTTTGTAGAATTTTAAGTTATTTTCATTATTTGAAAAAATCAAATTTATTGTGTGTTTCGTTGTTAAAACAAAATTAAGGCCCCGTTTGATTATAATTATTTGTAAAATGAGAATGAAAAATATAGTCATTATGGTCCACACAAGTAGGGATGGCAACGAGGTGGGTTCGGGGTAGGACGGGACGCGAGACAGATCGGGACGGGAATTTTCCCCATTTGCAACCCCGTTTAATTTTTTTAATTTAAAAAAATTCGAGTTATACTATTATTCAAAGTTCAACCATTAACCCAAAACCTAAAGGTCATTCCATATATTTTAAATAGTTTTTCTAGTTTTTTCAATCAAGATATTAACTTGTTTCGATTAATTGGTATAAATATTTCAAAAGTAAAGAATATTTATTTAACTATCATGATTCAAAATTTCAGATTATATAATTTAATTATAATAAAAAGATTGAATGACCAAATTTATAAATCATATAAACAATTGTCAGTTATGTAAAATTTTAAATTGACAATTGTATAATATAATTGTTGGATTAGAAACATGTTATAAAAATGTAAATACATTAAACAATATTTGAAAACTAACCATTTATTAAAATTCTATTTTTATTTTTTTTTTCACAGTGCGGGTTCGGGGCACTCCCCACCTCGCCCCTCCAACCCGTCGGGACGGGTTTTTTGGATCACATTCGGGGTGGGACGGGTTAAATTGTCATCCCTACACACAAGAAATGGAAATAAACGGGGCCTAAAATAAAATTTAAATTTTACAATGAAACACACAATAACGTTTTTCAAAAGTTTAGTGGGTAATTGAAAACGTTTTTCAAAATTTAGTTAGTAATCGAAGACGTGTCAATTTGTTAACCATGTAATGAGGCGAGATATGTGCATTACATTAGTCACGTCACTAATTTCAGTAAGGGTTTGTAATGGATATTATGTCAGTAAATTACGTTAGCGACGAAAATTCGGACCAAAATTCGACATCTTAAATGTTAGTGAGCAATTGAAGAGAGGGACGTAAGTTCACTGACTGCAGCGACAATTAACTCAATACTTTTCGGGAAATACATATAAATAGCCTAAATACAAAGCCATATTTCCACTTTGACATTTGATAATAGAAACTACCTAAAATACCCTAAGCATAAAAATTACAACCAAGGCACCATAAAACAAAAAGAATACAATTAAGTCCTTAAAAAGTATTTTAATCTTAAAACTAGAATATATTTGTTAACTTTAGAAACTATGGTTGATAAAAATTATAAAACGAAAAAACCTAGATCTAAAAGAAGACCATACAAAGTTAAAAAAATTGTAAAAGATAAAAATGAAATTAGATTTGAAAATGAAATTGATAAGATTGGATATCAAGAACAATTATATGCATCACAAGAAATACAAAAATATTTTAAAGAAAACTTTGCTAGAGGATTATAAGATCTATGATTATAAAAGATATACAAGGTATTATAGATAAATTAGAAAAAAAAAATATATATTTAAAATATAATATACATTTTGAACCAAATATAGAAATAATAACAGATCTTAATATTATAAATTCTCAAATATCATTAGATTTTGAAGAATTACTTCAAAATTTATAAATGAGAAGACCTATAACAAACAAATTACCACAAGAGTATAAGAAATTAAAATTTAGATTAACACTGAGATTTTATATAGCTATAAGAAATAATAGATTGACTAAAACAAAGATAAATATGATTTTTAGATTATTTGATTTTTGTTTGCTCATAGTAGCAACCCACTTTTTGGTATCAGAGCCATATCTCATAATAGAATATTTATAAAATAATATAATATCATAAGATTAATCATGGGAATTAGAATTAAAAAGATAAATAATTATTATATACTAGAAGAAGAAAAAGGATGTCATATATTTTATGAACTTATTCCTAATAAATCAAAGATAATAACATTAAGTGTACTTAAGGAGTTACCTAGAGAAATAAAAGAACAAATATTTCATAAATTAACTATAGAATCTATAAGAGATAGATATACATATGAAAAAATTATGGAAGAATTTGAAAGTATTCTACATTATATAGAAATATATGAATCATCATAAAAAATTGGATTCTATTAAAAAGAAGTTTACTATAAAGAAATTAAACCTATATTTGTTCAAAATGGAAGAAAGAATTATTCCTTTTAGATATTCTCAAATTGATAATAGAAATTTTCATGTCATAACTGAACCTTATTATGAAACATTAACAAGAGGAATGAATGAAATAAAAAACCATGAAAAAATTATAAAAGATATTATTACTTGTCTATCCAAAATTAAAAGAAATACTAGGTTATGAAATAACAAAAATGATAATTTATTACTTTTTAGATAGTGAAAACACTAATATTTGTGACTTCAAATATTTCAATTATTATGATACTTTATATGATTATGATGAAAATGATTTTAACGAAGAAAGTATAAGAAATCTTGAACTTAATGATTAAAGAAATTAAAAAACCAAATCTGAGAATAATATATGGAAGAAATTGAAATAAAAGATATTTTAAGTAAAAAAATTAAAAAGAGTAAAACTAATAAATCAACAAATACTAAATGAATTATTAGTTCCAAGAGATATAACAAAATCTCAAGAAAAACAGATATTAAAATTAAAACAAGAAAAATTTAAAGAAAGAGCAAACTATTATGAAAAATTAAAAGAGTTAACAAGTAATGAATTTGCAAAACGAAAATATGATAAAATAATAAAGGATTGTAAAGATACTGAATGTACGACATATTATTTATCTCAATCAAATAAAAGATGACAAATCATTTAAAAACTTAAAATATTAAAAATGTCAATAAGTGAACATATGGAAGAATTAAAACATCTAATAAGAACATTAATAAATGATGTTCAAAATCTAGAAAAAGAATTAAAAGAAGCAAGAAATGATATAAATATATTAAAACATGAAGTAAGAGAGCTAAAAGAAAATAACAAAAATAAAGACAAGAAAATAGATTTAAAAAAAAAAAAACTCATAGAAAAAGAAATGACAAGAATAACAAAGAAACATATTGAACAAGAAAATATAGTAATAGAAGTAGGAAGTATGGATTAGGGCTGTAAGCAAAATTCGCCAAACCGAAAAATCAAATTGAAATCTCATTTTAGAAACTGCTGGTTTGGTGCCACGTGGATCCGTCAACGAAATAGTTTTAAACCAAACCAAACCGGTCAAAATGGTTTGGTTTAGATTTGAGAATTTTAATTGCGGTTTAAAATCAAACATAGTGGTGGCAATTGAGCCGAGTAGCTCGTGGGCTCGTGAGCTCGGCTCATCTAAAACGAGTTACGAGCCGCTCGGGCTCGTAAGAAAGAGCCCGAGCCACGAGCCGAACTTTGAAAATGTTAGACGAGTCGAGCCCGACTCGGCTCGTCAAATTTAAAAAAAAAAAATAGAAAATGTGTATTATATAATATAAAAAAATTTAAAAATATATATATATATATAGATGAGCTCGCCAGCCGAGCTCACGAGCCGAGCTGGAGCTCGGCTCATCCCGAACCATGAGCCACAAGCTCGTGGGCCGAGCTGAGCTCGATTTTTTTTCACGTTGGACAATGAGCACGAGCCGAATTCATAGGGCGACGAGTCAAGCCGGCTCGACTCGGCCCATTGCCACCACTAATCAAACCGGACTAGCGAAAAAATATATAAAAATAAAAGATAATTTTTTTTTTTTAAAATTCATCCAAAATTCCTAATTATTATTATTACTCAATAATCCTAATTTATATTATATATATAAATTATAATAATCTCATTTTTATATTTTTCAATCTAATAGGAATAAGTAATTTTCTAGCCCAACTGCCCAGTTGAACGGCCCTAACCCATAAGTCCATAACGGCGGAGCAGAAAGGCAGAAACACATAACTCATACATTTCCCATTTTAATTGAATCAAACCCAAAACCTAACCATTCTTTTCCCGTCATTCCGTTCCAATTTCCACGGTTCCATTCTTCCACCAGCGTCTTTTCTTCATACGTGATGCGACCTTGTCTTCGCCCACCTAGTCCCGATGTCTTCCCCTCCCGTGACTACTCTGAAGGTCTGAACTCTGTAATCTTAAGGTCTGAACTTCTTTGAATCGCCGGTCAGCTATTGTTCAGCAGCAGGTGTAATTGTTATGCTTAGAATCTTTAGAAATTATAAAAAATTGTTTTATTATTGTGGTTTGTTATTCTCTTTGTCTAATCAATAATCAATTTTTCATATATGATGATCACGATGTCATGTTGGATATCATTATATTTTTTAGACCTTATATTTAGTTTAGTAGACTTGTACTGTAATGTTATCATAACGTGTTTAGCCAAAAAAAGGCATACAAAAAATTATGTTTTAATTTATTGTGATTTCACTTTAATTTAGTTGGTATTTAAATTTATAGTAGATATATTTAGTTTGTTTTACATTTATTGCTAGTAATATATAAATATATATTGAAATTAATGAATTAATGACATAAAGGTGGATGTGCAAAAAATATATACAGCGAAATCGGCGATTTAAAATCGGACAAAACCGTCAGGTTTAAGTTTGAGTTTTTTCAAATCGTTCAAAATGGTTTGGTTTAGGTTTGGATTTTTCTCAAACTAGCTTCAACGATTTGGTTTGAAAATCTGTCAAAAATCAATAAAATCGGACCGCTTACACCCCTGGTATGGATGATGAGTTTAGAAAAAATATTTTACCAAAAATATTAGAAGAAGAAGAATTCATTAACAAAATCTTTAGGAAAATTAAAAATTCAAGAAATTCAAGATGAAAAATATGAATGAAGAATTAGGTTTACTTATAAAAAATTTTGATCAATTAAGCTTAGAAAATTTAGAAGAATACCAAATTCTAATGAATACTGTAGATGACCTAATCCAGCAGGAACTTCTAAACGAGAGATACCAGATTTAGAAGAAGGATATGCACCTATACATAATAGACCATATAAACAGTTTTATGATAGAATAAGAGATAGACAACCACCTAAAGGAAATAAATACCAAGATAAATTTAAGTTAGATGAAAATTATGATAAATCTATTAATCATGGAGGAATAAAATTAGATTTAGACTGTAAGGTAGATACTAAAAAAACCTTATTAACTTGGGCAGATTCAATGATATTATTCTTTTTATATAATAAAGATGATACGTGGGACGATACTGAAAGAAAAATAGATTTCTTAATAGCATCTTTTGAAGGAAATATTAGAATCTGGTGGGAAGCTATAAGTAATGATTCAAAAACACTAATAAAAAGAAATGTACAAACAGAAATAATATAATCAGATAAACAAAGAATAGAAAAACTAGTAGAATATATTGCAGATGAATTTCTAGGAGAAAATTGGATAAGAAATTATGAAGGAGAAGCAATAAGAGAAAATGATAATGCCAGGGTCAAATTAATAAATTTAACAATATGTGATATGTGTGTAAAATTAAAGAATACACTTGTGAATTTAAAAATTATTATTACATTCAATTTTACATTAATGAAAATCAAAAAAGTATATCAAGATATGTACTATAATAAATTACCAGGTACATGGGGAATATATTTTAAAAATAGAATTTGAAAATATGTTAGAGATAATATTGGAATACCTAGGACACTAGGATCAAGAATAAAATTTCTATTTGAAAGACTTGTATATATATGTCAAAAAATACCATTATTGAAAAAATCAGGAAAATTAACCAGAATTTGTTGTGAAGACATGGAAAAACCTACACAATGGGGGATGTAATCCTGAAAGAAGAAATAAAAGAAAATATAAAAATAGAAAGTTTAAAAAATTCAGAAATTTTAGAGAAAAACATATAAAACCTAGGAGAAGATATTATAAAAGAAAATATAATCCAAATAAGCAACAAAAAAATAAACCTTATAAAAAAATAAAAGCTAATGTAAATGTTGAAATTGTGGAGAAATATGTCATATAAGTCCAGATTGTAATGAAAAGAAAGTCAAAATATTACAAAAAGAATATTTAGAAATAGAAGACAAACTAAGTTAAATATCAGATATTGAACAATATTACAACAAAGAAATATATATAAGTGAAATCAATTCGGAAGCTAATGAATCAGAATCTGAATAGGGAAATTGAAGAAATAGATAATGACAAAATAGATATACAAGAGTAGGAAGGAATAGAAGGTTATGGATTAAAGGTAACCTTTGATAATAATAAATTTAAGAAAATACAAAAATTATCTTTAGATCTAAAAATAAGAAAATGGGAAGTTTTAGATAGGATCTGGAAAAGAGAAAAAATAGAAATAAATGAATATAATAAAATAAAAAAAAACACTATAGATGTTAGAACCACCCATGAAACACATAAATTGAACATTTTTAACAAAAAATACAGTAACAGAGTTATTAACAAAAATTAATAAAAAACAAAGTGAAAAAAATTCAATATGTCTATTTAGTAGGAATACAAATAATGTTTAAATCCTTATTTAGAGAATGAATAGACTCACCCTTAACTGTAAGTTTACATGATGGAAAAATAATAAATCTAAGAGATAATCATCTAGGAACCATATAAGGAAACTTAGCATATCAAAAATTAATATTTATTTGATATTCAAAATATTGTGTATCATTAAAGGGTAAAAGTTTTAATGAAGTATTAGGTTTACACTTCAAACTACATAGAAATGATATAATGCAACTAGGAAATCAGATTATGACTATAGAATATAGAGCATTATACACATTTACCAATTCTAATTATGAAAATATATATTCTAATAAGCCATACATAGAAGTCCATAAGGAATGTAAAGATATTAGTAGAATAGTGGAACCAAATAGACAGATAAACATAATCCCAGAAGAATATGAATTTAAAATAACAAAGGATAAACCTGAAATAACAGAATTAAGAGAGGAGGAATATCCTGATAATAAAATAACATTTAAAAATGGAAAACTAATTAAATCAAAAAGTCTTAGACTACCTGATAAAAAAATATCTAGGAGAAACTAGTAATATAAGAGAAATAAAACTTCATAAGAATGTTGGAAATATGAAGATAGAAGGATAATATTTCAATGGAAAAAAGGTCTGCAAAAGGATCAAATATATTAATTGATACAGGAGTTAGTGAGTGTCATATAGCTTCTAATAAGAATGAAGGATTAATGACTTATAAAATTGAGCCATATGAATATATAAATTTTGATGGACAGTTATATATAACAGAATTAGAAGTCAAAGTACCAATAAAAATAGGAGGAATTAACATTTTAGTACCATGTTATATAGATAAAAGCATGAATATAGAACATCATATATTGCTAGGAATGGGTTTCTTTAATGGATTAGAAGATTATAGCATAAAAAGAGAAGGGTTATATATAACTCATAATGGATAGATTACATTATGTAAAAGAGGAAATGAATGAATAATCAAATAAGTTTCCATTAGCAGCATATATACAAGTCGCTATAGTAGAAACTAATATAACAACATATGCTATGATAGATACAGGGAGTGATATAACAATATTCAAAAGTTTCTTAATAAAATCATGGAATGAAAATGGTAAGATAAAAATAACATGAGTAACAGCAGAAAGTACTCAAATAATTAATAGTGTTGATAAAGTTAATATAATACTTGGAAGTAAATAAATTATAATAAATAAAATGTATAGTTATGATAAGTTAGAATGTGATATATTATTAGGAAATGACTTTATACCACAATTTCAATATTATAAATCGTATAAATTATACGATAATGTTACAAACACCTTGTGCACATTTATTAAAAAATTCAAGAAAATTTAGATCTTATAGTGTTCAGCCTGCCCAGCGTGGTGATAGATGAGAAAAAAACCGGTAATGCATAATGAAATAAAAAATAAAAGAATATTATATATAAAAGTCCTTAAAACTGAAATAGAAATAAGTATTAAAAAAAATCATAAAACAATTAGAAAAAGTTTATGGAGAAAATCCATTATTATTTTGGAAACCATATCACTCTAGAGCTAAAATAGAATAAATAGAAAATGTAATTATAAGAGTAAGACCAATGATGTATACTATACAAGATATACAAGAATTTAAATTCCAGATAAAAGAATTATTGGAACAAAAATTAATTAGACCTAGTAATGGACCTCATGTTAGCACAACATTTATGGTTATGAAACATTCTGAGCAGGTTAGAGGATGTTGACTTATGGTTGATTATGACTTTATTGTTTTGATTATAACAAACAAATCATCTTTGTTTACTAACAAATTGAATTGAGTATTTAAGCTTTCAAAGCCATCGAAAGTATTTCTCATACTCAAAGTGAAGCTTTAAACGAGCATTCAAGGCGAATCATTCAAGACAATAGCGAATGGCATATGACGATCAACTTGGAACTTAACAGAATCGCAAATCAATATACAAGTCAAAATGAGGCTCGAAGAGAACAAGAATATTGAAGATAGAATTATTTATCGAACGTCATTATATATGTAAAGGTATAACTTATCAATGTTTAGCAAGTGCATAAAGCTCAAATTATATTTTTCATATCTCAACATTTGCATGAAATTGATTTTGCAAAAATCAACATTTTTATGGAAAAAGGAAAAATCAATTTCAACACATTTTAGTCGACCGAAATGTGTACCGGTCGACCGAAACATGCTCGACCGCAACCCTTCATTTGGTCAGCTGAAAATTTAAATGTTTAAAATCTTGTAACGGCTATGAGTTCCGGTCGACCGAAAGTGCTCAACCGAAACTGCCTGAACCTCATTTTTTTCATCTATAAATAGGGCACTATTTTGACATTCAATACCACCAACCTACAAGAGATTTTAAGAGAGCTTATTTATTGAAAGACATTGTATTTATTTGTTTTGCTCTTTTATTTCATCTATTACAAAGAATTTCTTGATTGATCCAAAACTTGTTTTCATCTATTTTATCAAGAAATTTCTCTAACAAGAAAACTTTGATATCGTCTATTTTCTATTCTTGAAAAATGTTTTCTTTGCCAACACTTATATTGAAGTGTAAATCTCTCTAAATACTTAACTTGTATTATTTCGTTAAGAGATATTGATTGGTTGAAAACTTTGATACAAAAGTACAAACTATTTCATTATCTATCATCTATCAAAGTTTACTTCATAAACACTTGAGCTTTACCATTTGCTATCTATTGAAGTGTTATCCTAACTCTCTAAATACTTGACTTGATTATATCAATTGTTGAGAGAGTTCTTTCTATTGTAAAATTATCATTTACTTTGTGACGGTTTCGAGAGCTTTGTGAAAACTCGATTGTTGTTAAGGACTAGGTACTCCTTGTTGTAAGTGACCTAAGGTTAAGTGCACCTTGTTGTAAGTCACTTAAGGGTAGGTGCTCCTTGTTGTAAGTCACCTAAAGATTTGGTACTCCTTGTTGTAAGTTACCACTTTAGTGAATTTAGCCTTGCTTGTGACGGAGAGCTTGATAACGGGGACGTAGATCACATTGTATTCGAACCCCTTTAAATTGGTGGTTATCTTTACATTATTGCACTTTAATTTACTTTGTCATTTATTTTGTGCAATATCTATGCTTGAACTAAGTTAACAAATTGCATATTTACTTGTTGTATTACACTTAGCATTTGTTATTTGTGTTTTGAGTAGTTTTGAGACTAAGTGTTGAAAAAATTTCAAAAATCAATTCACCCCCCTCTTGATTAGTTAATCTTGGATTATCAGAGAAAAGGCTAGGATGGTAATGAATTATAAAGAATTAAATGAATATACCAAATTTTATGGATACTTTTTACCAAATAAAGAAATTCTAGTAAATATTGCAAAAGGAAAACAATACTATTCTAAATTTTATTATCAGGCTTTTGACAAATCAAAATGGAAGAAGATAGTATACAATATATAACAATTAGTACACCTAAAGGGAAATATGAATGGCTAGTAATGCCATTTAGATTAAAAAATGCACCCCAAATATATAAAAAAAAGTGGATAATATATTTAGAAAGTTTAATGAATTCCTAATTGTATATGTTGATGATATATTAATATGCTCTAATAGTAAGGAAGAACATAGAAATCATTTCATAAAATTTATAAATGAATTTAAAAAAGAAGGAATTGTTCTTTAAAAAAAGAAAGCTATAATAGAAAAATAAGAAATTGATTTTCTTGGATTATCAATAGATAAAAGAGGAATAAAATTACAATCTCATATATCTAAAAAGATAGAAAATTTTCCAAATAAATTAGAATCTAAGGAACAAATACAAAAATTCTTAGGTGTTTAAATTATGTAGAATGATTTATTGAAAATCTTTCAAAAAAGATACATAAAATACAAATTCTAGTTAGAAAAACTAATACAAAAAGATAGAGTGAAGAACATATAGAAATAATCAGATTACTTAAAGAAGAATGCAAAAATTTACCAAAATTAAGATTACCAGATGAAAAAGATAGTTTAGTTGTTAATACTGATGTCTCAAATAAATATTGAACAGCAATATTAAAAACGGATTTAAATGAAATAAGCAGATATTCAATTGAAACTTTTAATCAAGCAGAAATAAATTATACTACTCATGAAAAGGAATTGCTTGCAATTAGTAGAGGAATAAAAAAAAATTCATCATTTTTATTATCTAAAAAATTTATTGTTGAAACTGACAATTCCCAAGTTGCAGGACTTGTTAGAAATAAGTTACCAATGGAACCCCAATATAGAAGGTTACATAGATGGCAAGTATATTTGTCATTTTATATTTTTGATATTATTCATATTCAAGGTAAAAATAACAATCTTGCAGATTTTTTAAGCAAGAATATCGAATTTGGAGATAGATGATATCAAAAATTCATTGATAGACGCCAAAAGGCGAATGGAATTCGTCAAAGAGGAAGTTGAAGATATGAAAATAGGAAATGAGCAAATGACAGAATTACTCCAACAGAATATCAAATTGTTGGTTGATATCTCTATTTCTCATTCCAAATATATCAATGAATTGAGTAAAAGAATTGATGAAATTTCTTCACAATTCGAATCACTAAATACCAAACAGAGAATACCAATTGATACCAAACACGGAATATAAAAAATATAAACAGGTACACAACATGGAAGCAGTCGTGGACCCATCAATATCAAAAGAGATGTATCAAGTTCCAGAAATGTGACCATAAAAAGCAGTAATGAACATACAAGGGTTATCAGAATTAGAACTGATGAAGATGATGATACTACTTTATCAACAAAAGAAGAAGAATATAGATTATTTGTCAAAGTCATAAATGAATTAAAAGAAAATGACTCATATTTCATAGCATCAGGAGATCATGTTTATCCAATATTGATAATTACCAAAGATGCAGGTCCTTTCATGGTTAAAATGACAGCAGAATATGGATTTTCAGATCTTACCTACCTTGAAAATGATCTAAAAGAAATTGGAAATTTTGATGAAATATTCAAATTCGAAGTATCCAAATTTGCCAAAGGAATGTCCATATACATAAAATTTTATTCAATCAGTCCAGAAATTGATGGAAGGATATTTTATCCCGCTGAACATATTATAACAATTGGATATGTTGGTCGAGACTTCCAAATTGAAGTTGGCCAAAATAAAAAGACAATGCCAAAAATCACCTAGTTATAGATAAAATTCCGAAGAGTTTTAGGGATGAAAGTTCTATATAATATTGCAAAAAGTTTGTATGATAAAAAATTCAAATGTTTATGTCAATGTGAAGGATGGACTATTCTAACTAATAATGGAGGAGAAAAATCAACAATTTTGAAAGAATATATTGAAAAATTCGATACTCGTTGGATTAATGGATGTGCTACAACCATACAAGAGGCGTGCAGATTGAGGAAGTGCTATACATGCCACAGAATTGGAAAAAAAATCTCCAGGATGAAAAGATGATGACGATGGAAAGAAGAAAACAATTGAAGGATGTCCTACCACTACCAAAGAATCTTGCCAGCTGCATGTAAAACCAAAGCTGGAAGGACAATAATGGAAGGATAGTGTCATTAATAAATAATATATGATACAAAGAAGATGCATAATGGAGGTGCCAGCGGGCTCTTGATGAAAAACACATATTATTGATGTAAAAACGTAAGCAATGATGTAAGAGGCTTAATAATTGTGCCTCATATAGTCGTATAAATAGAAGCCTTTGGCCTAGTTGAAGGACAGAATAAGTTGAGTACTCAATCTCTGTGAGAAAGCCAATTAAAATTCTGTCTTTGATTCCAAGCTTATATCAACTCCAAGATAGATCAATCAAATTCGATTTTTTTTTATTATTATTTAGAAAATGAGTTTCTAAACCTCTTATCCCATAAATTCTTGATAGATTAAAGAAAAAAAAATTCTTACTTTAACAAAAAAAAGTTTTCTTTATTTATGATCTGTAGTTCTGATTCTAAGAGACAATACAACGAGAGCAAGAAGCTGAAATAACAAGGATCCCGTTTTGGCAAAAGACCGTTGAAGAGAGTGGATTGCAGATTCAGAACTCAAAGGTCACTCAATTCTAAGAATAAAGCTCTAATATCAAAACTAAGGTAAAACTATTGTTTTTGTTAAATTTAGAAAGAACTCTTCTAAGATCTTAAGAGAATCGCAGTGATTGTTTATTTAAATATATGTTATTCATCATGATAATTGAATGAAATGCCAGGAGATACTATCAAAAGATTAGATAATTTATTAGATAAAATGTTAGAAAAAATAAATGATATTACTACTCAAATAGATAACATAGATATATTATCTAAAGAATATGATAAACTAAATAAAAATCGAGAAGAATATGTTATAGATTATTCTAATTTAATAGATCAAATGATGAAATTATATATTGAAATAAGAAACAGAAGAAATAGAAGATAAAACTAGTTTCTAAAACTATTCAAAACTATAGGAGAAACTTTGCAAAAAATAAAAGTTCATTTTATTAAGGTAATATAGACTTTTTCATAAGGGTCCATTTGATTGCAAATGTGGAATTTGGGTGGAAATGAAATGAATTCCAAGGAATTGATTTACCTAGAACTTGTTTATCTGGAATTGTCAATTATTTGTGTTTGATTGACAACATTTTTCAACTTTTGGTGTTTGATCGTCTCACTTTTCCATGGAAAATTTCAAGTTTTCCATCTTTGGGTGTTTGATGCGATATGTTTTCCATGGAATTTTTTATTTTTCAATATTTATTTATTTATTCATTTTTTCATATTTGTAAATTATATCCTTTTTTTCCCTTCTTTTTAATTTTTAATTTTTTATTTGTTTTTTCAATATTTAATTTAATTCCCTTTTGTGATTTTGTTTTTTCTCTTTTATTCTGGTTTTCCAATTTTGTATTTTATTTCCTTTTTTTTATCCATTTCGTATTTATTATTTATGTGATGCACTCTACGTTTCTTGAATTCTGTTCGGTACATTTTAGTACAAGGGTTAACATCGCATTTTCCAGAAATACAGTTCAAAATGGAAGAAAATTGGGATTAAATATTAATACAAACCATTTATGAATCTGAAATTTTGAGATTGACATTGAAAAATAAATTTGCACAAACAACCAGGAATACGCGAACATCTGTTACAAAATAGTATACATATCAAATATCATTTTTGTGCCCACACAGTAGGTATAAAAAACATGGCTTGCTATTCCATCTATTTAGTTGACGTCAGGCACACATATTGCCATATGTTACAAAATCAACATCAGTACTGTATCCTACAAAATACTGCACACATGCATCCATACCATATGTTACAAAAGGCTGCAAAATAGCAACTACGTGTGTGCGTTACAAAAACTAATCACAGTACATCATGCCCCTGCATTAAGTTTTACAAATACATACAAATTCATACCAAAACAAACATCATAAGTTCATGCGCAATCTACGACGGTCGAGGCTGATCATGACCAAGCTTGTCAAAAACCAAAGTATGCATGTATTTCTCACTCGTCAAGTTCTGAAATACCTTAGCCAAAACATCGTCGGATTGAAATACTTTCATGATTTCCATGATATCCTTCATTTCTAGGTTCATAGCCTCTAGCTTCTCCAAAATCAACTGCCAATTCACATAATTGTTTGTATCAATCGTAGCTTGTATTTCCATAGCTTGAGCAATTTTCACTGACAAATCAGCACTCAGTAGGGCGCATTTCCAAACATCATACTTGTAATTAATCATAAAATCCAGTAGAATAATTTCTATATACTCTTTCAGTCAGCCACAATAAAAGGACAATGGGTTGAGATCAAACTATAATTCCAGATTCCAATTCCAGTGAGAAATTAACAACATTTTGTTTTTCCAGATTCGAAAACAATTACCTAACCGAAGAACACATCAATTTACCAATAATTTCCGCATAGAAGAAAAAGGTAGAAAATTCGACAATGCATCAATGGAGTTCTTGGAGTATCAGAGTTCTTCAAATCGGAGAAGAGAACGTTGGCCACGCCATGACTGCAATTCACCGGTTGCAGTGGGATAGAGAGAATGAAATCCCTCCAGTCACACGCCATCCGGGTTGCCCCGACCAAGCTACGGGTCCGATTCTCTCCTTACCCGATTCGTAAGCTCAGAAGGTCGAACCATTTACAGACAGAAATGCATAGATACAAAAGGTTGTTGCGATTTTCATAAAACTGAGAAATCATTGGGTTGAGGACAGGGTAACCACCCTTAAGAAACTCCAACCTTCCTCTCCCCCTCATCCTTCCGAGATTCTGGTGATGAGAAATCAAAGCACAAGATCGAAGAAAATATACCTGATCTGACAATTGGAATGAAAAATTTCCAAAGACGAGAGAGTCGGCATGAGAGAGAGAGAGAGAAAGGGAAAAGGGGGGAGGGGGAATGGGGAAAATGTTTACCGATAGATGAATAACCTTCTCAACCCTGGGAATCACTTTCCTCATTTTGGTGGAATTAAGGGGTCACGTACAACTTCCATGGAAATCAATTGCTAGAAAAAATGGTACCCATCAAACAGCCCTTTAGTTGGAAATGGTACCCATATTTTCCTACTTCCCAAGAATTAAAAGTCTATCAAACAGCCCTAATAAACTTAAAAGGCAGGCAATCAGAAAAGGATAGTGCTAAATGTACTCACACTCATTTACTACATAATTTACTTACTACTCACAATAAGGGGTGTTGACCACATTGTCGGATTATTTTATTCACGTGGGTCCCGGATGCCATGTGAGTAGTAAGTAATCCATTTAGTAATGCATTTTGTACATATCGATTAATCCGTCGGAAAAACCTCCCATACTTTTCCAAATAAAAAATTCTTTTATTGATGTTTGAATAAAGCTATGGGTACAGGAATACTTGCCAGAAAGTTTACAGAAATTCAAAAATGTGGTGACGTGGAACTAAAGGAAAAATGAAAAAAACAAACAAAAAACAAAGAAGTGGGGGAAACGTGACTAAAGCGGGAGTAGTAGAGGGACCCCGCCATCTCCATCACCTATATTTCCCCCAAATCTGAAAAAACCCAACGTCGTCCTCCCCGCCATCTCCATCTCCCACATTTTCCCCAAATCTGAAAAAACCCGATGTCGTCCTCCCCCCCCATCTCCATCTCCCACATTTCCCCCCTAATTTGAAGAAACCCAACGTCGACACGGCTATCAACTTCACAGTCTCCATCTACATGGTTTAGCAAATCTGAAAACAACGGCATCGACACCACTAGGGACTCCACAATCTCCATCTTTTTCTCCACATTTCCCCCAAATCTGAATTAATAGAGAAACCCTAATGGAATTATGGGAACCCACCATCTCCATCTAGCAAGAAACGATTTTCCACATTTCCCCGAAGTATGGTAAAATAGAGAAACCAGACGGCGACGCTAGGGACTCCACCATATCCGGGCTAGCGGGCCTCATTTCCCCCGAAGTTGAAACTGCAGCAACCCGATTTTCCCCAACAAAAATTGAGGTCGGATTCTCAATCTATGCTATTGATGAATGTTAGCTATTTTTTATTTTAGTAACTTCTTGCAGGAATTTTTAGGTTATTTTGGATGGAGTTGTATTAGGTTGTGGTAATTTCAGTTGAATTACAGTAGAAAGTTTTTGGACATAATTGTATTATGTTGAGGTTGGTTGAGATGAAATACATTACAAACAAACAAATTGCTGTCAAATAACGAAGTAGAGAAACTGTGAAATTTTGTTATGGAAGTTATAGTGGTACTGATTTTATTTTGTGACAGCTTCTGTAGGGAAGGAGATTATAGAAGGGGATAATGACAGTTCATTGGTGGAATGTGATACTGAGAACGTTGTGGAGAATTTGAATATATTGGAGAACGAAAAGAATGGAGTGGATGAAATGACTATGCGGGAGGTGGGCGTGACGTTTAATGATGAGACGGAAATGTTGGAGTTCTATAAAAAGATATGCCTTTGCCGTGGGCTTTCCAGTGAGAAAAAGAAATTCAAAAAAAAGGGAAGATGGAGTTATGAGATATGTGATATTCACATGTAGTCGTGAAGGTTGAAGAAGTTATGCTACAAGTGGATCCTTGAAGCCTCAAGCAACAAGTCAAACCGATTGTAAGGCAAGAATATCAGCATCTTTAGATACACTTGGAAAATGGAGGATTAATAAAGTGTACCTCCACCACAATCATGTAACGAGTTCGTCAAAGTTTAGGTTGTATCGATGCAACCGAAATTTGAGTGCAAGTGTGAAACGAAAGCTTGTAGTAAATGACGTGGCAGGAATTTCCCTACACAAAAGTTATAATTTAGCAGTTGTGGAAACTGGTAGATATGAGAATACGACATTTGTCGAAAAGGATTGTCGGAACTATGTTGAGCAGGTGCGACGTTTACGCCTTGGAGAAGGAGATGTCTCTGCAATACAGGCGTACTTCTCAAAGATGCAAGCATGGTGCTCAGAATTTTATTTCAGTATGGACTTAGATGATGAATGCAGATTAAAGAATGTATTTTGGGCAGATTACAGATGTAGCCAGTCGTACAAGGAGTTTGGTGAGGTAGTTACCTTTGAGACTATGTATCTCACTAATAAGTACGATATGCCATTTGCCCCGTTCATTGGCGTAAATCATCATGGACAATCCACACTTCTTGGCTGTAGATTGATATCGAATGAGGACACTGTGACTTTTGTTTGGTTGTCCAGAACATGGCTTGAGTCCATGCATGATCAAACTCCTAATGGAATTATTACTGATCAGGACCGGGCAATGCAAAATGCAATTGAGATTGTTTTTCCACGCACGAAGTATAGATGGTGCTTGTGGCATATTATGAAAAAGTTGCTAGAAAATTTTGGACACCACGTCCATAAGAGCTCCATTTTTCCTGCTATACATAACTTGGTATATGATTCGGAGAATTGTGAAGAATTCGAAGAAGGTTGGAGGTTGATGCTCGATACGTATTACTTGCATGAAAATGAGTGGTTATCGGGTCTGTACGAGAACAGAGGGCGTTGGGTACCTTGCTTTTTGAAAACCATGTTTTGGGTAGGCATGTCAACTACACAACGGAGTGAGAGTATGCATGCATTTTTTGATGAGTATGTGCATTCGAAGACATCTTTGAAACAGTTTGTCGAGTAGTACGAAAGAGCTCTCCGAAGTAAGGTCGAGAAAGAGTTTTAGGCTGACTTCAAGTCGTACTCCTAAATGGTGCCGTGTGCAACTACATTTGTAATGGAAAAGCAATATCAAGCTGTATATACAATTTCAAAGTTCAAAGAGGTTCAGTAAGAGTTCACTGTGAAGGTATATTGCGACATCGTATCTGAAACTACAATTGATTACCAGTGGAAGACTTACGAGGCTTGTGAGCATGTGGACGATCATCGTAATAGGAAAACACGTCGCATATCATTTAAGAGGGAGTCGCAAGAATTGATTTGTAGCTGCCACCTGTTCGAATTTCGAGGAATCATTTGTCGTTGTATTGCTCCGTAATGACGTTACTTCGATGCCTGAGAGGTATATAATACGGAGATGGAGAAGAGATGTCAGTAAAGCACACACACGTATCGCAGTAAATTACGATGGACTGGTAAGTACTCTTGGACAGTTGAGATACGACGATATATGTGAGGCATTTTTCGTGGTGGCGGATCTGGCAGCAGAGGACGAAGGATGGACACATCGTATAATTCAGTGGATACAATTGCAAATTGCAGAATTGTGGAATTCTAAGTCGAGTGTTGGAAGGACTGCCCTTTCACAACATGCAAGCGGCAGTGAAAATATATTAGATCTAGTACTTTCGAAAAGAAAGGGCGCACCTAGAAAACTTCGGAGGAAAAGCCTATTAGAGGCCATTGCGAAAAGATTAAAGGTACTTGTTTCTATTTGCATCTATCTTCAGAACAATATTTCGCTCAAATATACATTTCATTACTCGAACATGCAAGGCGGTACTATGACAAGCAAAGGTAAGAGGCTCAGAGCAAGGCAGAGTACTATAGAAGAGGGATCAAACGATGTTCAGTCATCTCAACTACCACAACACTTGTTGCCTACACCATTACAAAATGTTGTAAGTCCAGTGCTCACAAATGATCAAGGTATGGGTGATTATTATATTTTGTTTTGATTTGTGTTTTCGAAATCTTTTTTATTTGTATGTCCTAATATCTATAAGTGCGAATGTAGTTGTAATGATGGCGCCCTTTTTATTAATGATGGCTTCCTTGTAATCAGGACCAAGCTTATGATTCTCGTTGGGAAGGTACTATTTACTATACACTTTACCTGTCACAGTATAGCTACACTTGACAAATTTAATGACTTCAAGAAAAATGTAGTGCTATATAGACTGAATAAATGACCAAAGTTGTATGTTTGGCGAGGTAGAACTTGGGTTGTTCATGAGATGGTCAGATGGATGTGAAATTTAGGAGTATTCATAGATCTATATCAAGAGATACACTGTTATGTTCGTCCTTATTTATTACTTACTGTAAACTTGGAAAAATAATGCTTTTTAAACACTGTTCTGACCCATTTTTTATGGTTTTAATATCTGATTTGTATCCTGATTACAAAATTCAGAATATGGTGTTTGATTCCATTTTTTATTTCATGCCATGCTCACAAAAATTCGAATTTTGAGATATTCAAAATATTTCTCACAAAATGGAGTATATGTATTCTTCATGGCTGATAATCCTGAAAATCTTTTCCTTCCAAAGTTTTTCTATTCATCTACATTGCTTTTGGTTTAAAAAATTTAGTTTTGACATATGAACTTTTCATATTTTCCTCAACCCTTTAACTGCCAGCTAAACGAATGATGCTATAAATTTTGGGATGTTATATATGTGAAGGAATGCCAATAAATAAAAAACATGCAAAAAATTTAGGATCTTATTATCCTTCTGAATGGACAGTGTCACCAAAAGAGAATTTTGCTCCAAAAATCAATGCTCGACACACCCATATGCCAGCTCAAAAGGGCCGTGTAGCAAGGAACAAAGAGGTGGCGAAATATGATTTATGTATGCCCCCTGATTTTTGTTTTTTCCTCTAGTTCAACTCATGTCTTTCCTAATGCATGTTTGTGACTTGCAAGACCAGCCTTGAGATGATGATAACTTTTCTTTGTATTTTCAGGTTTAACATACATGGTTTAGCCAGGGCTGTGCATTCTCGATTTGAGCATTCAGTTGGTGTCTATTGGCTACCTAGTGAACCTATACAACTTTGGTCATTTTGCTTTGGTTTATGTTGGTTTTATCTATTTTCAACTGTTATGTAAGTTTCATTTGTAAGAAGTGAAGATTGTTTTCGAGGAATCTATGTGTTGATATTTTCTATATTATGATTGCTATTACAACACAAATGCCTAACTTCCTACATGTTTTTCATTCGGCTACAAGCATTTGTTTATGAAACATGACAGAGTTTTTATTGAGTAGGGATATGATTCCATGCACAAGGTAATTGAGGCAGAACATTATAGATTTATACCACTCAATGTGTATCATTCACGAGTACTTTTAGTATCAAAGCTGCTAAGATAGATGGCAAATGCCTGGAATGCTGACAGTGGATAGGTGGAGTCTATGGATCATTGGAAATATTAAAAGCAAATGCCCGACAAATAAAATCTTGAAGAAATTCTAAACAGGCGAACATTTCCTTGACATAGCTATACTAATCTCATGTGCATGACTGCAAATATAACAGAAACGTAGCACACATTTTTCGGTTGGACTACAAATGGCAACCTTAGTAAAATGAAATCAATGAAAGGATTGTAGCTAACAATGAAAGAAGTTGAATCAATTAACAACTACACGTGAAGATGGAAAACAAAAAAAAAAAAAAAATTATTTAAAACAAAAAACACAAAATTATACGGTATTTTCCATTCAACTACTGAAAGTGCATCATTATACAATTCCAAGTTCATATCTACATTAGTGTATAAACCCGGTCATTCCGACCCCTTTCCTTTCCCATCACTACTACTCCCACTTCCCTTTCCCTTGCTAAAAGTCATATGTAATTATATGTCGACGCATCGCTTCTCAATAATTCTAGCTAGCATATCAAACAGTCGTGGTAACTCTTCATCTTCCTTGTTGGGCACATGATTCACCGGACGATTCACGGAACTCGAATTCTCCTCTGAAGCTTCATTTTTCACCCAATCAAAGTATCCACAGCTATCACTACAGGTGAAGAACAATCGCCCTTTTTACCATTATCCCGTTCCACGTCAAAACATTTTCGATACCCGTGATCACAACTAGGGCATCAACTTTTGGATTGGCATTGTTCAAAAAAGTGTGTGTCGCTTCTACAATCATGACATACGCCAAAGTTTCTTCCTCTCATCGTAGTCAGTAGCTGCAAATCAAACATTGTGCATCGGTATTAATCAACAAACTCGTATATTATTTTGGTAACTTCAAATAGAAATAGCTTATATGCATCTAAATTCCACATTTCAGAGTTTCAGCTTCTTTGGTAGTAGGTAAGTAATAATTCAGCAGCTCCAAATTCAGAAATTAATGCATTATTGACGAAATCTTGCTCATAAATGTTTCTGAAATAGATTATATAAAACCAATTCAACGATAATTCTAACATTAAAACTTCGAATTAGCAGAGTTCAGTAAATCTCATCGAAATTGCTCAAACTTCATACAATACGATCTACCTCCAGAAGGGCTCAAATAATGGTTCTAATTCCAAATTATAGCGCCATGACTATAGCATCGATACACCCCAAACATCCAATGTTATTCGTCGAAGCTACGTGCAAATATAGAAATGCCCAACATCATCAATACAGCCACAAACAAAAAATCTTGCTTACCGAATGTTCGATGCAGATCTCGCCGGAAAAGGAGATGATTGCGGCGAACCAAGTGCAAAACAAATTTGTTCTTTAGCACTATCTACGTTTTGGCTCCATCGCCACCCACCTGACATTGAGGTTATCACGACGGTGGATTTCACTTTGGATGGGTTAGTGCGACTGTAGAGATTGGTGGGATTGGGTTTAGACGGTCGAGTTCGGTAGGGATTGGGTGTCGATGGTTCACTGTGGGAAATTAGGGCAATAGGAATGGAAATGAGAATGAGACGGAGACGGAGACCTGGATTCGATTTTGTTTTTGTTTTTTTTTTTTTTTAAGTCTTCCAATCGCCACATCAGCAATTTCAAAATTCTGTACAGCTTCTGTAGAACATTTCCTGTACCGGGACTGTTTTTAATAGAGGAAAAAGTGGAGAGAAAATCTGAAATCGAAAAGGACTGATGATGTCAAGGTGGGATCGGCAACAACGGCAGCTCCAACTCCAGAGGCACGGCCTCACTGCTCGTAATCTGGGCCTGAAAGGAGGCTTAAGAAGCTTCATTTCCAGAAGAAAAGTCTTCCAATTTCTTCTCATCAGTCTCGCCATCATCACCATCCTTCCCCCTCTTTACTTCCATTTCAAACTCCGTCGATTTTGAGTGTGTTTGATATAGATTATTTGGGAAAAATGAATTTTGAAATAGTGATATGATAGGAAATGTGTGGTTGAAAAAGAAGGAAAAATTATTGATGTGATGGAAAATATTATTTTATTGAAAAATGTGTGGTTGAAAATGAGTACAAGAATGAAAATGAAAATGAAAATGTGGGTCAAACGAGGCCTTTATCAGGTTAGTTACATTCCCTTTTCACATTTTTCTTTTTTTTTTTTTTTTTTTTTTTTTACATTTGTACTACTTTATGTATATATGTAATATTTGGGCGAGTACTAACTGGTATAATCTGCATATGTTTCTGTAAAGTCGGGATATAGGCAATAACAAGGTTGAATAGGTTGTATCCAATTTTAAAATTTAATATTGGTGCTCTTCAATTCAGTTCAGACCTATAGGCGTGTGAATTGGCCGAATAACAGTGGTGCAAAACACCGTTCGAATTCATGTGTGAACTGACCTGAACAAGCAGGTTGCAGGAAAACATAGAAATTGATAGAAATTGGCGTTGAATGCCCTTAACCTTTTTTAACAGAGATATAAATTTTAATCATCAAACAACCTGAATAGATCATGCAATGATAGCAAAATTAAATATGATAATTAACACTGGATCTAATGGGGTAAAGCTGGTAGGGAAACATCTGGCCTCAATGCCATTGTGAATGACCCACTGTAGAATACACGACTTTTACGATTTAGAATTACAATTTCTAACAATCACGTCGATTCATAATTTATAAAATCAAATAAACAGAAGAATCAAAGAGCAATTAATATCTTCCCTCTTTTAGTTTTTTTACGACCAATGGAGTGTAATCAAAAGCTCATTGGTCTTGACCTTACACCATTCCACGAAACTTCTCTTCCTCAAATCAATATAAGAACCACGTCCTTATTGTCATGCCAAAATGACATCTTTAAGTTAATTTCAATTCACATAGTTTTCAAGTCTTAAAAAAACAATGTTTGGGAAGAACAAGAAGCCATAAACAATTTTCATCTGATATGAAAATTTTAGGCATTTTTCTCTCTCCTCGAGAGCATGAAAGACACTTTCTTGTGTTGTTCAAGTCATTAACCAATTTTCATGGATCTCATCTTAAATAAAAATAATAATCCTAAAATATCAAAGATTGCCTGGAAGAATATAGGTAATAATATATTAAAACAAGTCAATAGGATAATTCTATATAATCTTTGAGTTAATTGTGGAGTCAATAAGGAAAGTTCAATAAGTTGGGATTCCTTATGGTCTCCCCCTTTTATTAAATCACAAAGATATAAGAAATCTTAATATAGTACCAGTTTGCTGGTGCAGTTGAAACATAAGTTCACGGCTGCATTTGTACGTGCATGTGAACCTAGTGAACTAAATACAATTATTAATACAATGTCCATCCAAATATGACTCTATGAAACACATATTGCACATGCAAGCTCCTAAAAATCCATGAAATCTAGAAAGCCGACCAATTAATAATAATGGAGAGTTAAATAAAAAGCATGTTGCAACACATATATTCGCAACAGTTAACATGACCAGGAACTTGTTTCCTCTTACTTATCTATAAATGATATGAAAATTATTGATTTGCCAAATCTCGACTTGTTAGATGTTTTCGATTCCATTAAATAATATAAGAAGTGAGAACTAATTGTTAAGTTTTCGGAAGACAATGTTTTTGTAGATTTCTTTCCTAATTTCAAGGAGAAAGATTGCACCTTGCTATTATGTGACTATGGTGTGCACTAATGCTCAACATGCTACCTAAGTATGCAATTTTACTATGGTTCTGTGTTTCTGTATTATTTGATATGTATTCTGGTTAATATTGTTTGAAAGTAGTTTTCTCATTTGATTAAAACATATAAAGAATGTTTTCCCAATCCATTGCCTTCGGTTGCTTTGCATCAATTTGCATCTTTGAGATGTAGTCTACTTCTTTTCCTTTTGATGCTTGAAATTGTGCAATAAGACAATACAGAACCTATGTCATTCTCCTTTTTACACGATGTTCATTATATGGAGCGGAAATATGTGATGTTCACTTTCATTTCCAGCTGTAGTGCATTTCAATGTCTTACTTTTGCCTTCTCTGACAGATACAATCATGGAAGTGCAGTTGGAATAGAAATCCTCCTCTAGTTTGTGCTCATGGTGGTGACTCTTCCAAGGCCTTTCCCAACACTGTAGGCATCTTATGTTCCCCTTTCTGATTTGTTTTGTCGATATTGACATATTATCTCTTCTTGCTGGGATCGAACTTTGCTTATGAACTTGAAAGAGACCTTTGTGAAAGGTCAATCATCTTGCATCTGCTGTGTAAGAAAAGTAGTTTTGAATATAGTTTAATTAACATAATCTATAATCTTAGTAGCTTTGTCTTTCTGATAGAAGATAATGTGTAGTCGATACTAAATCTCTTGCTGATAAGATTCCCGAGTAAAACTTGAGCTCTGGGGTGAAAGTGGGTTGGCCTTGAAGGATTTTCACTTTGCTAAACTAACTTTCCATAACTGATTTTTTTCTGGTATTTTCTTTCATATGGGTCATGTTGGAACAAAGAGAGGTTTCCTAACTTGGATTGGCTAAAACTTTTATGAAGGACAACAATGATAGGAAGAAGTGAGTGAACAAAATGAAACTTGTATTTCTCAAATACAATACTTACACACTTGGTTTTGGCTTATTACAAAATGGAGGGATCTTACCCCTTTATATAGTGGTCACATGAAACTTCTAGACCACATTTTGCTAGAGAATTCTAGTCCTCATGACATTTCTAGACCACATATTTAAATTAGATATTTGCCTAGAATATTCTAGATACACACATGGTCATATTGTTAGATATTTACATAGATTTTTCTAGATAATGTTTCTAGAAATACTTGTTGGGCCTTTTAATTAAATTGGGCTTATGATCAAAATCTTTAAGCCCATATTACTTAATCCAAAAATCAAGTTTACTTCTTAACATCCCCCCTTAAACTTGATTTTGTTACTCCAAATAGAGTTCTTAGCTTGCGGAACACGTCATGCTTGAGTCGCTTAGTGAGAATGTCGGCGATCTGTTCTTGAGAGGTCACATACTTCAACTGCACCTCTTTCTTTGCAATACTTTCTCTAATAAAGTGATATCTTGTATCTATGTGCTTGCTTCTATCGTGGAATACTGGGTTCTTTGCTAATGCTAGTGCTGATTTGTTGTCAACATGGATCTCGGTCGGCTCTTCTTGTGAGACTCCAAGTGTCTTCAACAAGTTTCTAAGCCAAATTGCGTGGCAAACACTTGATGGAGCTGCAACATATTCAGCTTCACATGTAGATAGCGCCACGATCGATTGCTTCTTTGAGCTCCAAGTGAAAGCAGTGTCGCCCAAGTAGAACACATACCCAGTAGTGCTCTTTCTATCATCAGTGTCTCCGCCCCAATCGCTGTCACTATATCCGACAAGTTTGAATTCATTAGATGATGAATAGTCTAAGCCATAGTCAAGCGTACCTTTGATGTAGCGAAGAATCCTCTTTGCTGCCTTCATATGGGTCATAGTGGGTATTTCCATATAGCGACTGATGAGCCCAACTCCAAAGAGGATATCCGGTCTTGTGCATGTCAAGTATCTTAGACTTCCGACAAGACTCTTAAAAAGTGTTGGATCCACTTTTTCACCTTCATCATACTTCGATAACTTGGTTCCGCATTCGACGGGGGTGCATACAGGCTTGCAATCCTTCATGTTGAATTTCTTTAAAATTTCTTTTGCGTACCTTTCTTCTGAGATGAAGATTCCATCTTCCATTTGCTTTACCTCAATCCCAAGATAGTAGGCCATGAGGCCGATATCCGTCATCTCAAATTCTTGAGTCATGGCCTTCTTAAACTCAATGATCATACTTAGATTATTTCCTGTAAAAATAAGATCATCCACATACAAACAAACAAGTAGGATATCTCCTTTCTCATTTACCTTTGTGTAAAGGGCATACTCGTGAGGGCATTTTGTGAAGTCGTTTTCTAGAAAGTACTTGTCAATTCTATTATTCCATGCCCTTGGAGCCTGCTTCAACCCATATAAAGCCTTTTTGAGTTTTAAGACTTTACCTTCATGCCCTTTTATTTTATAGCCCATTGGTTGCTCTACGTAAATTTCTTCTTCAAGATAACCATTTAAGAAAGCTGATTTCACATACATTTGAAAAATCTTCCACTTATTATGTGCGGCAAGAGAGATAATTAATCTTATAGTTTCTAAGCGAGCAACAGGGGCAAATACCTCTTCATAGTCGATCCCTGACCGTTGGTTGTAGCCTTTGGCAACCAATCTTGCTGTGTATCTCTCCACTTCTCCTTTAGCATTTTTCTTTGCCTTGTATACCCATTTGACTCTGATCGCTCTCTTTCCTTTGGGAAGAGTCGTCAGCTCCCATGTGTCATTCTTCTCAATAGCCTTAATCTCTTCATCCATAGCATCTCTCCATCTTTTACTTTGCGTTGCTTCTTCATACCCTATTGGCTCACAATCGATAAAAAGACAAAAAAGTGTGAGATCATTCTGATTTTCTGTTACCTCATATAGCTCTTGTAAGCTCATCATCCGTGGTGTCCTTTCGCTTGAACTTTCTCCTTGTGAAGATGATGGTGAAGTATCTCCATGAGTAGGTGATGGAGGTGGACTGGTAGGCTCTTGCTGCTCTCCATTCTCTTGCTCTTCTTCTTCAAAGAATGGCAAGAGGTCGTAGTCTTCTTCTTGGACACCCCAATCCCAAGTTCCTTCTTCATCGAACTTGACATCTCTACTTATGTTGATCTTTTCATTGCTTGGATTATATAACTTGTAGCCTTTAGAGCGAGAGTCATAGCCAATAAAAACATACCTTCCACTCCTGTCATCTAACTTAGACCTCTTTTGATCTGGTACATGAGCATATGCAATGCTCCCAAATACTCGTAGGTGAGAGATGCTGGGCTTCCTTCCACTCCATGCTTCTTGTGGTGTCTTATTCCACACACTTCTAGAAGGCGATCGATTAGACAGGTACACAGCGCAATTAACAGCTTCAGCCCAAAATTCTTTGGGCAATCTCTTACTTTTGAGCATGCAGCGGTCCATGTTAAGAATGGATATATTCTTTCTTTCGGCTACTCCATTTTGTTGTGGAGAGTATGGAACCGTCAATGGACGACGAATTCCATTCTCTTCACAATATTTCTCAAACTCTTTGGAGGTAAATTCTCCTCCTCTATCTGATCTTATGGCTTTTATGCTATAGCCACTTTCCTTTTCAACAAAAGCTTTAAATTTCTTGAAAGTTCCAAAAACTTCCGATTTTTGTTTAAGAAAATAGACCCATGTCTTTCTACTAAAATCGTCAATGAAAAGAACAAAGTAATTGTTCTTACCGAAAGAGCTTGGTTTGATTGGCCCGCAAACATCCGAGTGTACAAGTTCTAACGGTTTCTTTGCTCTTGTAGATGCTTCTTTCGGGAAACTTTTCCTCGAATGCTTTCCAAGCAAGCATCCTTCACATAGTTGATCCGCATGATTTATTGGAGGCAAACCTTTCACCATCTTCTTCTTACTCAACAACTTTAAGCCTCCAAAATTAAGATGCCCAAATCTCAAGTGCCAAAGCCAAGATGAATCTTTAAAACAAGTTTTTAAGCATTTAGCAACATCATTTTGAATACTTAATGCAAACATTCTATTTTTTTATCATGGGGACTTTGGCAATCAAATTTTCTTTTTGATCTCTTATTAAAAGACTATGATATTTCAAATGAATATCATAGCCCTTCTCTAAGAGTTGTCCCAAGCTCAAAATGTTATTCTTCATATTGGGCACATAGTAGACATTTGAGATAAATTGATGCGTACCATTCTTCAAGCGGATCAAGATTTTACCTTTGCATTTCACGGGGATCTTGGATTCATCTCCAAAAGTAATATTGCCGCTTACCGATTCATCAAGCTCCACGAACATGTTTCTTTTTCCACACATATGGTTGCTTGCTCCCGTATCCAAATACCAAATGGTCTTTTCCCTACTTTCTTCACCTTTGTAAGCCAACAATAGTGTAGGATCCACTTTATTTTCCCGACTAGCATAGTTGGCTTTCTCCTCAACTTGATTAATAACATTTCTACATTCTGAAGCATAATGACCAAGTTTTTTACAACTATAACATTTAACTTGAGATTTGTCATACCTTGGCCTTTCATTTTGCCTCGTACCTCTTCCTCTTTCACGATCTCTAGTGAAAAATGTACTTCTTCCTCGATCTTGGCCACGTCCTCTTCCTCTTTGGCTTCTCCTATTGCCAAACCTTCCTTCACCCTCGCTCAATGTGAGCTTTGTTTGAAGAGCTTGCTCTAATGGCTCTTCTTTCACCTTCTTCTTTAGTCTTTCTTCATGTGCTTGTAAAGATCCCATGAGTTGATCAACACTCATACTATCTAGATCTTTAGATTTCTCAATGGCTACAACTATGTAGTCAAATTTAGAATCTAAAGACCTAAGTATCTTCTCAATTACTCGAGTGTCACTCAACTTTTCTCCATTCCTCTTTAATTGGTTTACAATGGCTAATACTCTAGAAAAATAATCAGAAATTGATTCTGATTCTTTCATATGTAAAGCTTCAAACTCACCTCGAAGTGTTTGGAGTCGAACTTTTTTCACCTTCTCTACTCCTCTGTGGGAGTTTTGCAAGATCTCCCATGCTTCCTTACTTGTAGTAGCACAAGCTACTTTCTCGAACATGCCTTCGTCTAAGGCTTGATAGATGAGGGTGAGCGCCTTCTTGTCCTTCTTCCTTGCATCCTTCAAACTATCCCTTTGTGCTTGAGATAGAGTGGCTTCGTCTTGTGGCTCCGTGTAGCCTTTCTCTACAATCTCCCATGCATCTTGCGACCCGAGCAACGCCTTCATCCTTATACTCCAATTTTCGTAGTTATCCTTATTGAGTTGGGGGACTTGAAAAGGAATCATCCCACTTGCCATTTTCACAAGAACCTTAGGGCTCTGATACCAATTTGTTGGAACAAAGAGAGGTTTCCTAACTTGGATTGGCTAAAACTTTTATGAAGGACAACAATGATAGGAAGAAGTGAGTGAACAAAATGAAACTTGTATTTCTCAAATACAATACTTACACACTTGGTTTTGGCTTATTACAAAATGGAGGGATCTTACCCCTTTATATAGTGGTCACATGAAACTTCTAGATCACATTTTGCTAGAGAATTCTAGTCCTTATGACATTTCTAGACCACATATTTAAATTAGATATTTGCCTAGAATATTCTAGATACACACATGGTCATATTGTTAGATATTTACATAGATTTTTCTAGATAATGTTTCTAGAAATACTTGTTGGGCCTTTTAATTAAATTGGGCTTATGAGCAAAATCTTTAAGCCCATATTACTTAATCCAAAAATCAAGTTTACTTCTTAACAGGTCCTTTCCTGTCTAAACAAACTTGCTACTGTTTAAGTGTTTGATTCTTGATCAATATTTATATTTTGCCCACTTCTACTTGGTGTGGTCCATGGTTCAAATCCCCGGAATAGTGAGATATCATTCTTTTTCATCCTTTAGACACTTATGGTTCTCGATTCTATTGCAGTTCAAATGATGTATGTACTGATTTTAAAACTTAATTGAGAAAAACATGCTATTTTGATGGAAAGTAGATGGTATGGTGTTGAAATCAACAGGACAATGTAGTTTCACAGTAATATTAATGAGTATTTAATAAATAAGTCACTTGTTTTGTTTGATCTTGAAAGTCTTCCCCTAGCTTGTCAAGGATAACTGTTATCGTGTGAGCATTTAACTAAACAGGAAAAGTAAGTCAAAAGAAGAAAATAATAGCATCACTGTCAATTTTTTTATTATTATTATTTTTTTTAAATTCCGATTTTAATAATTTGATTTTTCTCACAGATGGATGCATATCATATTGCTCTTGGTGCTCAAGTAGATTGTATAGAGATTGATGTGTCTCGTTCTTCTGATGGAGTGTTAATTGCTCTTCACGACAGGTATACTTAAGCATTGCTTCATTGAAAAGGTTTCACTGTCTTCTCTTTTAATAACGTTCTTTTGTTGTTAATGCTTACTTTTTCCTTATGATATTTTTAATTTCTCTACTCTTATACCCCGAATAACATAAAACAAATTGCCAAGCCAGGGTGAGTATTCTTTATGGTGATCAATCCACTGAATAACACATCTTACGATTCTTACCTTGATAGTCCGAGTTTAAAAACTATTAATTCCATCAACATTATTATTTGGAAGATATACTTAAAAGGGGAACAACAATCATAAGCTAAACCTTATTCCCAATTGGCCTTCTATATGTATGAATAATTAGGAAATTTAGTTGGAAACTAAATGACTAGATAGAGGCAGATTCACAATATTCAGGTGTGAAGGATTTGATCAGATCAGCAAAGAAAATGAAGTTAGCATTTATTAGAAAAGGATTAGAAAGGAAAACTGACTAAAGTTGAATCATATAAAAAGTGGTTGATGGGTTATTAGGTTAATAGTTATCTTTTCCTTGAATCAACTAAATCACTGAAAAAAGACATAATTTGATGTTTCATCTTTATCACTTAACCTTATTCCAACTAGACTGAAATATTACTTATGAATGGTTCCTTCCTATGTGATTGTTCTATCATTGACTAAAATGTTCGATTGCAAAATGAAGTGCAATAAGAAGTTGTTCATACATAAACAAAAAGAAGAAAGGCATCAGACGATTTAAACAGTTAACTTCCATCAAGAGACATATCTCATCTGGTATTTTTAGTACTCTTTATTTCTAAGAAATAGAATTTTTTTACTGAAAAATAGATCTTTTGTAACCTTTGACATCCAAAAGTACAGGAAGCTTTTCACACTTTCATCTTTCATATTATTGTTTGAAGTGGTTGCCTATGAAATTGTTGATGACTTGGCGTAGAGAGTTGATTCTTACCTGTTTCAGGCAGGGATTTGCAGCTATTATCTGGGAACAGTACTTCCAAGGTCGGGCTCTTGAGCATGAAAGAGGTGAACTGTGACTTCACTAGTGCACATTTTTTTTTCTTGATATGCATGAAGTTCTATCTAGACTAGACAATCAGCTAATTTTGAGGTCTAAAGTCACATTTTAGTTTGTGGTTATATATTACAAAACTGGATTCCAATCATCAGCGCCCATTGCAGTTTCGTAATGTAAATATTTCTACCATTGAAGATGCTTTGAAGGTACATGAGATTCTCAATTTCTACACACCGAAATGCAAACATAGAAAGGGTTCAAGGAAAAGAAAATATACTTAAATTTCTTGGACAGCCATGTTTCTTGCAAAGAAATAGGCCATTGGAATTAATCTCCATGAGCAATAGGCAGAGATCAGTTGTGATGGACTGAAATAATAATGTTCTGTCATCTTACTGTTTAGTATATGTAATTATCATAGATAAATCGTGTAATGATTTCAAGTTGTATTCTGACACTAGTTTTGTTGTTTCAGTTGGTATCTAGTTCTGTTCGACGGGTGATCCTGGACACTAAAGTTGGGCCTCCTCTATATGAAAAAGGACTCGCAAAGGATATCCTTTCCGTCGTAAGCTTATTGGTGATATTGCTGGGTGCTTAATAGTGAATTCACTGATTTCATATTGTTGCATATAAGTGTTCCTAGGTGCTTATACTATAAATGTTGGAGATGAATAAGAAGTAAAAATAAACATTTTGGTGCTAAAGAAGCTGCTATCTAGAAAGAGGGATGTGTGCTCTAACTTTTTGGAATTAGAAGTACCTCTAACTTAAAGACCTTTTATGAATAAAGACCTTTTATGAAGCCAAATTGATCTGGCCTTCTGCTTGGATTGTCAGTTTATGACACTGTTCCTCACTATCCATATTTTAAAAAGTTACTTATATGTGCTACTTAACTATTGTTAAACTTTTACAGGTTGAAAAAACCGAGTGTAAGAACTGCCTCATATGGGCCAAAAGTGAGTCTAGCAAGGGATGTGATAAAATTGTCGAATGATGTTATGGTAAAAAGCTGATGATGTCGTGTCACTATAGTTCCCTAATTTGGGCATTATTTCCTTTAAATGTAATTGTAATTTTATGGTTCTGTAGGTAGGCTACATTGTGATGATTGATCCCACAACAGGGACTAGAACAAATTTATTGAGGATGAGAAGTGCTGGGGTTGTTGGTGTTTACCACCCTTTGATTGATGAAAAACTTGTGAAAATCCTCCACAGGTCTGAATGAAAAAGTTGTTTTTCCCTTTTCTTTTGAGTATTCAAGTGAGCATTTGTATCAATTTGATTTGCTTTATTTTTCAATTACAGGAGAAATAAGAAGGTTTATGCCTGGACTGTTGATGAAGAGGACGCCATGCAGAAAATGTTGTTTGAACATGTGGATGCTGTTGTTACGAGTAATCCCACTTTGTTGCAGCGTTTAATGCAAGACATGAGAACACAATGTCTTGAGGAAGGTTTTTCAATATAAGATGTTCAAGATATATAGAGACTAAATATTAGTCGCTGAAGAGATAAAATGGCATTTATTGAATCTGGATACACATTCAAAATATTTCCAGGTATTTTCCTACCTTGCTAGAAAGGAAAATCTTGGGGAAGGGTTTTTGTGAAGGAGATAATTGGTTTCCGTGTTGTCTATGGAATTTTTATCCTCCTGAATTCTATCATTCTTAAAATATTATTTGCATAATAACATTAAGGATTACCTTTTTCCTTGAACAAAACATTATTAATGCCTAGGCGGGGTGTTTGTGACTCTACCTAGACCTAATGGGGGATTTTGATTCCCCGCTATTTAAGGATAACTTATTGATATAAAATCTAACAATAAATGATAGTATTAGTAGCAACTCTAGCTAATATTATTCTTCTTTGTATGATTGATCGTCATAATTTATGTAGAAGTTGTTTGACTTCTATTTTCTAAAATTCATTTTTTTTCCTAAACTCATTTTCTATCACACATTTATGGATTCACAATTTTTATCTACTTTTTAACTAGATATTTATAAATTTTAATCAAAATTTATAAAAATATCAAATTTTTAGCTAATGCAACCGAGAGATGTTTACAAATTTTTACTTTTAGTTTCATATATGTTCCTACAATATGTTACTAATATTTGTGACTTGAATTGTTGATTGTTTGATTAATCGTGACCTTTGATCTATTTGTGTGACCTTAATATTATTTTTGCTTACTTCTATTTTTTGCAACATTGGAGTTTTTAGAATCTCTTCAAGAAATGAATTAACATATTCATGGGAGTTTGTGGGGCTGAATTCTGGAGAAAGAAAATTATCTGTAGACCTATCACATTCGTTGCCTTATCAACCTCTTATTTCCGGTTGCCACACAAATTTATTTCCTAAAATTCTTGTTATTTTTGAGAACCTAATTTCTAGAAACATTGTAATTTTTTAGTATTTCAAGAAGTCGTATTAAAGTTTTTTAGATACCATTGTTTTTCCCTTTGGGACAATTAAATACTATCAAGTCTTTAATGTTCATCGTTCTAACGAGGTTGACAAAGATTGGTACTCGAATCTCATTCCGTGTTTTCATTTGATGCACCGCCATAGTAACAATCCACACAATAAGCCCCAGTTTGACAATTATATTTTTGGAAAAACGAGTTTTGAATAGTAATTTATGGGAAATGTATGGTTAAAAAATTAAGAAATTTTTTTTTTTGAATTTAAGTGCAAAATATTTTATTGCGTGAATGTATGGTTAAAAATGAGTACGTGGAAAAAAGAGTTTAAAAAGAAAGGAAAAATTCATAACTAAGGTGTATAGTTTATACCAATTCAAAAATAAGATATATAGTTTAAAAATTCAAAAATCAGGTTTATTTATAATTAATTAATTTTATTTATTTATTTATTAAATATAATATAATTAAAATCACAATTATATAATTATTGGTCACGGATTTATAATTAAAGTCACAAATTATTTATTGGTCACATATTATCAAATGAACAAGTCACGGATTATTTCGAGAAAATTTTTATAGGTCACAATTTATTTTGAGGTCACAAATTGTAGGTCATATTTTATTTGTTGGTCACAATTTTTCAATTAGCTGATCACAACCTATTCATTGGTCATAGATTTCCAAATTAGTTGGTCACAGATTATTTAATAGTAACATATAAAAAAATGAATTGGTCACACGTTCATAAATTTTCAAACTAGTTGGTCACAGATTCTTTCACGGTCACAAATTATATAATTTTTAGGTCACAATTAAAGATGTTTAGTCACAAATAACAAAATGGTTGGTCACAAATTAACCAACACCCCCCTTCCACCTCCAATCCTGATTCACGACCTTGAACCCACACCTTTCACCTCGTATGCTAAAATCCACCCCCTTTCCCAAAACTACCATACCACAGCCACCAACAAATCATCAAGTCGCCGCTGCCACCAACGTCAACACCTACACCACCAACCTAAATCGTCGCCAGAAGCCAGCAACTCACAGCATGCATCTACTACTATTGCACCACCACATTTATAATTAACAGTACGCACTGCTACTGCCACCACCATCATCGCCTACACTACTACCGTTGCACCACCACATCTAGACAACCACCAACACTACCACCTCAGAGCCTGCACCACCACCATCACGACGTGGCCATCACAGCCTGCACCACCGCCACCACGACACAACCACCACCATCAACTGTACCACTATCTCAAAAATCACAATCTCAAAATCACCAAACCACTGGACCTCATCAATCACAGTAGGCTCCAGATCTACAAACACAGCCCTCGAGACGTGTTTTCCATAGATCACAGTAGGCTCCAGATCCACAAATCACGCCGCGCCTGTCGCGTAGTCGTCGGTGCTAGGTTGGTGGTGACGGCGTGGGAGAAGAAAGGGAGAGGAAGAGACGGAGAGTGAGAGTCGATGCTAGGTTGGTGGTGACGACGTGGGAGGAGAGGGAAGATTTCAACGAGAGGAGAGCGTAGAGAGATGAAGAAAGTGGAGAGGGAAGAAAAGTGATTTAGGGTTAGGTAGGGTAGATATAATATTAATTTAATTTCATACCTGATTTTTGACTAAAAAATCTTTACCCCTGTTTTTTACAATAGGGATTTGAAATACCTGGGTGTATGTAATTTTCCCTAAAAAGAATATTGTCGAACAGGGCTAAGTGAAATCTGGTTGGCCTTGTTTCATAACAATCCAAGTAATGTTTAGTGGATCGATGGTTTGTACCTTTAAGCACCAATGCATTCAAGATTTTCCAGTGGAGTCGATGGTACCGATAACTTCTCATATGTTGAAACATCTCGCAGAGTCATGTGACTACTCATTTTGTGAAAGCCTTTGATGACAGAAATCATGCCAAGTAATTTATATGCGTAATAGGAATGTCCGTTCTTATAATCTATATGATCTGTCTCTATATAAAAATTCACTGTAGTTGGAAGATACATGAACGGGCTTAATACTTTGCTAAAGAAGAGAAATCTGCACTTATGTGCTCAAATAAGTTGTTTATCAACTTATGCCGGGAGGCGCGGAAGTATTAGGGATAACAATTTAAACTGTCAAATCGAAAATCGCAGTGAATTCAAATCAAATGAGGTGAAAAAAATCAAATCGATGGTGCAATAGGGTGGATATGATATTTGATTTTAATGAATTGGTTTGGGATGGGGCGGGTATGGTATTTACGCTATCGCCCCATCTCGAACCGATTAGTTGTTAAAAAAAATTAATTGGACAATTGGATTTTTCATTATTTTTTCTATTATTATGTCCAGCCCAAAATTTATTTTTGGTCCAGACCCGCCTAAATCCAACTAATGTTACTACCCTAACCTACTCAGGATATTATTTAGTATTGTTATGTTGATAATATTGTTTGTTAAATTCGAATTTTGCATTTGAGAATTGAGACATTGTTAGCATTTTCATTTGGGATATTGTTTGTTAAATTGGATTAGTATTGTATTTTTGTTTTTATTGACTTTTTTCATAATTTTTTTTTTTTCAAGTTGACGACTGAACCTATAAAAAAATAATTTATTTTTGTGGTTATTAACCACCTGAACTGAATTGAAACTAGATAGAAACTAAGCCTAATCGAACCAACTTACATGGATCTTTCGAATTTAGGGTGTGATCAGTTTACACATTCACCTTAAAGCAGTGAAAATGAAAGCAAGAATGAGCTATTTTAGGCCGAACTTCTCTTAAATTGTACTTTATTTAATTTTTTATTCATAAAAATACTTTGCAATAGATCTTTACTGAATTAAAAAAAAAAATGTTTTATTACTTTAAAACCATTTTTTGTTGTTTAATTTTACTGTGCTTTAAATTTGACTTATTAACAGCACGTTGCACTATTAATGAAATAAAGGGCAACTATGCATCTAGCCATGATGAGATGACCCCCACCACTACTACTACCACTACAACCACCATCAAATCCATAAATTAAGCATAAATATATTGATTAATTTCAATTAGTCTCACATTCATGGACAATTAATTAATCAATTAATGTCAAAGTTTTTCTTCACCTTTTCGCCTAATTTATAGTATTTTGTTATATTCATATGTGACACAGTTGTCCCATCCAATTTTCAACTAAATTTAGGAGTCAACTTTGTTACATATGTAGACTGTGTATGTAACACAATGAAGAGAGAAAATCGTGCAGCGATTGTTCTCTCTATGTCGATCTTTACAAGCACAATGATGTCAACAGGTGCAATTTGATCCATAAGTATCACTTGGATACATTAACTATATTAATATGTAGAATACAATGGTGTTTAAAGTACAAATCATTGATAGTCTAAGCAACGAAAATTAAAACAAGGTTAAGTATAATTTTGGCTACATTTACTATAATTCGGGTTGAATTTACCTTATTAATATTTAAAGAAAGTTGGTCCTTGAAGGTAAAAACCTTTAATTGACTAATTAAACGATGAAAATCAAAACAATGTGAAGTAAAGTGGACAAGGTAATTCCAAAAAAAGTATACAATCTATCTCATATATAACATTCAATCAATTATTTAATTAATTAGTCACATTCTTTCATCTGTATCTCATGCTATTCATTATTCAAGTCTATTGACAATTCAATTGTCACGCTATACTATAGAAATCTTTTCGTGATTAATGCTATTTTTAGATAATACTTATTTGAATTTCGATTATGTTTTTAGATGTTTAATTAATGATTTAACATCAATTAATCATCTTATGTCATCAAAGATTTATTTATCTCATTAATATCTTAATTATGCATAAAACAAAACATACTCATATATAATGTAATAAACCACAAACTCTTGAGGAGAATTGGGGAGCACTAAACTTGTGCCCTCATGATTTCTTCCACAGCTTTTAGAGGAATTCAAATAATATTGAATGTTTTAAAGGGGAAGAAATTGAAACAAACTTCCCAACAAGGTCAGAAGTTTAATTTCAACAACTTTATGATTGCAATTACAGAAAGAAGCACATAACAAAGTGGGGATTAATGCTCCACTACCAATAAGTTATGTCGCAAAACAGAGGGATTGATTGACATATTTACAATACAAAAACCAGAATGATCATGCAACGGGTACATGAATGGGGGGACAACAACAGTTGATGGTTCCCCCAAACTCCCAATTTTGATAGGGCGAGTATTATTGGACATTAGATTGGGACAAACATACTGTATAGCGATATATGTGACCGTGGTGGCTGTGACTGATTATTTTTAATGAATTTTGTTGCTGGTGGGCTCACCCCACTACATCATAGTCAACTTCTATAGGCAAAGAAGATGACTTATAAATACTGAGCCTAGATCCATTGAATCAGTGTCTCAGAATCACCAAAGAATCTTTACGATCAAGAAAAGTTATAGGGTTTGGTTCTTGAAAGCATACAATATAATTTTTGTTTTAGATTTGTCAAAAAGGAAGAGATTCTTGCGACAAATAAAGAGAAAACATTTGCAATATTATCTATATCTAAACTGCATAGAAGAAGAAGAAGAAGAAGAAGAAGAAGAAGAAGAAGAAGAAGAAGAAGAAGAAGAAGAAGAAGAAGAAGAAGCGAAAAACACACATATGGAGGACACGGCTGTTGATTGGAGAGGAAGACCTTGCAAACCTAATAAACATGGTGGAATGGCTGCTGCTGTTTTTGTATTAGGTTTTTTCTCTCACTCTAATTTAGACTTCAGTACTGTATCTAGTGGAAGATTAAGGGTAGTGAGATTTTTGTGTGTTTTAATTAGCATGTTCATCATATATTATAGCTAGCTAGCTAGCTAGTTAGTGCTTATATTATATAGTTACAGTAATAAATATTTATGTGTTGGTGGGCACTGGGCTGTAGGGCTTCAAGCTTTTGAGATGATGGCAATTGCTGCAGTTGGGAATAATCTTATCACTTATGTGTTCAATGAGATGCACTTCCCTTTATCGAAATCTGCTAACACAGTTACAAACTTCATTGGAACTGTTTTTCTCCTATCTCTCTTTGGTGGTTTCCTCTCTGACTCCTATCTCGGGAGCTTCTGGACTATGCTGATTTCCGGCTTTATCGAGCTCTCTGTATGTTTCTCTGACCCCAACCCTCTCTATTTATGATCATAGAGCGTTTTTAACCCTCTCTGTGTTGGTTAGCAGGGATTCATCTTATTGTCAGTTCAAGCCCACGTTGTGCAACTCCGGCCGTCACAGTGCAACATGATGGAAGTGAGCAGCAGCTGTGAGGAAGCGAAAGGGTACAAGGCGGGGATATTTTATGGGGCACTTTACTTAGTAGCTTTAGGGAGTGGTTGTTTGAAGCCTAATATAATCTCTCATGGAGCTGATCAGTTCAGAAATAATAATGATTTGAAGCAATCAAAAAAACTTTCCACTTTCTTCAATTGTGCCTACTTCGCCTTCTGCACCGGTGAGCTTGTGGCACTCACCATATTAGTTTGGGTTCAAACGCACTCTGGAATGGACGTCGGATTTGGAGTTTCTACGGCTGCCATGGCTATGGGATTGATGTGCTTGATATCAGGATCCTTTTTTTACAGGAACCAGCCACCAAGGGGAACTATTTTCACACCAATTGCTCAAGTATGTATATCTATATTTATACTCACCTCTATTTAATTCATTATCTTATCATAGAGATTATACTAAGTTTTATTTAATGTTCTTTTTGATATTTCTTGAACTTCAAGGTTTTTGTAGCTGCAATAAAGAAGAGAAAACAGATCAGTCCTTCAAATGCTGAGATGCTGCATGGGAGCCAAAAAAATATGTTAACAAACTTTACCAGTGGAAATCTAATCCACACACAAAAGTTCAGGTTATTCTCATGCATGAATATTTCTTTCTGTTTGATAATCAATTATTTTTTAAAGTTTTAAAAAATTGGAAAATTAATTTTTCCAGGTTCCTTGACAAAGCCTGCATCAAAACAGAGACCGGAAACGAGATGAACGATGAAAGTCCTTGGAGGCTATGCACAGTTTCACAAGTGGAGCAAGTGAAAATCCTCCTCTCCGTCGTTCCAATCTTCGCATGCACAATAATCTTCAACACGATTTTAGCTCAACTCCAAACATTTTCAGTTCAACAATGCACAGCCATGAATACTCATCTTACTAAAAATTTCCAAATCCCACCAGCATCTCTCCAATCAATACCATACATGATGCTTATATTTATGGTGCCTCTTTATGAGACTGCATTTGTACCAATGGCAAGGAAAATCACAGGGAAGGATTCAGGAATTTCACCTCTACAACGAGTTGGGACAGGGCTTTTTATTGCGACGTTCTCAATGGTTTCGGCTGCATTAATTGAGAACAAGAGAAGAAATAATGCAATAAAGAGTAACAGAACTTTGTCCATATTTTGGATAGCTCCACAGTTTCTGGTATTCGGGCTCTCGGAAATGTTCACTGCGGTGGGCCTAGTCGAGTTCTTTTACAAACAATCGATAAAAGCCAACGGAATGCAGTCTTTTTTAACAGCCATGACTTACTCATCTTACTCATTTGGATTTTATTTGAGTTCCCTTTTAGTTTCATTAGTGAACAAAATAACATCATCAGGATCGAGTACTGGGTGGCTGAGTGAGAATGACTTGAACAAAGACAGACTTGACCTTTTCTATTGGTTGCTGGCTGCACTTAGTATCATCAATTTCTTCAACTACATTTTCTGGTCCAGATGGTATTCTTACAATCCAATATCTTCTTCATTGCATACTCCACCACTCGATGGAGTAGAGGACCCACAGAAAAAAGTAATTTCAGCTCTTTAATATTGTAGCAACACTGATAGTGTAACATTATCTAATTAAGTTTGTATAGTTTTTTTTAATGCTTCTAGTTCTAGCTAGCTAGCTACTGCTACTAGTAGCAGTGTGGTTGAAATAAATTATAACTGATGAAATGATTATATTTTGTATGATGATTTGATGCACCCAATGAAGCTGCTAGGTTGACAACTACACACCTACTATTAAGTTTGACATTGAAGGGTCTCTAATTAGTTTATTAAATGTATATAGTGCCACAACTAATCATGGTTCTCAGTTTTATATATATTGTAAAAGTCCTACACATGTTATGTTCCAAGGGCTAGCCTTGCACACCTAACGTTTCTACTACAAGTGTCATGTTAATCATCATAGTTTTGTGTGTGTTCAATGGAGGATGATTACTTCAGCATGTTTGGCTTAAGACTAATGTTTATTTTATTTATTGGCTTAGGTCATTATCACGTTTCATATAGACAATTTTAATAGGAGGTAGATCTATCAAAAAGTAGACTTTTTAAAGATTTCTAATAAGTATAGTATAGTATAGTATAGCACAATCACATTCATGTTTGATATATGGTACGAAACATGATTAAACATAAAATAAATATGATTAAAAATTATCTCTTTTTTAATATATAATATTGTTCAATATTACACGATTGTTCCTATCGAACATACGAGTCTCAAATGAAATTTCAAATTAGTCACAAAAAATCAATGCAAAAATATAAGGAACACAAGCGATTTGTTTTAAAAGATATGATGAAATGATTTATGTTGCTGGTGAAAATCCACCGAAGAGAATAACTAGCAAATAATCTCTTCAAAGTTCAAGGTTATGGAAACTTTATTGATCTCTCAAATAACTTCTCTAAGAAGAATTAAACACCCAAATACAAAAAACAAAATAAGTAACCTTCTTTCTACTACTTATCTAAATAGATTGTTCCTTCATTTGCAAATTTAGACATCAGTCATCAGTCACCAAAGGGAGAAATGGAGCCTTTGAGCCTGTTAACATACAGCCTTAAATGCTCTAACAAGGAATACTTGAGAACACAACTCATTATTCATATGCATCTTTACTCTTTTTATTCACCGTTTCCTCCATTTTTTAGGGTTAAACTTAAGATTGTTGAGAGTTAAATATTTCAAATATCACTGTCCTTAAACTTTCTGCCCATTTCAAATTGGGGCATAAACTTTTTTTTTTTTATAGGTAAATTGGTTCTGAAATTTCTGAATTATTCAAATTACCTCAAATTTATAGTTTTCCACAAATCTGCCTCTAGACTTCTAGAATATGCAAATTAATCATAAACTTTTTGGACATCTACAAATTGGTCTGAAACCTTTCTCGAATAAGCAAAATGGTCCTTGCACGTTCTAAAAATTGCAAATTGTCCCTATAGTTTAGGTTTAGAACAATTCAGTCTCTGCATTTTCATCAAGCTTCAGTTCATTCTCCAGAAGTTCTACGTGCGTCAAATTAGTCCTTGTAGTATTTGTTCGCTGCAAATTAATCGTTGGGCTTTTGAGATGTTTCTAAATGATAGTTTTGGACCATATTAGAATGCGCTCATTGGTTGCCCAAAAAATGAAGGGCTTTTTGAAAAATAATTATAAAACGTGAATTAAATAAGATACTTTTAATTACGTATTAAATACTGTAAAAAAAACCATTAAAACACCATATTTCAAAACAATTGTATTACATGTATATCACAATTTACATATTTGTTTACTAACATATGATGTGACAAAATTTGATTGAATCAAAATCTCATCAACCAAATACATAAATAAATTAATTAATTCTCCACACCTCATCAATTTATAAAAGATTATATAAAGTATGATGTACAACGAGCAATTTTCATTCCAAAACCTCCCCAAAGGTCAATCCTTACCTCAAAACTCACAGAAAACTGCACGCTATTCTTTACCGAAAATCCAAACTAGAGAGAAAAATTTGGTTTCTATGAGGAGATTGCAACAAAATTCTTCTTAATTTCTCATTCAACTTTTCCAATAATTAAAAACTCTAATTTCAGGTAATATTTGTTTCTTCTTCATAGTAGTTTTTTTTTTCTTTTTTTTTTTTTTGAGATTCTAACTTTTCGAGCGTAAATGTTAATTATTCGGTTTTAATTTCATCTTCTATTTTCATTCTACAATTTCTATTTTAAACCCTTTTTGTTCCTATAGTTGATGTCCATTTCTATTAAGCCCTTGTTTGACAACCTTTTATTCAATTTAATATTTGCTACATGATCATTTCGAACCAAACATTCACACAATAAAATATTTTACATGGAAAACAAAACTTCCCCATCATTTTCAACAACACATTCTCCAAAAATACTATTCAAAACTATGTTTTTAAATTTATAAGGCCACCAAATAGGGGCTAAGCTCTAAAACCAAGTAAAAGTAATATGTGTCTCTATTTCAATGTCTTTTACGTTTGTAAAATTTGCTTGTTTGTTTTTATTTCTAGGGTTTAAGTTTATGATTATTAGGACCTGTTTAGGATGGTTTTGGTTCTTGTAGAAAAGAATTTTTAGAGGAATCTACCTTAATTTTTGTTTGAAAACTCATTTTTAAAAGAGTTTTCTATTTCGGAAATGCTTTTAGAAAAAGTTATATTAGACCAACTTCTATTTAAAAACTCTTCTAACTAGAAGAAGCATATTCATAAAATTAATCAAATGGGGCCAGAAAGCGGCTTTAGGGTCTCAAAAATTCATTTTGACTTTTTAAAAGTAATGCCAAACTAGCCTTTAATATTCCAACAAATATTGTTAAAATTGGCATTGCGTTTAGGTTGGGTGTTCTTGATCTTGACATTTACTTTCTGGTGGTGACTTGAACTTTTTGACAATGCTCCATGATATAGCTATTTCTGTTATGATATTTGTTATGCATTGCATTAGAAGGTGATATGTCATGACACTTTTAATTAAAACATCACAAATTAGTTAACATGGCTTTTATTAATAGATTTTTTTTGGTTAAACTTACAATGTGATTATAAAAACCTTTTAAATAATATTTATATCTTATTTCTTATTCTTTTGTTGCATATGATTGAAGGTTGTGCATTTAAAAGTGATCATACGGTGTGTAATATGATTGTGCCACTTTGATAGTAATGTATTATATATATGTTTTATTTTTTTGCAGGTATGTATAAATTCAATATCTTCATCACTTATAATGACAAACGGGAAAAATACAACCTATACAATTGATTTTAAAATGATCTGTAATGGACATCCAAATAGATTGCACATAGAATGAAAATGAGGGGGGGGTTGATATTTTGTTGTGTTAGATAAGAAATAAGGTTCTAGATTAGAAAGTGACATGAGTTTTCTAATGGAACATGTTTGGCTAAGGTTATATTGTGATTATAGGAATTTTTTGAGCTAATAATTAGTAGTTATTATTATTTTTGCCGTTGTGTTAGATGTGAATTATAGTTCTATATTAGAAAATAATATGTTGGGGCAATCAACCCATCTTTCTAGAATTCCCATCATAGACCCTTGACCAAGCTTACAGTGTACTTATGAAAATATCATTTAAATTAATATTTAGCTCTTACTTTTATTTTTGCTGTATTGGATGTTAATTAATATTCTACACTATAAAGTGACTTCTTGTTACTTTTTAAATATAATGTCAATTAAATTCATTTATTAAGAAGTGTATATTTTTACTTTCTTTTTTTTAAACAAAAAGTCCCTACCGTGCCTAATTTCCTCATATCCGCATGCTTTTCTTCCTAAATTGGGTCAAAATTTCGGAGTCTATTACATTTATGTTTGTGCTTTGTCCAAACCCATCATCCGCTTCAAATCTGTTTGCCTATATCAATTAAGTCCCAAATTCGAAAAAACTACAATCTGCTCCGTTAATTCAGAAGCGACCAAGAAACAAAAGCTAACTAGGAAGAGTATGTTAAATAGACCTTATGGTTGGAAGGAGAGTGCACAATTGGTGAAGAGTTGAAGAGATACAACAACCAATATTGAGGAGTATGTGGTGTAAATAATGATTTTATTGAATGAATCAATCGAGGTATCGTGTGTCCTTTGAATAGTACGATTACATGTAACTAAGTATGGTAAATATAATTGAATCTCCCTATTGTCTAATTATGTACAACCAAATCTCTTAATTTTAGGAACATAATCAAATATTTTAAATTAGACAACTCCTTGACATCTCCCCTCAAATTGATGTTGGACGATCAAAAAGTATTAATTTTTCAATCATAAACTGATGACGATGACGAGATAAAGCTTTGATACAGTCATCAACTGTTTGGTTTTCTTTAGAGATGTGAGGGAGAAAAATCTCATGACGATCAAGTGCTTTACAAATAGAATGAGAAGTAGGAGCAAGTTGTCGAAATCCAATTTTTCCCAACAAGCCCTGAAGCCATATGATTTTAGAACAGGCAATCGAGATGGCTCGATATTCAAACTCAGTGAAAGACTTTGAAACATGAGCCTACTTCTTACTTTTTCAAGAGATAAGTGCATCACCAAAAAACTGCATCGACTAGTAGTAGAACGACGAGAATCAACACAACCAGCCCAATCTGTATCAGTGAATCCTATCAATTTTAATGAAGTCCAAATGGAAAGAACAAACCACGGCTAGAGATACCTTTAAGATATCGTAAAAGACGACGAATAGCAGCCAAATGAGCCTAACATGGAGCTTGCATAAACTGACTTATTTGTTGGACCGCAAAGTAACTATTTGGTTGGTAATGGTTAAATAATGCAAACTGCCTACCAAATGGCGATACATTGAAAGATCAGATAAGAGATCGTGTAATAATATAATTATTATTCTGAAGATCACCTAATAAGAGTAACACCTATGTCTACTTATGCTGATGTAATAGCGTGCCAGTTGGACAATTTTGGACCTCAAGTCAAAGAAAGTACTTTAGGAGACCCAGATCTTTCTTATGAAACGACAACTTGAACCGCTGTTGGAGCTTTTCAATCAATTGAGGATCAGCAATGTCATTGGCATACATAAGAAGTATGACAATCCCAGTAGGAATAGTGCGGAGGAAGAGAGAAAGTCATATTGACTTTGAATAAAAGTAAAATCCAGAAGGGTAGAGAAAAATTTCTTAAACCAAGCTCGTGAAGCCTGTTTCAAGCTAAATAAGGACCATTTTAAGCGACAAACATCGGTACTAGGATAAGAAAATATGTCGGGCGGATGTGACGTAAATATTTCTTCATTTAGATCACCATGCAAGAATACATTCTCTACATCCATCTGGCGAAGCGGCCATCCTTTCGAAGTAGCATTGGCCAAAAGTGTGCGAAAAATAGTCATCTTGGTTATAGGAACAAAGGTTTAATCATAATAAAGACCATACTCCAATCGATTCCTGAGTGCCACCAAACGAGCTTTATACCTGTTAATAGTTTCATCAGCTTGCAACTTAATAGTATAAACCCATTTGTACCTAAGAAGCTTGACCCCAAACAAGACAAAGAACAATATCTTAAGCGTGATTATCCTGAAGAGCCTGAAGTTCATCTGTTATAGCTTGTCGCCAACATTCTTGAGTAAAAGCCTGAGAGTAAGACTTAGGTACAAAAGTATTATCAAGAGTGCCCTGATGACAAAAATGTGATAACCAATACCTATTCAGAGGTTGAGAAGCTTGAGTCGATCGACGAGCCAGGACTAGGTGTGGGATTAGATGTAGGAAGATGTAGTGGACGACGTTGTTGATACACAAGACCTTGCTTAAAACGGTTAACTATTCCAGAAACATCATCAAAGGAAGAAATTGAAATAGAGGAAAGAACATGATTGGCATAAGATGGAAATTACATATTGATTTTCAAATAAAACAACATTTCTACAAATATGTCTCTTGTTATTAGCTGCATCATAACACACAAACACTTTATGTAAATTACTATAGCCAAGGAAATCACACTGAACTATATGAGTGGTAAGTGATATTGAGCTAGGAAAAGATTGTATATTTTTCCACTTTTATTATGTCCAATATAGTGTCCTATTTATAGTACAAGGAAGATAAAGATAGAAGGAAAACAAATCTTCTACAATTTTCTAATTAATCACAATATCCTATCTATGGTAAATTGAATCCTCAACAATCCTCCCTCAATCAATTTGGGATTTCAACACTCCTCTCAAGTTGGATCGTAAAGGTTAATCATATCCCATTTGAAGATGAGATCATCGAATTTCTGTCTAGGTAGTCATTTGGTGAAGACATCTGCAGTCTATGCTTCTGTGGGGACATAAGTCATGTAAATAATTCATTCCTCAACTTTTTTTTAATAAAAGTGTATGGTTACTTCTACATGCTTAGTTCAATCATGTTGAATTGGATTAAAAGGAATTTTGATTGCTGTTTTGTTATATCAGTAGAGTTTGATCGGCAACTTTGTTGGAAAATGTAGATCTTCCAAGAGCTTTCTCAACCACAATCATTCACATATTTCTTGTGCGATAGATCTGAATTTAGATTTCGCACTACTTCTAGCCACTACATTCTGCTTCTTGCTCCTCATTGTTACCAAATTTCCCCATAAAAATGTACAGTAACTAGCAGTAGATCTCTTATCATCCATTGATCATACCCAATCCGCATTTGTGAAAATTTTAACTTTTTTTCTTTCACTCTTTTTCAAGAGCAACACTTTACCCATTGAGCATTTGAGATATCTGAGTATCTTGTAGATGACTTCTAGGTGACTTTCCTTCGAAAAATTCATGTGTTGACTTACCAGATTACATGTCTAGTGTGTGATAAGTAGATTGGTTTTCCCCTTAGTATTTGATATCGGTCCGTTTCTACTGGATTTCTTCCATCATCAGTTTTCTTTCCAACGTGCACACGAGTATTGCTTGGTTTACATCTAAGCATGCCTATTTCGGTTAGAAGGTTAATGATATATTTTCGTTGGGATACACTGATACCTCATATTGATCTAACAACTTTCATTCTGAAAAAGTATCGCCTTGGTCCCAAATCTTTTACTTCAAATTTAGTGACAAGACTCTCTTTTAGTCTTTCCATCTCACCTATATTATCATCTGTCAGAATAATATCGTCAACATATATGATTATAATTATTTTCGTATCGTCTTCAAATAGCTGGAGAAACATAGTGTGATCTGATTGTCCTTGGCGATATCCTTGTTTTTTTAACGTTTTATATTTTGTACTATAGATGGCTCCACGAGAAACTAAAATTATCCAAACAACGAGACATGCCCAAATTATTGAGGATTAATCAGCTATACATGTTACTTGTGCACGTGCCCACTACGCTCTTTTTATACAGTTGTTAAACAGGATGAGAGGATTGAAAATTTTGAAGAATATAAAGATTTTGTAATGGTGATGACTGATATCTATGACTTGATTATATGCCATTATGTAGATATATGTGGTGTAGAAAGGAAAATGATATCTTGTAAAATAAAGTGATGGTACATAGAAAAAGAATGTAGTGAAAATGGGATGACTAGCTGACGTCGTTATACTGCCATATCAGTCGGCTATATTTTGAAAACTTTTTTGAAAATTAGCAGAATTTTCTTTTGACTAAAAACTTTTGGATTTTCATATAGCTAACTTGTTACCAGATATATTTGGTAAAACAGGTTCTCTTTTGGTATAATATAAATTTGACGGTTCTTTTAACTCTATATATTATTAATTTGATTTTCATGATATATTTCTATTTGACTGTAAAATGCTTACTTGAGTTAAATACAAATTATTAAATCCTAGTATGATTTAAAAACTACTAATAAAATCAAATCAAATTATAAGAAGGATGTAAGGATAGCGTCTCCTTAGAACATTTTAGGTATGTTTGTAGTAAATATTAAGGCACGCGCAACCTCTAGGAGGTGTCTATTTTATTGTTCAACAAACTCATTTTATTGGGGAGTGGTGATTGCTTTACACTCATGATAATTACGTTGTTTAATTTATTATTTTGTTACCTTTGAGAGTATTTTAGAGCGTTTAATGTATGTTTTGATATTGTGATATATGTTAATGAAATTGAAGGAAATAAGCAAAAGTTGGCAAAATTGGAGAAAATTGCTAAATTTTAAGAGATTCAAAGTTCTAGAGCTAAGGCGCAAATACTCAAAATTTCTGTCAAACCTCACGATGAAGATTCGAGAATGGTAGGAGTCAATTGAATCAATAAAGATATCAAAGGGATGAAGTACAGTCAAAGTATGATCATACATCAATTTCCAACCGAAAAAGTTATACTCTGAAGTTTTAGTCTCACATTGAGATCCATTTTTGACATATCAAACGATCGAATTGGAGAATGATGTCGGAAGCAAAGATATACATCTTTGCTTTAGCTTTCTAACAAGATTTTAATCACCCCAATCAGACATCGGAGCAAGAAAGTTATGATAACAATACTGAAGAAAGTGTAGTGCTGATTTTTTGCCCGAAGATGGGCGTCGAGGTACCAAACTCTCTGAAAATACAGAATTCTCAGCGCCGCAGCGCTGTTAAAGTGGCGCTAAGGCGCCTCCTATGCGGGAAAATATTTTTCTTATATTTTTGGACTCTTTTCTTGGTTCAATTCAATCTTAATTCGTCCAAGACCCAAAAACACTATAAATACAACATCAAAGACCGACCTATTTTTTGGAGAGAATTTGGAGGACAATTCAAAAGGGGAAATATACACAATCAAATGAGGCAAAATATCAAAGGATTCAAGAAATTCAAGAGGGGAAAGAACAACATCAAGAGAAGAAGTTGAAGATCTACATCCTAGTTTTTCTATTCTCTTTCCTATATTTTCTTATATGAATTTTTGTATCATGAACTAAATTCATTATCTAGGGATTGATTGTAGCCAAATTCGAGATTACGATTTGATTTTGTCATACTTATTTTTATTTGATTTTCAACTAATGTTTAATTGTGTCATGAAATTAATGTTTTCAATTAATTGACCACTAATTAAATGAATAGATGCTAGTCAATTTCGGCACTCGAGAGAGGGGAATTTATGCGCGACCATAGGATTGACACAACGTAGACTTCTGGATTTCGAGAGAAAGTATAGGATCTATGAAGTTTACTCCATAAAAGAATCATGAACTTGATAAATTCTTGATTTTAATCCGGAATAGAGATGTTAGAATTGAAATTTAGGATTAATTCCTAGCTGGCACTCGAGAGAGGGGTGAGAAATATATTAGAATTCTTGCTTTTAAACTTGAAAAAAATTGACTAGAATAACTGGACATAATTGAATTATAATTGATAGTTTGGTGAAATCATTCCCTAATTGATTTATTCATATAAATTACATTCCTTGAATTCGTCAACAAAATATCGTTTAGACTAAATGATACTATTAAATTATAAATATTCATTCATCTAGATAAAGTGAAAACTACATAATTATAGTATTTAATAGAAATTGAATCATAATCCCTGTGGGTTCGACACTATAACTCTATTACTATATTACAAAACTTGACATCGTACACTTGTGATATAATCACGTTATATAAAACACGTGAAAAAAATTTTAACGTCGTTGTCGGAGATTGTTTAATTTGATTTTTACTAATATTATTACCAAATAGCTTTTGTTTTAATTTAGATTTTCTTTTAATTTGTTCATACTAGCTACCCACCTTGATATCTTTGGTAATTTTTTTTCCAGGTCCTATTCAATAGTATGTACATTATTTTAACATTAGCAAGAAAGCAGAGCAATTGAAATAAGTAATCTCGACATGGATATAAATTATACATGCTTGTAGAAGATATCTTTTGACAACTTTGCTATGAGATGCATTATATTATGCACTGTTTGCATACACCAACTGACTTTCATACAGTAAAGCTTCTAGGATTCATAGAATATTTAAAACATCAAAAAGAAGCGGTTGATAAATTTGATGAAGATTGCATTCCTTTGGGAGATTATGTACCTGTCGATTAGGATGAGGACGTCATACTTCTGGGAAATGGTCATTCTCTGTTGAACGAAAAAAAATAAAAAATTTAGAGGCAATCAAACGATACAACTATAGAAAAAAATAATGACGCTAACACAAGAACAATAATAATTTTTTTTTTTTAAGACTCAAATCAGCTACGATACCAACAAAACAAACGAAAGTTGATTTGGATTCTAGATTAGCCCAAAAACAACTTTTGACTCTTTTTTTGGAAATTTTTGGATTGAAACTCAAAAATAATTACTGGACACATGAACATGAAGAACACAAAAGAAAAACAAAAACAATGACTCAAAAAAATTAAAAAGATAGATGACCTGAATTCTAGAACTGTGCTCTGATACCAACTGATGTGAACCCTACCAAGAACATGTTTGGGAACTCACGAACAAGATGAAACAAACCCAAGAAAGCTAGAAATCACGCCGCGCAAAGTTTCAACCTGACCCGTTATTCGACCCGTATCAAGAACCGAGATTATACGTAAGAAATCCGACCCATTGATTACCCGGAACAAGAACCGTGCAGTGGGAACACTACAAAAAGATTGCAATCTCTTTTTGATAAGTTCAAGTTAAGAATTTAAACCACCAAGAACTGGAACAATAAATCTCTCAAAATTCATATTTCTCTCATAATAATGTTCAAAGCGTCTTCAATGAAAAATGCAAAGTATTTATATGGAAATATAAAATAACCTAGTTGCCACGAAATTAGGCCCAAAAGATGCTAAAAGATATGATAAAATAGAGTTTTAGTAAAATAAAGAAACTCGCGAAAAAGTAGAAAATTCGTCCCGAAAAGTCACTATGCGGTCGCATAGTGCATTTAGGTGCGGCCGCATAGAAGTCCCCCGGACAGCCTTCAGTATTGTGACTATAACTTTCTCTACCAATATCCGATTGAAGTGATTCAAACTGTGTTGGAAAGATGACTTAAAGATCTACGACTTTACTTTAGATATAATCTTCCAATTCGATCGTTTGTCATGTCAAAAATGGATCTCAAGATGCGATAGAAACTCCACTCCTTGATTCGAAGGACTTTCAACTCGTTTCGGCTCTCGACTCCTACATGGAAGTTGATCTTTGGCATGTTGTCTTCAATATGTTGTGCCCCATTCATCGAACAAGCAATTATGCAACTTTTATTGCCTTCCCGAAGACCCGAACCGGGCTTAAAACTCTCCCGTTCATTCGTCAAATCCTTGTGAGTTTGTAACGCATCCTGGATCACATCATCCCTTCTCCCTTCAAAAGGATTCAACCTTGAATCCAAACCTGCACCAAACGAAACAACATTAGCAACGTCAAAAATGTCAACATTCACAAACTTACCCAACAAAAGCAAATTGTAGCCATCAGTCTCGATTATAACAATGAAATGGTATGGTCCTTCTCCCTTAGGATGTAATTTGGACCTCCTTTAAGTTCGTATCCACCTCCGTCGTATGTATACCCAATCGCCATCGCATGGATCAAATAGTGCAGGTCTCGACCTCGTCCTTTTGTAATTTTTGAATGTAATAATGAAAGTATGATGTTCCCCACCTAAGCTACCACTTAAAACAATAGTTAAAGGAATCAAACCCAACAAAGTTGATGGATTAAAATCAATCACCATATCATAATACGAGTAACAAGCAGTAGGCATAGTAGAATATATTGCGTTAGTTTCTAACATATCCCATCCAACATTCCATAAATAATTCTGTGAATTAAGATCAATGAATCTCAAGTACGTGTCATGCACATTTAAATTCAAACCAAAACATTCAAGGATTTCATAATCGAAATAAAGACACTCATGCCTTAAATCACCAACAATGCATCCAAGTTGCCTATCATGCTTAATCAATTTCATACAACGTATTAGAATATCACCATGTAACACATAACTTTTCATCTTGACAGGCACACATCGACTCCTGCAATACACTATATTATCATAAACCAGTAGGAATTTTCCTATAGATGGGTGCAATAAATGGTTATTCATCCCAATGAAGATGTCAGGTAGATTAACGACTCCTAACGACCTATTTTGCCACCTATATGTTCCACAATCAATCTTATATTCTAGTTTACAAGGTACATACGACTCATGCAAGTGTTCAAGTGCACCACTTGCTCTATGTGAGGGACTATACCTACGTCCTAGAATTTCAGGGCGTAGCAAATTCATATCATAGACAAGCAAGAATTTATCTATAAACATAGGTGACATTGGATTGACTATACTCATAAAATTATCAAATGCATTATCATGCTCAAGAGTACATAAACGATGTAAAAAAACTAGTCCCATGAGTTGTTCCAAGTTCTACCGTAGGTGTAAGGTTTTGATACGTTACCATGGCGTGAGTACATTCATGCTCCTTGTCACTCACCAAATTTTTCATGTGCTTTTCACCAAGTGGATAGCTAATGTATGGAGCTTCACGAATTATGTCGTCATGGATCAATTTCTTGAAGCCCTGCAAAAGAGAAATATCCAAACTAGAGAGGAGATCGTTAGTTCTCACTAAAGTCCTTTTCACACTCGACGTTTCTCACATCGAAACTCACTTTGAAATTTTCTCTCATTTCTCTCTTTAGTGGCTCATCTTTCTTTTCCTCCACTTCTCCACTCTCATTTTCATTCTCTATTTCTTTTACCTCTTGTGGCTCCACTTGTTCTTTAGCCACTACTCCACTCTCATTTTTCTTTTCACTCGTTTGTGGCTCTACTCTTTTTTCATCACACTCAGTCACCTTACAATTTTCTCTCTTTTTCCTCTCTCGTTCTTTGGTATGCTCAGTGTGAGAATCAATCATGTTGCATAGCCTTGAGAATGTTAGTTTATATTCCAAACTAGCTAACTTATATGAAATATCACTACCATGCTGTACAACAGGCGTTTTACTCCCTAGTGAATTCTCAACTCCATCACACCGCATAAACTTTTCTCGACACCCCCTTTCACGCATATCACTCCTACCTTGAAAAGTTGGAGTGTTCAATTTGTTGCTTCCCACTTCCCTATCAATACTTCGATCAAACATATTTCCTCTAATCCCACGAGGAACCCTTTGGGGCGTCATTTGTTTATAACTCCCAATCAAGGTTTCATGTCTAGTTACATCACCACTAATATGTTTAACCTTCAAATCCAACTGATCCAACTTACAATTCATAGCATGCATACTATTCCTAAGCTCCACATACAACCCCTTAGGCACCGCATTCTCCCTACATTTACTCATGTTCCTTTTTTTCTTTAGCAATAAATAGATAACAAAATCAAATGAAATGATTGATAAAAAGCAAAATAATTTACCTCACGCGTTTGCACTCGTGTTTCACTCGAAATTGGCTTTTACCCGATATTGAGCTCACCACTCTTGCCTTTTTCCGCTCGTCTTCCTTTCTCAATGGCTCGAAAAATAACTGACCTCAATCAATTGGAATGCAATCCCTGCAGCGATCACCACCACAAGTACAAGTCTCGGATAATCAACCAAATTTGTTTGGACCAATAACGGACTCAAGTCAAATAAGAAAAAACGACAAGACTCAAACTTTAGTTTTGAATTGCCTCTAAACGTTCACGAATATAGAGACATTCTTTTTTTCTTTTTTTTTTCTCTCTTTATTTTTTTATTTTTGTCTCCATTTTTTTTTGAATGAAACTCAATAACAACAAAATAATAAATTTAGAGGCAATCAAACGATACAACTATAGAAAAATAATGACGCTAACACAAGAACAATAATATTTTTTTTTTAATACTCAAATCAGCTACGATACCAACAAAACAAACGAAAGTTGATTTGGATTCTAGATTAGCCCAAAAATAACTTTTGACTCTTTTTTTGGAAATTTTTGGATTGAAACTAAAAAATAATTACTGGACACATGAATACGAAGAACACAAAAGAAAAACAAAAACAAGGACTCAAAAAAATTAAAATGATAGATGACCTGAATTCTAGAATTGTGCTCTGATACCAACTGATGTGAACCCGACCAAGAACATGCTTGAGAACTCACGAATAAGATGAAACAAATCCAAGAAAACTAGAAATCACGCCGCGCAAAGTTTCAACCCGACCCGTTATTCGACCCGTATCAAGAACCGAGATTACACGTAAGAAATCCGACCCATTGATTACCCAAAACAAAAATCGTGCATTGGGAACGCTACAAAAAGACTGCGATCTCCTTTTGATAAGTTCAAGTTAAGAATTTAAACCACCAAGAACTGGAAGAATAAATCTCTCAAAATTCATATTTCTCTCATAATAATGTCCAAAGTGTCTTCAATGAAAAATGCAAAGTATTTATATGGAAATACAAAATAACCTAGTTGCCACGAAATTAGGCCCAAAAGATGCTAAAAGATATGATAAAAATAGAGTTTTAATAAAATAAGGAAACTCGAGAAAAACTAAAAAATTCGTCCCGAAAAGTCACTATGCGGTCGCATAGTGCATTTAGGTGCGGCCGCATTGAAGTCACCCGGACAGCTTTCAATATTTTGACTATAACTCTCTCTACCGATATCCGATTGAAGTGATTGAAAGTGCGTTGGAAAGATGACTTAAAGATCTACGACTTTGCTTCAGATATAATCTTCCAATTCGATCGTTTGTCATGTCAAAAATGGATCTCAAGATGCGATAGAAACTCCACTCCCTGATTCGAAGGACTTCCAACTCGTTTCGGCTCTCGACTCTAACATGGAAGTTGATCTTTGGCATGTTGTCTTCAATATGTTGTGCCCCATTCATCGAACAAGCAATTGTGCGACTTTTATTGCCTTCCCGAAGACCCGAACCCAGCTTAAAACTCTCTCATTCATTCGTCAAATCCTTGTGAGTTTGTAACGCATCCTGGATCACATCAAGAAATAATCACATGTTGAACATGCGCGTGTGCAAGAGTCAAGGATGAAGCCGGGGAACCTAGCTGGTTCGAAGATGCAGTCATATGGTTGGGCTAAGTAGCAGTATTAAAAGTAGGAGCTAATCAATTTTGAGGTCGCACACGACAGTCCTTGATAATATTTTTCAATAATTGCAGAATTTCTTATTGCAATATTTTTCAATGTGTCTAAATTTCTTGCAATTGTAAAACTAGTGTCTTGAGTAATCCCAAGTTGTGAGGCGCTATTCTTCACATAAGAGTTCTCCTAAATAGACATCCATTGACGGTACAAGGTTGCAATTTATTAATCTAGCACTTGCATTTTCAAACTCGGGTCGTAGTTTCATCCAGAATTGATTATGTTAGCTCTCAGAATGGACCTCTTGCTAGCCGGGAATGCACTTTTAAGAACCTTAGGCTGCACCAACCCAGAATAATCATTCCATAAATTAAGAAAACCCGAATAAAATTATTCAGTCGACATATTTCATTGTTGATAATTTCCAATATCCAATTTCAATTGAAACTTTCGTGCATAATTATTTTGATAATAAATTTGTTGCAGATAATTCCATATCTCCTTAGCAGTCATGAATAAACGAAAATTATGACCATATGTGGTTCAATAGAACTTAGTAGCCAAGAAACAATCCGGATATCTTTTCCCTCCTATGAACTAAGCTCCTTGGGATCAGTTGGAGCTTCTACTGACCCATCCACATTGCCCTACAATTTCTTATCCTTAACAAATATCTTGAACTGAAATTCATAAGTGGAATAATCTTTGCCATTAAAACGAATAATTGAATTTTCTCTAGACATTATATCTAAAAAAATTAATAATCATATCTAGCAGCCCAAAAGACAAGTCCATAACAAAAAAACAAAAAAAATAGTCCAACTAAAACGACCCAACAACATCTTAGCAACAACACACTACACCAAAAAAGGTCTTTTGCAGCGGTCAAAAAACGTTGCAAAAGACCTTTTGCAGCGTTTAAGCGTCTGTTGCGGAGGCCGGTGTTGCCGTTGAGGAAAGACCTTTTGCAGCGTTTTTTAAACGTTGCGAAAATGACCTTTTGCAGCGTTTTTTAAACGTTGCGAAAATGACCTTTTGCAGCGTTTTTTAAGCGTTGCGAAAGGTCTTTTGCAACGTTTAAAAAACGTTGCAAAAAAAAATTGCAGCGCTTTTCAATTTTTGGAAACGTTTGCAACATAGTCTTTTGCAGCGTTTAAAAAACGCTGCAAAAGACTCATCCTTATTTTTTAAAAAGATAATTCGCATTTGTCCTGTTCTTTGATCAAATAATTTAAATAATAAACTAACAATTCACATAATAAAGAGATGAAAACGTCACAAAATATAAAAAATCATATAATTAAAGGTTGCTTGCATTGAAATTAATTAAACCATGCAATTGCTATAACATTGATTGTGCAATATTCAAAATAATTTCACGCTCTCTTCAACTTTAAAATATCAACCCAACAATCAAAAAAGACTTTTCCATCATTTCGATATGTACAAAAGGTGCAATAATTCATACTATAACATCAAAAAATGAGTCGCTCGCTGGTGACGACATGAAATTAAGCCAATCTCTCACCGCCATCAACATGTTGTACCTGCATCAAATGACTAAAATTAGAACAGTTCTGCATGACAAGCATTATTATATGATTTATATGACAAGCATTATTAAAAGGTCATTACAGCAAAATTGAACACTGCAAAAGTTATTAAAAGAATCTGTCCTATAGCATTTTCCATAATTACACTGAGAGCTCAATAGACATGATTCTACTTTTTACCCTAAAAGGGAAGCTGAATTGGTAGCTAATTCCATATAATGTCTTCCATAGGAACTAGTATGCCCATGTTTATGTATAGCAGAAAAGCCAAATTAAGAAACTTTAGAGAACTAAGACAGGGAAGAGGAGCAAACACATAAGAGCTAGAACCAAGGCTGCATACTGCTCATGGCAGAAAAACTGTGTTGGTGACTGTAAACTTAGGAGAAACAAGAATATCTACCCAGCCAATAGCTTTGGTAACTCCAAGATATGGACCGCTAAAAGGAAAAAATAATAAAGAAATAAAAAAATGCACTCATTCTTGCAAATTTACATTCAAGATCTAAATATTTGAATTCAGGTTAAACTTATGTTGAAGGATCCTTCCAGGCAAAAAAGGAAGAATTTTGGGGGAAAAAGTCTTCAACAGACGCAACAATCTATTGCCAACTATCTACAGTAAATGGTAGGCAGCTCAGGGCTAGTCTCGATCACTACAAGTCTACAAAACCAACAATAAAACAAAGTAAACCTTTTTCTCCACAAATTTAAGGTCAGCGAAATGTATCTTTTTCCATCACTCCATTAATGCTAGATCTACAGGAAGTCTCCATACCAGAAATAAACCACCAACAACCATCTAAACCTTTCTCTGATAAATAATGCTCGCTACATGAACCTTTATAGAAAGGATCCATCACCACAACAAAAATAAAGAAATTGAGCCTTTTCCCCAATAAATTTAGGGTCAGCTATTCACTGGCATCAAGTGATGTTTGTTCACCTCCAGTATGTATAGGGAATTGGAAAAAGAATCTTTCACCCAAATGACTCCGCAAATTCCATTACTAGGGAAAAATTCTCTTAAAAAGAAAAACAGCAGCTTGCATGTCGAGTCAGATAAGTTGCAACAGAATACTCATGCATTTTATTTCCTCATTGACTTTCGGAAGTCCCAGCAGTAAATGACATGAACCAGTTATTGACTTAAAGGCAAAGAACAGGTAAAAAGCTTAATATCTATAGGCTGTTGATGAAGAGCAGGCATAATTTAATCCTAATAAATTAGACAGGAAGAATTTATGGGGCCGGATATGTTTTATTTAGTATATCTACGGATATGTTCTATTTAGTAACTTCTACCTTTATTCTTTCCTTCCTGTCAACATTTTCAGAGGTACCCAAATGTATTCCAGATGATTCATTAAAAAATATAAAAGTGATGATGCATCTAAATGCTAAATCAGACTAAGATAACCAGAAAATAGCCAAGAAATGGTCCTTAAATCCGCATAAGAAATGAGATGTGTAGAGTTCTGCATTCTAAGAATTATGAGTTTAGCTCCATCAACAAAATTACAATAAAAGAGGCAACTTATATTATATGTTCATTAGGCATATTAGGATGCACGCAAGCGACAAAGTCAAACAACCACGCCTAAAAGCATAAGCAATTAAAGAAGGGAAATAGGAAATTGAGGAAAAGTGAATTTTAATCAGAGCCAAACATCCTAAAAATCCTATCTACAAATTTGCATGTAAAAAATAGAACTGATCCATTAATAAAAATACCCACATCTAATCAATTGAATTAATTGATCAGCCTCGTTTAAGTGCTTCGTTTTGGCCTTTTCCGGCATGGCAGTAGCCAGTATGGAGAATCATATTGCTTTCATTTTAGCATTTAAGCCAGACCAAGCATGATATTTATAACATGATTGCCCCTTTAAAGTATTTTTAAGCTTAGCCAAACATACCATACTAGCAAAACTATAGTCGACTGGGTAATTATGCTTAGTACCAGAATATAAACAAAGACTACATCAGATGAAGAATATTAAAAACAGAGTTGTAATCAAAAGGTTGGAGAATAAGTTTTTAAGATATTCACAAATATTGTGAGGACAAACAAGTCCTCAGCAGCTGATTTCCAAATACAAAATTCCAGAGAGGATCAATTATTTGATTTTAGAACACTGATGGCTTCATTTGCAAATCTATTTATTACCGAAAAGCTTCTCAATGAAAATCATGATGTGGACATCTTTCTTTGTAGTTCAAAGAAGCCACAAGGTCAACAAAACCATTATTGGTAGTTCACACCTAGTAGGATGGCTCTTCAATTTCTTAGGCATGAATATCACTTGTCATGATAGGGAATAAAGACAGGCTATGGAGAAGTGAAATGACTAAAATGCAAAAGATCAAACAAAAAATTTAAAAGACCTCCAGACCACTAATCTAAAAGATCAAACATACCTTAATCAAAGAAGTCTAATACTGCTCTTCGGCCAAGCAACAGTACTTCCCATGGCATCACTAAGAGTTCGAAATTCATCTGTAGGTCTGTATAACTTCAAATTCTCCATATACACTTCCTCAACCCAAACCTTCCAACAGTCTCGACCGAGTGGCAGGTGATGCACATTTGCACTTGGGTCTGTTGATGCAATCTTCCTTTCTGCTACGACTTCTTCCTCTTCAAACATGTACCAATGCAACAGTTGACATTTTGCATTTGCTAGCGGTACAGTACTTCCTTGGTTTGACTACAAATTCGTAGTACAGAAAAAATATTTTTTAAGTATATTTATTAGAATGCTACAAACTAAATATATATTGAATAAACATTTAATAATGTATGACAAAAAAACCTGAGGAGTAATAGCATTTGAATTCCTGTCCTCTAGATTCTGTAAAATGATACAGAAATTACAAAAGTTATTCTACATGTAATTGGCTATATTAAGATATATTCTCATAGTATATATAAAATGTAACCACTTCTAACCTGCTGAGATAACTTCAGAAATGCTTCCATCTTCTCTTCTAGCGCCCCCATCCTTTGTGATTGAGTCTGTATTTGATTTTCAAGTTCTCTTACTCTCCCACTACTTTGCATTTGTCCATCCACCTTTGATGGAACAACTCCGAATCCGAGTCCCCGAACTCTCCCATGACGTTCAGGACCTAAAATTCGAGCCACAGCATCGTCGCGGATGGAATCCTCGGCGGGTGTATCAGAAATTGATGCAGAACATTCTTGAATCCTTCTCTGCACTTATGGGACTCAAATGTTATACTAGCAAGTGATACAACTACTTAACTCAACATATGGTCGAACGTTGAAAATGCTACACTAACCAAAGTATCGACAACTGCTTCGTTGATTGGTTGTCCATCTTTCCTAAGATGCGCACGAGTCCATAATCTTGTTCGAAACCCTTTTAAATCTGGATCTTTTTTCCTCTGCAGTACAAATTTGGTTATTACATATATTGAAATTGGACAATTCACACAACACCATATACATTCCTTAGATGTACCATTTCATGAGCCACACGTGGATAACCCTTCCGACCCAGAGTATGGAGAAGCTTCTGATTATTTCTCATGTTGCTGAACCTGGAACTTTTTTCCTATTCAAAAAGCAAAAAATTCTAAAACAACAATAATTATAAAAATTTAAGCTTCATATGCAAATTATACTTACATGAAAATCAGCAGAAAGAGTATTCTCAACAAATTTTACCCAAACTTCTTCAGAGTTGACATTCTTTGGTCGAAGAAGAGTAATAGTACGTGTTCTATTCACAGATGACTCAACTTGAGCTCTAATTTGTTTTCTCAGTCTAGATTTGAATGTCCTCCAGTACTTGCCCATTAATTGAAATGTCATTCTTTGATGACAATCACTGACTTTGAACCTTTGCTGTATTCGTGTACGGACATAAATTTAAGACTTAAGGGAATGGTATTATTAAGAAGGAAAAATGTACAACGTAATAATCGTAAAAAGTAGTTAAGAAATAGTACCTGTATTAACTCCCAAAGCTCCATTTTATTCTTTTCGTCCACTGAATGCCAATCGTTAATTACAACAGGCACATGTTCTCGAACTATGGCCCCAATGATGCTAGCAAATTTATCTGAGTTCTGGCCAACCACTTGGCCGTACTCATTGAATTCGAGCTCCATCTTCTGATAATTATGTTCCGGAATCATCTTCACTGCTGTTGGACCTCTTTTCTTCTTCGGAGCATTTGAAGTTGTTGGCAACGTGGTTTGCTCATCATTACTTGGGCTAGTTATACTATCTCGTTGTTCACTGGAATATCTTAGCCTCTTACTGGTTTCTCGAATTGCATTAGCAATTGCAGCTCTCTTGTTTTTAGAACTCTTGGAAGCTTGTTTAGTTGACTTTGAGAATACAACGTGAAAACAAGAGATAAAAAGCAATTATTTTCAAAACTTAGCATACATCTCATGTATTATAAGAAAACGCAATTATCTGAGCCTTGTCCATCGTACAACATATATTTTCCTCTCTCCAAAATTGTTGCCCTAGAGCTAGAATAAAAACCTGCAACATCAAAATGTATTATAGTTAATGCCATCTTTATAAATCCAAAGCATTCAACATTTCATCACAATATGAATAAACATAGATAAATCACGCAGTAAAGAATAGTAGAACAAAATTGATCATTATGTAAAAGGTACATTATCTACAAATTAGTGAGTTACCAAACTACTCTACGTATCACAAAATACGCCTTCAACATCTATCCTTGCATAATTCTCATCATCATCAAGGTTGTCTGTAATAGGCTGTGATATATCTAGTGGAATAGTTGCCTCATAATTATAATCTTCTTCCAGGTGTAATGCATCAAAATCTCTTTGTGGTGCTTACAAAACAACATACCAACTAGATGTTTCATTTTCCCTAGAATAAAAGACTTGTTTCGCCCGTGTTGCTAAGATGAAAGGATCATTTTCAAATTGTCTGTGTCCCTCGTTAAGATTAACCAAAGTGAATCCATCTTCCTTTTTTATTCCGTTCACGATATTTGCCCAATCACACTTGAATATTGGAACATGAAACGTATTATAATCAAGCACTATAACATCACGCAAAACTCCATAATAAACAACTTGCCCAACTCTTTGCGCATTATCTTTTGCACTAGATCTACATATGGTCGTTGCTTCAACTAGAACGCCACTGTTCTGGCGAGATTTTTCTGCATCTTTAGTGTGAAATCGAAGACCATTTATGACGAATCTAGAATATGACATGGAATGATATCTAGGACCACGTGCAAGCCACTTCAAATTGTTCGATACTTTGTCCGTCAATAGTTCACCTTTAATTTGTTATTATTTTTAAAATGTTAGAAATAAAAGAATACATAGCACAACTAAACATTTATTTTTTAATGTGTATTCCAACCTTATCATCCAACCAGGTAGCAAAACCATCAATGTGTTTCTTATGCAATAAAGTCTCATTTCTTTCCAGTCGTCTATCAACACTCTTAAGTTCATCCATATGCATCCTATAGTAAATAAAATATATTAAAAACAAGATATGGTTGAACTACTTAAAAGAAATAATCCTCGATATTTAATAAACGTACTCTATGTATGGTTGAACTTCTGTACTATTGAGTAACACGTAGCGATGAGCAACTTTCAACATCTCATTAGATAGTACAATTGCCTTCCCTTTAGAAATTGTACGCCCCGCAAGTAATAAATCAGTCTCATATTCTTCATTACGTATATTCTTAGAGCCTATTGCCAATGCTTGTTTTAAGTATTTGCTACAAAACTTAGCATTTTCTTCAACAACGTATCGCTCAGCTATGCACCCTTCAGGTCGTGTACGATTCATAACATACCCTTTCAACACTTTCATATATCTCTCGAATGGGTACATCCAACGATATTGTACTGGTCCACAAATACGAACTTCTCTCCCAATATGGATTGTCAAATGAACCATTATATCAAAAAATGAAGGCGGGAATACCTTTCCAACATGCATAAAGTTTCAAAAATGTCCTCCTCTAGTTGTTCAACCTTATTTCTATCTACAATTCCTCGACATATTTCCTTGAAAAATGAACTCAATCTAAAAATGGAGTTCCTTGGTCCTTTGGGTAGAAGTCCTCTCAATGCAACTGATAATAATTGTTGCATTAAAATATGACAATCATGAGACTTCAACCCAACTATCTTATTTCTTCCACTAATACGCTATTTCCAATATTAGATCCATAGCCATTGGGTAATCTCAAGTTAGCAAGCCTTCTGCAAAAAATTTCCTTTTCTGCTTTTGATAAGGTATGAGGAGCAGCTGGTAGGTAGAATTTATTTCCTCTACTACGAGGATGTAAATCATGCCTAATGTTCATTTCTTCCATGTCCTTACGAGAGTTAATGTCATCTTTAGATTTTCCTTTGACATCCAAAAGTGTACTAATGATGCTATCACAAATATTCTTCTCTACATGCATCACATCCAAATTATGACGTACAAGTAAAGTCTGCAAAATCGAACATCAATCAAGTCATAGAAAACTACAAGCAATTAGAAGAATTAAATAAAAATGAACGAACTATTACAAAAATTACCTTCCAATATGGTAGATCGAAAAATATTGACTTTTTCTTCCACGTTACATTAGATTGAGTTGTATTCTTCTTCCTCTTTCGTTTACCACTTTTTCCCCAATCATTTGTAATTTTATCAACTTCAATAGAATCCTCTTCACCATTTTTTATCTTCGGCCCAATACCATGTTCAATATGTCCATTAAACCAACCATTTTTCATGCGAAATTGATGATCGGAAGCGAGAAATCTTCTATGTCCCATGTATTCAAACTTCCTTCCATGCTTCAACCATAGTGAACATGTATTTTCACGACAGATAGGACATGCAATTTTCCCTTTAACGGGTCACCCAGATATATTTCCATATGCAGGAAAGTCATGAATTGTTCACATCAAAATAGTTTTTAAGTTGAATGTGGATTTTGTAACTGCATCATACATATCAACCCCATCACTCCACAACAACAATAAGTCGTCTACAAGTGGTGCCAAATAAAAATCTATGTCATTACCTGGTTGTTTCGGACCCGGGATCAATAAACTCAACATCAAACTTTCCTTTGACATGCAAATTGAGGGAGGCAAGTTATATATAGTTAAGATTACTGGCCAACAACTGTATGTAGAGCTAATATCTTTGAAAGGATTAAATCCATCAGTAGCAAGACCTAATCTAATATTTCGAGGATCAGATGCAAAATGTGGCCACCTTCTGTTAATCATTTCCCAACTCAATGAATCAACCGGATGCCTAATCTTACCGTCTGAACTTTTATTACTTGAGTGCCATCTAAGTTGTGTTGACATCTCATGTATTCCAAACATCCTCTTAAACCTTGGTATTATAGGAAAATAACGCAAGACCTTTGCTGGGATATTTTTCTGAATTTTTTTAGTCCGTTGGTTCATTTTCCATCTCGAGCAACCACATTTTGGACATAATTCAGCCTACTCAAGCTCCTTTCTATATAAACAACAATCGTTGAGGCAAGCATGTATCTTTTCGTAGCCAAGATCAAATGTATTCACAAGTTTTTTCATCTCATAAAATGAGTTTGGAAGTGTATTATTCTCTGGCAGCATGTCTCGAACAAGATTTATAAGTTCATCGAAACCATTGTCCGATAAGCCATGCGAAGCTTTATGCTTAAATATAGCAACCGAAGCTGACATCTTTGTAAATGCCTTGCAACCAGGATATAAAGGAGTTTCAGCATCATTAACCAAAATTTCAATCTCTTTCTCTCTTCCATCTGGATGGTTTTCAGGATCTACATCTTGCTGTGCATAGAAATCCTTAAACATCCTACTCGACTCAGGCATTTCTACGTCGACCAAATTTGATTGACTTGGTTGCTCTCCATGAAATACCCAAACGGTATATGTAGGATCCATACCTTTAATAACCAAATGTTCATGAACTGTATCATAATGATGATGCATTAGATTCCTACAATTAACGCAAGGGCATGATATCATTTCTGAATTGCAAATGTCACGAGCTCGTTCAACAAAATTCTGTGCTCCATCTCTATATTGTTCTGAAAATCTACAAATTAAACTTTTTGATCATTATATGTTAATTTTTTTATTAGAGATAACTAGATTTCTAAGATAAGTTTCAGATGATAACCTTGATAAGTGCAGCCACTCTTTGTCCATTATAGGCAGTGGCAGATCCCGGAATTTAAGTGAGTTAGGTGCAATCGTTGATCGTTGACCATGAACGCCTAAATAATGAGATTATTCTCAGATTTGGGTTCAACATTAAATGCAATAATTGAGATTATTATCTTGACTATAATTTTCAAAAGTAATCTTCTTTGACATACTACTATATAACTTATTCATGCTAAAAATGCTGCAGGCTGGCGAAGATACTGAGTACTCATCGCTTGCGAAAGTTGAACTGAAGAAGTTGTTTGCTAGAAAAATGGTATGCATGCTCTACAAATATTACTATATCTTTCATAAAGACATTTCACTCGATGATAAGATCCATATTTTCTCTTTAATTTTATTTATTTATTTATTTATTTTTTTCGGATGATAACCTTGTTTGGCATTTTTGCGCACCATATTTGGACCGGATTAAAATTTGATTTTAATTTAAGTCAAACAATCAATATTAACCACATCTTTCATGGATCCCACAACTTTTCAACCATAGTTTGTTTGGTAAAGACTTGAGTCACTTAACTAGATAAAGTTTCTCTAATTTATACAAAGCTTTGGCGGTGTCTAATTTTCCTACTTTCCTAAACGCTGCAAAAGGTCCAACCTACATATTTTCCAACATTTTGCAACGTTTATAGAACGCTGCAAAATGTCCAACCTACATATTTTCCAAGAAAACTATTATTCTTACTCATGGAAGGATACACATTTTCCACTATCTAATATTTTAAACAATCCATATGACAAAACATTTTAAAACCATAGAAGAATACAAACAAAGTGAAAGATGATCCACAAAGGTAAGAAAATCTATGAGCTATGAGATTGAGATTATATTCACCCTGATTTGCCAGGACAGAGCACTCAATCCAAAATCAGAAACTTTGAGGTTTCCAGAAGCATTCAACAATAACTTCTCTGGCTGCACCATTAAATACTCATGGGGATAATGAGTAGGCTTAGCTTTATGTCCGAAAAACCAAATTAAGATATCCATTAAATTTTTACATAGAAGCTGCTAAAAGCGGTACCTTTAGATCTCTTGTGATAGCTATGCACCGTGAAGTAACAAGTCTCAGTACCAGAAAAATGTGAACACAAAAATCAGAAAATAAACACAGGGAAAAAGCTATATCAACAAGTATATGGAAGCTAAGATATATCAACATGTTAGAATATAGAGTTTGATTAGCATGCAACATTCAAGGTTGTGAAATGTATGAAATTTCTAACTTCTCTCCAATCCACCCTAAACGGGGAGAATTCTATACTTCAAAAAAATAATAATAATAATAACACGGAGAATTTCATGCCTGCGTTATCATTGGATAATGCATACCCTGGGAATCCATTTCAGCTAACATCCAACTTAACGACACTCATATAGTTATATATACCAGTATAATATCCTCTAAATTAAACAAACTGGGATTCTACCAGGAAAATAAAATAGAAAGTAAATGTGCTTTGAAGAGAAATTCAGCAACTATATTTAACATTATCAGAATGAAATACCATTACTTAACTTGGTGGGCAGACCTTAAAACATAAAATTCAGATAATTATCCAGCTTTCGAAGCTGACATATATTTTTTACACAGAAACTACAAATATTTGCATGCAACTTTCAAGGTATATCTTCAGATAGTGAACATCATAGAAAACTAGTCAGCCAACGTCAAACTTAACGCTATATAGATATACCAATATAATATCCTATGGATTAAAAAACGTAAGGCTACTGGAATTCTAATTGGAAAATGAATAGAAAAACAAAAGTGCATCGAGGAACAACTCAGCAACTGTATTAACTGAACGAAACACCATTTACACTTCACAATTCACAATTCACAGTGCAATTCACAATTCACAATTCACAGTGCAATTCACAATTCACAATTCACAGTGCAATTCACAATTTCACAGGGCATTAGGGCAATACTATTTCCAGAACTTGTGCAATTTACACTTCACAAATCACAATGGCCAGCAAAACTTATTTCCAGAACTTGTGCAATTCACATTTCACAAATCACAGTGACAGAGTAATTAAAGCAACTCACATTTACAATTTACAAAGGCAGCAAGTTGACCAGCAACACTTACACTGGAAGGAACTGGAATTCTGTCCGGACTCTGGTAGCAAAATCAATTAAATAGCAATCAGCATAGCAATGAGTAGGTAGGCCGCAGTACTTACTTCAAAGAGCAAAGTGCTAATTTCATATGTTCAAAAGAAAAAAATTAAACATTATTACAATTTACACAAATTTAAATAACAAAAAAATAAGAAAAGAAAGCGAGTGTCGGGTTGGGCTTCACCTTCTTCCGTTCTTCTACTGTTGTTGAAGAATTGTCGGCGTCTGCTTCTGCTGCTGCTGCTGCCGTAACCCGTAAGTACCGTCTACGGTCTAGCTGTCTAGGGCTCGGACAAATAGCAAATAGGGACGGAAAGCAGAGGAGGAGGAGGAGGAGGCGGAGACAGCGTCGGCTTCACAAAAACTTAAGAAAAACGTAAGTAGGCTTCAGAGTTCAGAAATCAGAATCACTGAATCAGGGATATGAAATGGCTTTAGCTTTACCTTCTTCTTCTGCCGTCGAAACGCTGGTTACGTCAAATGTGGACTCGAAGGTCTGCTGTCGTCGAATCGAAGATGCTGCGTCTAGGGCTCGAAGGTGCTCAGGGTTCGCGACCTGTGTGACTGGCTGCGTCGAGGCTTAAAGGCCTATGGCCGGTTGGAAATGTTCAATCGTCCAGGAGAAATGAGCAGTACAACATCGACTCGACGCCGGCGGTGAAGGGAACGGAGGAGACGACTCGAAGTGGAAGTGGTGGGCGAAAATTGGGATATGATTATGTATAATGTATTCGGTTGGGCATTTGGACTTCTTCACTATTGTTAGGGTTTGAGTTATTAGGGTCGTCTGTGTAAATGGTGGGCTCGTATATTTAGCTTTTTAGAGTCTTTCGCAACTTGAGAGACGAAGCCTTTCGCAACGTTTAAAAAACGTTGCGAAAGACTTCTCTTTTCGCAACGTTTAAAAAACGCTGCGAAAGGGTTTCCATTTCGCAACGTTTAAAAAACGCTGCAAAATGGCTACATTAGCAACATTTCTTAAAAAATGTTGCCAAAACTCAATTAAATTAATCAATTGCAACATTCACATATTAAAATGTTGCAATAGATCTTTTTAGCAACATTTAATTGATGAATGTTGCCTTTTGCATGTTGCAAAATGCCATTTTTGGCGTAGTGACAACCTAATAAAATGGGAAAAATACATAATTACAATACATTGAGAATAAAATTTCACATTTACCAAACTTGTTAAAAAATTTCAGAAATTAAGTATCATATCATTAAACATATAACGGTAATATATATTTCTCTTCTCTATATAACCATTTAAAATAACATTTCTCTTTCTAATTCTCCACTTTGATATGCCTTTCAAAATGAAAAAGTAATCTCAAACAAGAACTTGCCCAAAAACTATGCCCCATCCCACCACGGCTAACAACCACCAGCAACGCCGCCTACTGCCACCATCATTGACACCACCACCACTACAACACCAACAGTAACACCACTACCATCGCTGCGAGTGTTGCACGGACAGGGATTCTGAGGCACTTAAATCAACCTAAACTCTTTTGTCACTTCATTAGTCTCCACCAACAGAGAAACTCAAACCACAAAACCACTGCACATCGACCCTGTAAATGCCCGACAATGCACACCATCACCACCACCAAAACAGAGAGAAATCTCGTTGGCGACTTTCAAGCGGTCTCGCTCGGCGTTGCATTGCTCACTTCTGGTCGACGATTCCAGATCCATCCCCACAAAACCACCACCACCACCACACAAAATCCCACCAAATCTTTGGTGCATCGTCGCACAGAAAAGGGTGAATCTGTTCTTCTGGCCGGTGATATCTATGGCTATCGTCGATCGGTGATGGTTTGGCTGAGAGAGACGATGACATCTGCGGGTATAAAGAGAGAAGAATGAGATAAGTGAATATATGGAGAGAAATGAGGGAGTAAATTGTCATTGTTTTGAGATGAAAATTGTATATTTAATATTTATATTTAAATGTGAAATATCTTATTTGTGAAATGTAAAAGTTTCCCCCTGATTTAGAATGCAGAATTTTAACACTAGGGTTTCCTGTAATTTTCACATTCTAGAAATAGAAATGAATTCTTAGAAATTTATTTGGAATAAGAGTTTTTCATTAAAAAAATTTCTTTCATATCCAAATTTGATATCGTGGGAGACCCTAATATAATTAATATAATAGGGTTAGGTCTTTCATTGGAAAAAGGGTAAAAAAGAAGAAGAAGAAGGAGGAAATGGGGTAAGCCGGATTTATGGCAACTATCCAAGAATTTCAATTTGTGAATTGAAGGTTCAGACTCTAAAACTTATCTGCTTAATTTTCTAATAAAATACTCCTAGCTCAAATCAAATACCCAACGTCTAACAGTCCAAATCAAACACCCAGCAGCCCAAACAGAAATCAACAACTCCAAATCACCCGATAGTCCAAATCAATGATCGCAGACAACCAAGAACGCAGATTGTTGACACGAAGAAGGGAGATTTAGCAATAGTCCAAAGAGAAGGAATCCAACAGCCTAGAACACGATTCCTCCGCCAACAAAATCACCTCCCAGATTCCTGTATAGAGTTTCGATAGTCCACAGTAGAGCCACCAACAATCCCTCACCAACAGAAAATGCAGGCGGCCAAAGAACTGATGCTGTTGATAAGTACAATTTGTGCACTTATTTAGGCCATTTTATTAAACATTTATGTCATCAAATTATTAATTTCCACCTAACTTGGATTAATTTTATTTTGTTTTCAGTGATGGACTCGTTTGAAGCAATTGGATAAAAAGGACAAAAATTGGATAAAAATGCAATTTTGGAATCAAACTCCACTTGCTAGAAACTGAAGGACTAAGTTGCATTAATTATAATGAAGTGAGGTCTAGGAAGATAAATTGCGGCGGTGAAAATTTAATTGGGCCTAAAGTGGACTTTTCATTGTAATCAAATTGAACAATTAGTGGAGATTGAATTGGGCTAAAACTAGGGCCTTGGTGAATATATATACATACAGCCCACGGATGCAGGAGAAGACAGAGGAGAAGAATTGGGACGGCAGCATTAATTTTTCGGGGGAGGAGAGAACAATTGGAGTTCCTTCTTGCCAAGTGAAGTGCTTGGACCTTAAGTCCAATTTGCCACAAGTGAGTCTCACACCGGCAGCAGCAAAGCCCTTTGGCAGCGCGATTTCGGGCGATATTGGGGGCGACTGGAGCAGTGGAGCTTGGAGGCTGGAGGGTCACGCACTGGAGACAATCACTCGAGTGGAGTGGAGTGGAGTGGAGTGTGGAGGCTGGAGAGGAGAACAAGTGAGCAACGCAGTTGGCTACTTGGCTCAGTTGGCTGGAACCTAGATTCGGCGAGATTTGAGGCTTCGAAATCGGTAAGTGTGGCTAACTTCAGTATATTGCTAATTTTCTGTGCAAGTGCCGACTGCCGAGTGCGACTGTGCTGACTTCACGCTAGTGCTAGTGCTGCCTGAGTGCCTGTCTGTGTGTGTTGCTACTTGCTACTTGCTGAATTAGGGATTTATCATTTATGTCTTATGATTTGTGAAAGGGTATGGTATGAATTACAATTAGGGTTGTGTGAATTAGGGATTTATCATTTATGTAACGGTATGAATTAGGATGCGTGTTGCTGAATTAGGGATTTACTGTGCCAGGCTGTGGCTGTGTGTGTTGTTGAATTAGGGATTTATGAAACAATATGAATTATGATTCATGTTTTATAATTCATGATGTTCGATTTGTGATTTGGGAATTGAGAATTTAGGTTTAAGAAATTAGGGAATTGTGAATGTGCACTCTTTTTTGTTAATCAATGTTAATTGAAAAATAAATTGAGGTTATTTTGTAGATTATGGAACGATTTTTTCAACCGAAACGAAAGTCCATACCTAATTCTTCTACTTCCAGTTGTATTGAACTATATTTTCATATGTATATCATTTTTAGGTTTAAGTGCATTTAAATATAGATTGAATAATTTTTAATATTATTTAATCAAATTTAAATAAACTATCGGTCAGACCGGGCTACTACGATAATTGACTATCGAGAGTCAACAGTCAAAGTCAACCCGTCCTAGCTGAACCATCGTCCTGGATTCGTCACTGCTTCTTGGGAGTCAAATTTAATCCTCAATGACTCGAGATACCAAAAGAGTCGAAAATTTTTCTTTGAGGCTCTGATACCATGTAAATAATAATGATTTAGGAATCATGGAGGACAATCAAGGAACAGTTGCAATGACAGATTATTGTGCTGATGAACTCCCTTTGGAATTGGGATTGGAGGAAGAAGAAGAAGATAATGATAATGATAATGATGTTGATAATAATGATGATGATGGTGAGAATAATGGCGCGTCCGAAGAGGAAGAGGAACAAGAGTACGGATTCAGATTCCAAGGAGAGATGAATCCTCTAGCATTCGCAGAAGAACACGACGCTGCTGGACTCCAGCCTTATCAGCGTTTTGAACAAATACAGTACCACTACGAGGCCTTGGCTACTAAGAAGCGCAATACTCCTGTCTCACCTCATCACTACTCCCGGTACTATTAATTTATGATGATAAATTGAATTCGATTCGCTTAATGTTCTGTGCTTTCTTTTGTTAATGTAATTCAAGCAGCTTCTCCATTTTCTTTGTTTTCTTACGTTTTCACACCAAGGTTGATGGAGGGGAGATGAATAGAATGAAAATTTTTCTATCTTTATAAATTTGTGATTTTTTTTGTGCTTCCTTTTAATCCCAATTTCCCATCCTCTCCATTACCATCATAAGATATTCATATTTGGCTGTCTGTTTACAAAAGTATAACAAAACACTAGCAAAAGATGTTCTGAGGCAATGGTTGACAAGTAGTTATCTATCTTTAGTCATTCCATGCTGCAGTTCTATCCATCTACATACTTCTTAACACCCACAAGTGTTTTGGGCTCTTGCATAAAAAATGTTGATTCTTCTTGAATATCTAGGTACTCTATTATCCTTGTGGCTTTAATTTGTCTGTCAAGTTCTCCCAGTTTCTTCTCCTAAAACAACCTATTTTTTCAATAATTTGGATGGGAAAACAGTGAAACACCGGCGAAGAGGTTAAGGCAGGAGGAGATTCATGGAGCAAGTTTTGAGGAAATAATGGAGGCCATGAATTATGGCATGAGGAGAAAGTCAAAGAAGGTATTTATTTCGAAATGTTCTCTGTAGTTTTTTTCAAATGTGAATAGATACACCCAGCGTATACCTTCTTTGGAAGCCTAAATGTATAGATTTGGGATTCCTCCTCACAGAAGACTTCCAGTGATGCTTGTAGTTTATCTGGTAATTAGTTTCTTGAGGGATTTTCAAGATAGTGCTCTTTTAATAATGGCCAAAGTGAAAGATGGCCATCTTTAAAAAATTTCCTTTAAAGCACAGGGAATTTAATTGTTGACACAAAATGCAACTGGTCTTTTATTCTATTCAACTCAGAAAATATGGCCTTTTGCATTTAGGCCTTTGTTTGAAGTTATGTAGAGCTTTTCTCTTTGAAAACCATCTGTTTACTGTCCGTAATATTTGAATAACACGTATACCTTTTTGTATCATGTGCAGACCAAGAAAAAAGGAAGGAGGAAAGGATCAAAGAAAAAAGTTAACTCAGAATTAACTCGAAAACTTGGTGATGCCACTCTTCATTATGCACACGGCCGCTATGAGGAAGTATGCTACCATGGCCATCATATCTTAATTCAGCATCTGTATTGGTTTTTGCTTAATATTGTTTTCTGTCAGCCAATCCACAATCTTCTTACATTTTGAAGGCCTTCTCTTTATTGGTTAATTTTCCTCAAAATGCTATTCAGTGCCCATGCAGTTGTCGAATTGAGACTGCAGGAATAGCAATAGTTTTTATTGAAAATAATTACACTCCATTTTTTGTAACGTATGTAACTTTTTCAAAAAAAATCATAGTTGTTAGAGTCCCGAATCGTTTCAGGTGGCAAGTTCTGTTGGATTTCACGCTATAGAGGTCTAAATGCAGAGTGTTTCTCTATTGGTTTGCTGCTTGGTCCTGATATTCTTTTTTTATAAAAGTGGACTTTGGTAACTGATTAACATGGTTTGACTTTGTGTATTTATGCTGCAAAAATTGCATATCAGGCTGTATACGGGCCATACCTTTGTTACCATCACTGCATCTTATATTTTTCGGTGTCACATTTTCATCTCTCCCTTTGCGAATTCTGGAACAGTCAACTTACACACTTTATTAGATTCTGTTGTTGTACTTCTTCAGAATGATTGGCTATTCTGACTCATGCTTATTTTTTATCGTCCCTGAATGTTTTATGTTTTGAGTTTGTAGGCTATCAGTGTTTTGAATGAAGTAATTCTTCTTGCCCCTAATTTATCTGATCCATACCATACACTTGGTCTTATTTATAATGAAATGGGTGATAAGAAGAGAGCCTTGAACTTCTATATGATTGCTGCACATCTGACCCCAAAGGATGCATCTCTCTGGAAACTCCTTGTTACCTGGTCGATGTAAGATTTCCTCAGGCAGTTTACCTCTCTTCTTTTTGATACGCTGATTGGCTAAATTTCTATTCCTTTTTGAGAATCCTTTTGTAAGAGATTAACATCTCTCACATTTTTTACCTACATTTTTTTTTTTTTTGTGTGTTTAAATGTTGTTGGTTTCATTGGGCTCAATTCAACTTAATATAAAGTCTTATGTCATATTTGTATAGGGCTGGCTACATAATCTTTTTTCTGCTTTGCTCTGTTAAGTGCCATTTCATATGTTATATGGGTGTTGGAGACAGCTTTAGGTTCATGTGTTGGGTTTGTCGATAACATTCATATGTTAAAAATACAAGCCATGCAATGCCAAGTGTTAAGCTTGACAGGGGTAGTTGGACCTCAACTAATTATCAGTGAAACTAATGTCATTTCCATAGTTAAATGCAAAGGTATAAATCGTATGTAGTATCTTGTGATTTAGGTTAATTAAGAAGGCTAAAACTACATATATTTTCTTTCATGTTGTTACGTGTGTGCGCCTAGTTCTATTTTCACCCTAGAATCGGCCTTGCCCTATGAACTCTGGGAAGGCTATTAAACCCAATGTGAAAAACGTAATGAGAACAAGGAACTCAAGATGGGTCTGACTAATGAAAGAAGAGCATGAATAACCTGAAAGCTTCAATAAATTTGAAAACCGATGCAGCCAACCCAATTGCAAGGAGAGTGGTTCAAATTTGCTGCCACAACATCAAGCTAAGATGTTAGAGATAAGCTTGGGATACGTGGGAGTTCACCTGAAGGTGATAGGCGCATGTACATTCATTTGGGGAACGATGCCTAGCATTAAAGTGCATAGTTTCAATGCGGCATTAAAGCCATGCTGGGTAAGGTGTTGGACATGTCATTATCACTCTATCATTGTTTCTCCCCACGCTTGTGCCAAATGTTACACGTAGTTTTCTTGTTTTCAGCTTGTCATCTCATTATATTTTGGTTCCTCATACTTGCAATTGCGCCTTATAAAATGACCTTTACATTGTGCAATAGGTTTATATGTTCCACAGCTTCATCCACATGGACTAAATGGCGCTTCTCAAATAGTACATAAGCTTCTGTAGCTTCTCTAATCATTGAAAATGATTTTGGCTTGAATGCTTCTGCATTTTGATTTGATTCAATGTGATTTCTTATGCTGCTTGTGATATAATTGTATATTTTCTCTCCTACTCTCTTTAAATTTTCAGATCAATTGATAGAACTCACTACTGAGTAATATAACATGCAGAGAGCTAGATAATAAACGACAGGCCAATTATTGTCTAAGTAAAGCAATAACAGCAGATCCAGAAGATATCAATCTTCAGTTTCACCGAGCGTCAATCTATGTTGAGCTCGGAGAATATCACAAAGCTGCTGAATCATATGAGCAAATCTCACGCTTGTGTCCAGATAACATCAAAGTACTTAAGACTGCCACACAGGTCCATCTCCCTTCCTTTTTGATACCTCCACCCCTGTCCATCAAAAGAAGCTATCTTTTACATTCTTTGAGTGCATATTTGTTATTATTGTACATGCCCTTAAATACTCTATATTAATATATAGTTGATCGGTGTAGGTGATTTTATGTTTTTATCAATTTGATAGTATTGTGTTTGTTGTGGCATGCAATTCATGTGGGTTCTAATACATTTTTACAGTGTTCGGAAGAAACTTATTTGAGTCTCTTGTTAAAGGAGAAACGTGAAGATGTGTTCATTGAGGTTGTATGATGAGCATAGAATGGGCTAGCATGATGACTTAAACATAATCTACATCTACCATCTCCACCATAACTCTACTAGATGAGCAGGAATCCAAATTATGTCCGGGTTTCTTGGCTCAGTCTTGATCTTCCTTTCCAAAGATTGCTGTTACTTTTGAAGATTTCTTTAATTCCATATCTTTAACACTAGAGATTGTTTCTAGAGCTGATGCCTATAGGAGAAGACAGTAATAGGACTACTGCTTGTTGGTCCTGCTTAGTTTGAGCAATGAGTAAAATCTGAAAAGATGTCTTAGGTTCTTGCTACCTAGTCTTGAATTTGAGATCACAACGTGCAATTAATTAAAATTCGTTAACTTATTTTTGGTTGAACCGTATTATGAAATATATACCTTGAGTTATAAGTAGACAAGAAAGCCATATTAACATGAAAGTTACAGGTGTGTGCCTTATGTGCACACTTTGTTTTTATGCAAATCATCTTTAGTATATTTTAGGCTCCACTGGAGAAGGATGTTGGGGGTTATCTCGCCAAAGTACACGGGAGTGGAACATAAACCTGACGTAAAATAAAGCAGCAAATGTAAAGAAAGCATTAAATGAGGAGGTACTACCTTCCAAAAAAAAAAAAAAAAAGTAGCAAAAGACTAGTGCCCTCTAACACTAGGAAAACCTGTCAACGTGTATCAGTGCGTGTAATCGTCGAGGAAGGTCCAGGTGTCCATGCTCATAGTAATGCCGTTGTTCCCAGCCCAGATGCCTGACAATGCCTGCATTTTTTTGCAGGATGAATGGCCCATCCATATATTCGAGGCCTCACTACCTGTGTTGTGTTGGCAGTCCACTAAGTCCAACAGTTCACTTTTATTCTCTCTCTCTCTCTCCATTTCTTTTCATCTGGTTAATTTTCTGAAAGAAGAAACAATGAAATTGAAAAAGGCCCCACGTGGGCTGTGAGCATTGACCTCCAGGCCCAGAACGCCTACTTCTCCAGATCGGCTTCACCAGATCTGGGCCAAACAAGGGAAGGTTTCCATGGGCCAGGGCTGCCTCACCCTTTTTGACACCTGTACTTAGATCTGTATAAATTGGATAGTTTTATCTTTATGTATTTGTATGCACTATCCTCAATTGCATCACAAGATGTTTGTCTCCGTTTATTTTCTCTCTTTTCAGCTCATATTCCTTCTGTACTTTATGTACTTTTTTTTTGCGGATTGGGTGGGTGTTAGGGTTAGTTGATTTCTCATGTGGTGTAATAAAGAGAACTTTCCCACTTTGCCCGGGGGACTTAGTTTCTCATTTTTATTTTCAGCTGTATCAAAAAGGCGGCGAACGTGAGCGAGCTATCTATATTCTTGAGGATTATCTCACAAATCATGTCAATGATGCTGATTTAAGTATGGTCGATCTCTTAGCTTCAGTACACATGGAAAGCAAATCACATAACAAAGCTCTTGAACATATTGAGCATGCGCAGCAGGTTTATTGTGCTGAGAAAGACATTCCACTGCATTTACTTATTAAATCTGGAATATGTCATTCTCATCTTAGACAGACGGAGAAAGCGGAGGTTCGTTTGAATTGCATCTGATGGTTGTCAGTTGCTTTTAACAATTCTAGTTAATTTTTTAAGGATTTTGTTTATATAATCTTTCATCAAACACTAAAAGGAGATAAGTTTATGTTAAATATTTGTGATAATTGCAATAAAGTAGAACATTTTGAGCAGTTTACAGGGGTACAAATGTATGCTTATGCCTCTATTTGATATCATGAATTTATGTGTGGATATAGGTTGGAAAATATATGTAGATTTTCAGATTCTTCTGCATTCTGCATGGCTGTTTTCTGCCACATTTATATATTGTTTCCTTGTGGTTGTTATGTTTAGATGTTCTATTTTCCAAATGAATATGTTAGTAAACAAGAAAATTGGTGGAGATATACACTAAATGCCTGTTTGGTTCGGATTAAAATATGATTTTAATTTAAGTCAAAGTCAAACAATCAATATTAATCACATTTTTCATGGGTCCCACAACTTTTCAACTATACATTTCAAAAATTTCTATCACAATCTACTAAAAAATCTAATTTGAATCCTTACCAAACACCCTCTAAATTGCCGGAAAATGGATATATATGTTGGACAGGTGTGAGGGGAAACGATGTGTGTACTGCTTTGGTTCATACTTTATTGGTGGGTGTTATTGTAATGGTTTCTTTTGTATCTCTATAAAGCTATATTCCCTTTCCACAAATCACGCTTTATCATCTTCAGTCAGGTGGTCAGTCTAAAGATTTGTGTAACATTATTAATTTCAAGCATATGTTTTTGCACCTAAAGGAGAAATATGTTTGTTGTTAGTGACCTCGTTGTCACTAACTTTTGATTTCAATGTCCGTTTGCTTGCAATGAAGTCTCAATGAAATTTAGGCGTGTTGTTCAGATTCATCTCTGACTTGAAATTTGTATGAATCTTATCTTTTAAGGTGTTGTGTTGAAGTTGATATTTATGTAAAGCTTTGGATCTCGCAAATAGAAGTTAAAATGGCATGAAACTAAAACCATTCTTTTGACCTCCTCCATTTGGATGATGCAGCATTGTTGTGATAAGGGAACCCGTGTAGTTCTTTTGACATCCTCTACTTTTCTTAAGGGCCAAAGGTTCACAAGCAGTATGCCTCGGCTGTTTAAGTACCAAGTGTGTTGTCTCTGAGATTGTCATTTTGTGCATATCGGACCAGTCTTTTACGTTCAGTTTGTGTGTAAATCGTCTTTCTGGTTGGGCTCGTTCATAATCTGTTTATTTCAGTTCAGATGGTTCATGCTCAATTGTTTCTAGATGCAGTGGTTTTCGGGCAGTATGAGGGGCATATTAGTTTTTTATCCTTTCCCTACTGGATGATGTTGGACCTCGTACTTTTCTGATACTTCATGTATAGTTATTGACCACACTTTTCTCTTGTTCCTCTCAACCTATCTTGCACTTCTATCATTTGATACTAGGTTAATTGACATTTCTTTTGGATTTTGGTTGAAGATTTGCTTTGCACTTTATTGATACTTTGCTGTATTATGTCAGGCTATTTTTAGTGTTCTGCAGCAGGAGGATGCATGTACTCATCCGCACTTAATAATGGAAGTTGCAGATTCACTGATGACTGTCGAGCAGTATGAATCTGCACTGAAGTACTATATGATGTTAGACGGAGATGGAAATAAGTATAATGTAAGGAAATGATTGTGTTTATCTATTATTCTTCCTCTTTTTAAGGAATGCACTGAACCCCTCAGAATTTGTTAATGTCTTATTCTTTTAATCAGTGTGGTTCTTACAAGTGGAAATGCCTGAATTAAATGTTTATGTCGGCTTGATATAAGATTGATGCAAGTGTTAGGTTCAACTTTCACGTTAAACTGTGTGAAATGCAAATTACTTAATTTGTGAAGTATTCCCTCTCTAATGTCTTGTGACATTTGCTTGATTTCAATTCATGCTTTGGGAACTCATGCAGTTATGCATTATCTTCTGCTTCTTTTTCTTCATTCATACTTTGCAGTTGAGATATGCTACTTGTTTCTGTGAACTTTCTAAGTGGACTAATCTTAAGCATCTGAAATCCCTTCAGATTCGTTATCAGTAGAAAATTACTCAGAATTGACCATTCATTTGGCTTACCTTTAGGGGTATCTACATCTGAAAATTGCCAAGTGTTATGTTTCGCTGAGAAAAAGAGTACAAGCAATCGAATATTTCTACAGAGGTATGTAAACGAATACTGTATTTAAAGTACTCAATAATGCAAGTTAAACTACCATTTGTTTGTATTGTTTTATTTCCTTGTTCTACAATAAGCTATTAAAATCTACATCCATTCTTGTTGCTCAACAGCTATTCATCAACTTGATGACAGTGTTGATGCTCGGTTAACTCTATCGTCTCTTCTCCTTGAAGAAGGTAGAGATGATGAAGCCATTTCTGTGCTGTCTCCTCCAATGGAATCAGGTATTTTTGTTCTTGTTGAATTTTTTTGTATGTTAGAAACTGTAACTTTTCTTAGCAAGTTTTCTTTTATATTTTCAGAATCAGCACTTGAACCAACTTCACTCATATCTAGACCATGGTGGCTTAATGGAAAGATAAAGTTAAAGCTTTCGCAAATTTATAAAGCTAAAGGGTCCTTTGAGGCTTTTGTGGATGTGATTTTTCCTGTAATTCGTGAGACATTGTTTCTTGAAACTTTCCAACAAAAGGTACAATATTACTCTCTCTCCCCCCCGCCAAAGAGAGAGACATTATTATTTCTTCTGATATAAGATGGCATTGAATGGAAATTCTATTGATAAAATAGTTCTTCCCTTTAAAAAAGATTCATTAATAGAGACGCAAGATAACTGTGGAAAATAAAATGTCCTTACGAATATAACAAAATTACAGAAGAAATTTACAAGAATATTGAAAACAATGTTATGAAATGTGTTTAACAACAACAAAAACAGGCAATGCCTGATTCCTAATGAACTTTTGCTTGGCTACAAAGAAATTTTTTTTCCGGATTATCTGCATATATGTTAAGCTGAAGAGAATGTGAACTTATTTTTTTTAACTTTCAAGAAAAGTATAATTTTGTACTTCAAATTCAAAAATAGCTTCTAAAAAGTCCTCAAACTTATTTGTCATAAAAGTTTCACAATGCCAAAATAGTTTCAAGCCAAAGAAAATGTTTGGAGAAAATAGTAACTTATCGATGTTAAATCCTTCTCTTACATATTTAACTTTGCTAAATTTAATTCATCATTTCACTTTATTTCTTCAATGTATGGATTTAGGTTAAAGCCCGGAAACGGCTTTCAACTACTGTTCTTCATGAAAGGGTGAAAGTTCTAGATGACCATCAAACTGGTAATGTGTTTCAGGGATTTAAGCCTCTTGCTTCGGCTGCAGAACTGTGAGTATCATCTATTCTTTTCAGTTTGCTTTCTGGTCAAGATGCTAAAATTTGAACTTACTGATGGTCTGGGCATATTAACTTACTCAACTCTTTCAGTTAAAAAATTCAAAATTTCAGGTGTATAAATTCAAATTTGGCACCTAATGCTTATAAACCTTAGTTTACTTGAAGAAGCTGATCACTTCAATTTTGTTGCTTCATAAATTTATTGTAGTATTATAATGTATTTACATATTAATGCTTCTTTGGTATCGAAAGTAAACAAATTTTCTCAAAAAAGTATCATGCTCCTTCACCCCATGTGTGTCCCGGGACTGTTAAAGATTTATTAAAAACCGTACAGCCGAATTAGATCTAAACAAAGCAAGTCATCAGTTTTTCCTTTGATGTTTTAGTGGAAGGGAATTAACTTTAATAATAGGTTTGAAGAGATGTGCTCCAGTATCTAATTTCCTGGTGACAGAAAATAATGGGTGGAGGCAGATGCAAATTCAAGGTGTTTTTTCATAGTTTTGCTAGTCTCAGGAGAAGAATGTGATTGATAAGCTGGAAAGGAAGGATGAGTGTCTTTGGTTTGAGGAAAGAAGAAATTGAAAATGAGATACACTCAGTTTTGGAAAGATGTACTCCGAAAATGAATGTATGAGATGGGGTGTGAAAGGTCTATAGATGTATTTATAGGGAGATTACACAATGGTAGAAAAACCGTGAGAATTGGAGGATGTTAGAGATAGATTTTAATATTTACTTGGTTTGGATGATTTTATATTTGCCTCTTTCAGGATTTTGTCTGGGTTTGATGGAAGGTTGTTGAGTATTTTTTTTTTCTAATATTTAAATGGACTAATCAACATATGTAACGCCCCAATTTCACTAATAACTCGAGGCGCTACTTAAGTCAAAGTAGCCTGTAAATAAATATTTTCAAAAGTCGCCACAATACGAAGGCAAACGTATACTTTAAAAACCCATAGAAATTTAACACAAAACGCGGAACATCACTTCTAAAATAATTTATTTCACATTCAAGAGTCAATACCAAATATGATTGGCAAAACCAACATTTGCAAAAATACCAAAATTCAATACTTAAGTGTCAAAATGGAAATCAACTATTTAAAATTCCTTGTTCAAAATTTGAAATTCAAAAGGTCTATTATTAAATTAAAATTTGCCCCGCTCGTTGCCTTGCCCTGCCAAGCTCCTTAACCTGAAAGGTTGGAAAAATAGTGGGGTGAGTATAACGAATTATACTCAGTGGAGATACAGCAATCAGTCCAAATTAAGTCAAAATATGCAATCCAATGGTGAAAATAATATCAATACAACATACTATAGAATTATGTACTGTGGGCATTCCCAAGGACCCAATTTCGATCCCGGACCTATTTACGGTCCCTGACAACATGATATAAGCACTTAGCAAATTTTTGCACTGTGGGCATTCCCAAGGACACAATTTCGATCCCGGACCTATTTACGGTCCCTGGCAACATCTTCATATGTATAAACATTACATCACAATCAAAATCACACATCGAGAATTAACATGGATAAATAACCGCAATTGCTTAAATGTAAATCCCACCTCGAAGTCTTGAAAACTTTCTTGGAAATTGAACAATTGTAATGTTACCGTGCTTCACACTTTGTCCGCGATCTCGTCTAGCAAGAACAAAATTAATTTAATTTAAGATATTAAGTTTAATTAAGACTTTAAAACCTTTAGGGACCAAAATGAAAATATTTAAAACTGAAATTTAAAAGTTTAAAGCTGAAAATAAACTTTTTTGGAAATCGTGGACTAATTTTAAAAGTAACTAAAACATAGGGCTGAATTAAACAATTTATAAAACTTTGAAATTGAAATAATAAACATTTAAAACTTTGGGCTAAATGGTTAACTTTTAAAAAGACTAGGGCTCAAAGGATAATTTCTCAAAATCAAACAATTTTAAAAAAACCTATATCTAATCTCTCTCTCTCTCACTCACGCGACTACACAGGGAGAAGAGAGGCGAAGCCGGCGACGGGAGGTGGTGGAAGTGGGTGAACTCCGGGCCAAAATCGAAGATGTTGCCGTCACGAGGGCGCCGGCGGGTGAGGGGTCGATTTGGGGTTTTGTTGGGCGACGACCGAGGCTAAAAACCGAGACTAGGAGGCGAAATTTCTTGGGTTTTCCGGCGGGAAGTCCGGCCAAAACGTAGGTGAAGTTGAGGTAAGTGGTTGGGCTCTATTATTCCTTGGTTTTGTGGTTGAAATTCGGGTTAAATTTGGTGAAGTGGGGGTCGGATTAAGAGAACGGGGCTGCCGTTTTTGGGTGGTTGCAGGCGGCGGCACAAGGTGGTGGTGGCTCGTTGAGGGTTCGACTGTGGGATGGTGGTGTAATGGGTGCGTGAAGGTGGCGGTTTGAGGCGTTGCGGGCGGCGGTTGGAAGGTTGAAACCGGGTTTGACATGGGTGACATGGTGATGAATCTTTCAAATTTTTCAGTTGCTAAATGATCAAAATTGAAGAAAGATGGAATGTGGATTCTTACCAATTTCTGTGGTGTTGAGAGCAGGCCGTGTGTTTGGAGTTACTGTAGGTGCTGGAGGAGTTGGTGAGGTCGAAGAAACGGAATGAAGAATAGTGAATGTAGGGCACGCAAATCGAGGTAGTAAATTGGGTCTAGAGTTTGTGCTGAAAAGTAACTCTTTGGCTAATAAGATTTAAATAAAATCGGATTAAAAATAAAATTTGGACTTAATGAAATTGAATTTTTAAATAGAATATTGGACATTGAAATTGGACTTAAATTGATAAGAGTTTGATATTTTTGAAATGGTTCGAAATTGAAATCGATAAGTAAATATTGAAATTTTAAGATTAAAATCGTTTTGAAATTCTTAAATTAATTGTTTGCTAGACAATTCGACGAACGTAAAATAAATTCTAAACTTTGACGGGATTGTCGTAGCGACATACTTTTAAATTATGAAACTTGTATTTGAAAATTCGGGTCGCTACAACATACTCATAATGTCTTATTAACAAAAATACTATTATAGAAAAATCTATTAAATGCTAGCTATTTTATATTGATGTTGTACTTAAAAGGGAGATTATAGAGTTTGGGTTAGGATAACTTTTCATTTGGCTTCTTTCAAGATTGTCTGGATTTGATGAAGATTGTTGGGTAGATTTTTTTATTTTTCAAATGTATTACTGAACATTGTCACAATGTCTTGTTCAAAAAAAAAAAAAGAAAAAGAAAAAAGAAACTATTATGGAAAAAATCTATTAGTATTGGCTAGTTTTGATGTGGTTCAAAAAGGATGAGAGGTCACTCACTTGTTATTATGTCATTTTCATATTCTAAGTTTATACTTATGTCACTTAATTTTCTCTTTAGTATGCGAATTTAGGACTTGCCTAATTTAACAAACATTTCTGAAAATAGGCAAACTTTGTTGTTAAATTCCAAGAAAACTAAAGATAGTTAATGCATGAGAGATGCTACAATAAAACTTTCAGAATTAATTACTTAACGCTAATTGCATCTAAAAAATTATAAGCAAAATAAAATAATTAATTCTATGATGACATATAATAGTGAAAAAATAACCTCTATTATGTTTACGTAAGTACTTGTTTATTTCAGTTTCCTCTTTTCATCAAGTCCACTCTTCGATCCCCTACTTGAACAACAAACCTTAATACGATTAATAGTTGAGATTTGTGTTAGAAAAATAACATGAGTTGTGAAATTCAATAAAATATAATGCAATGGATTTCGTCTACAAGAATGTGTTAAAAAAATTGCTACCTTTTCGTTTCCATTACATAATTGAGCTAAAATGTATATGCCATCACAATCTCTCATAAAGAATAAACTATTGTATTATTCCTTAGGTTTGTACAATATTCATAATAATTATAGAAATGGAATTCATATTACAGCTGTGCACATATATTTACCTCATGATCTTGTAATAAAGATGCAAAACTTGAATTCAATGTTGTCATTGATGTTCACTCCTTATTAATTTTTCTTTTAGAATTCAAAGAAGATACTTATTTTCTTCCGCTTTCTTCTATTCCTTCTCATTTTTCTCTCTGTAGTGAGCCTCTGTTTGAGTCCCATAGTCTAAAATTTCATTTTCCCTCAAACTCACATTTAATTGCACGTTCTCCCAATAAAATTATTTTTCATGTAAACTCAAAACGTTTTTCTCACCACATTCTCAAAAAAAAAAAAAAAAACTATTACAAAATTCGTTCTCCCAAAAAATGGCTCTCAAATAGAGCCTAAATTGTATTGTATGAATATGTGTGTATGCTTGGCTGTTCGTGTCTCTTTTTTACCTCAAAGGCCTATTTATAAGTCGAGAACGTGCTTGAATTTTCAAGCAACATTCCATATGGAGTAGATTGAAGACAAATTGCATGTTGAAATGATTTTGATTGTGCTAAATGTATTCATCCAAATTAGTATGGTGTCATGTTTATGCAAGAATATCCCCAAAGTTTTAGCTAACAAGTAGAGAGAAATTTTGGAGCGTTTAGGAATGTAGTGAAAGTTGAAAAAAAAGGGGAATAATTTTTTAGATTAATAATGAAACGACTTATAATCATGTTGATTAGAATATTTTAGATTCTTTCTTGGGAAATAAAGGTTTTAGCTTGAGGTGGAGAATGTGAAGTATGTATATATATAAAAATAGAATATATATATCTCGTTTTATCATATAAAAATTTAAAAACTTGGCTATTCTCAATCCATGGTACTTTTATGTGCACTTTCCCTCTAAGAAGCACGGATACTTTTAAACTTATTATTTGATACGTATCTAATCTTAGATACCCTTTGATAATACCGAATACTTTTTTAATTATTTTATACTAGTTATGTTTTTAAATTTTCGATATGTATCGGATACGTATTTTTTAATTAGTTTCGATACGTATTCGATACATTAGGATACATGAAAAAGAGTGTTATTGATTTTATATTCTTTTAAAACTCATTATTATTGACTATAGATTTGAAAAAGTTTTTTTTTTTTTTTTTTTTTTACTTTATTGAATATTAATAATATTTATTAGAAGTACATAATTAGAGTTTTAAATTAATTAACTAAACTTTTTTTATTGGAAATATACAATATTATTTAATCTTTTAATACGTGTGAAATTGTGTTAATAATTGACAAATATATTTCTATTATTGAAAATAGATAGTAACTAGTAATAAATAATAGAAGTGCGTACTCTTTCATGCACTCCATAAGAAGGAATAACTCCAGATGGAACTAAAGAATTGGTTTTCATTTTATAGCAAATCTGTGTCTTTTATCAAGAAAATTAGATCTCCATTCAAAAGGAGAATTCAAAATGTGTGATATTGTCGGAGATCCATTTGATACTCTTAAAGTTGTTGGACTACTCGATGTTGCTAATCTGTCATAAGATGAGTCGGAGTTGGAGAGCGTTATTTTTAATGATAATGAAGAAGCTGATGATGATGTTGAAGAAAATGAAGTTCAAATAATTAAGGATTAAGATAAAATGTTTCAATAGTTTATTTTATTTTTATATTATTCTTCTGTTTTAATTTTTTTTATACTAATGAAATTATGTTAAATTTTATAATACATATTCACTTATCATATTTTTTTTTAAAATGCCGTAGCGAGATACTCATATCAAATTGTATTCGAATTACGTATCTATATTCATGCTTTACTTCCCCTTCTAATGAAGAAAGCTAAAAGAAAAAGTGGCAAGAATATCCCTCTTGTGAAGAACCGGGAAGCCGCTTAAAATTAGAAATTTATTTGTTTTAATATTTTTATGACTTGATTGCATATTATTAGGCCTGGGCACGGGTCGGTTCGGTTCGGTTCTGAAGAGAACCGAACCGAACCGAAAATTTTCGGGTAGTTAGTAAACGGAACCGTCGGGTCCAAATATAATTTTGGAACCGTTCGGGTTCGGTTCCATTCGGTTCGGTTCGGTTCTGTTCGGTTCCATAGTATAATTAATTTTTTTTAACATTTATAACAATACTACAGTCTGACATGTTCAATCTTAACTTTTACAAATTAACGTATTCCAATTTAATAAGATATAAATAACAAGTTGTCCAATAAGATTAATTTACCAATATATACAAATAACAAAAAATAGATAGCAAATTAGTAATACTAAAATATCGGTGATCCATATAAATTAAAAGTCATAGACTCGTAGAGATAAAATATTTTAAAGTATTGCTAATACAGTAGTATTTACTTAACAACTATTTGATTTACCATCAATTACTTAACTTGTCATACTAGATACTAAAAAAACTCTACAAGAAAGATTGAAAAATCACAATTAACAAACATAAATAAACAAAAAATTGTTCAACTAATAAAATTTAATAAGAAAAAATATAATATATTTTTTATTACATGTCTCAATGCTATCATAGAACCCAGTCTCTTCATTGCAAACTCTATATTTGTTAATTTATTTTTAAAAAACTAAATAATTTGATTTATCCCATATATAAAAATTAAAAAATTTTAAAAAAATTCGGTTCTTATTCGGTTCTTCGGTTCTGGGTCTAGAACCGAGAACCGACCCGTACCCGTCGGTTCTTGATTCTGATACCCGTTCGGGTATTTCATTTACGAAGAATCGCTCGGTTCAGTTCGGGTCCGGTTCAGTTCGGTTCGGGATATATGCCCAGCCCTACATATTATGATAGATAAAATTCTATTTGAGCTACTAGGGAGTCTGTAATGACCTAGGCCTCGTGTCTAAACCGTTAAAACATACGTACTGTTCGCTCTTGGTACTAGGATTCATTTGAAGTCTCTCAAAAAAGGAACACGATAGAAATCTAGAGGGATAAGATGAGATCAGGCTCTTCTAGAGCAAATAGTACGTAAGTTAACGATTTGGACATAGAGGTCAAGTTGTTACAAATATTTTTTTTTTTTTTGTAACGACTTGACCTCTGTGTCCAAGTCGTTATATCGCACGTATTGTTTTCTTTGGGAGAATCTAAGTCTGTCATACCCCTCAAGAATTTTTATCGCGTCCCCAAAATTTGAATCCATAACCTTTCTCTTAAGAGAGACTTAGGTTGAATTCTGGTATCAATTGAATAACTGGTACCAGGATTCAGCTTAAATCTCTGTCATGTGTTCGAATCCTGGAGACGTTATAAAAATTCGTGAGGGGTAAGATGGGTGTTAGGTTCTCTCAAAGCGAATAGAACGTATGATGTAACGGTTTGGTCACGAGGCCCGGGTCGTAACAAAAAAATGCGCCTTTTTTGTAACGATCTAAGTTTCGTGTCCAATCGTTTTGTTTTAAGTACTATCCGCTTTATGAGAGTTTAACCCATCTTATCCCTCGCAGATTTCTATCGCATCTTCCAAGATTCCAACCTAAGACCTCTGCCTTATGAGAGACTTAAGTTGAATCCTGATGACAATTGGACATTATCTAACAGTTGTTAATACTACATGATGCTTCTTAGTTTTAAACGGGGGAATAGTGTGAAGGGAATATACATGGAACTATGATATTCCAAATAGAGATGCCAAAGGAACTTGGATAACATTACTTGCTAATTTCTTACTGCATTATTGAAATGATGGTCTAGTGCTTCTACATGATGGCATTAGAATACCACGGACATAGTCATTTGCATTCTGAACCATCTAAATATAAAAAAGTTGTTTTTTAAAGTTAGTGTAACATTTTTAATAATATTTTCAGTCCATAAAGAAACGACCGATGAGAATTTGGTAGTGGAATGGAAGAGGGATTTTTAATCTTGTAGGAACTAACTCTAAAGAAGACAATAGATCTTTGAGAAAAAATAGAAAGTCTCACACTTCTTGCTGACAAGTTTTTCCATCATTAAATTCATTATTATTATTCTGACATAGTATTTAGTGATGCACTGTAATGCCTCCAATTTGTCAACTTGTTTTGTCCTAAGTTGAAATTTTCATCTTTTCGTTCACATGTTTTTTTGACAATCATTTGTTTTGATTAACTTGTATTTGACAGTCATTTCAGTCACATAATTTATTATGTTCATTTGCTTATATAGATGGGACCGTGTTGGAGGAGTATTGGCCTTAGGTGTCCTGTAGATTTTATGTGTTGATTTCTAAAGTATTGCCCTGTGAAATTATGTTGGAGCCTTTTTATTTGTCTAGACATGTTGTATTAGTTACAGATCCTCTATAACATTTGTGCTAGAGATTTGGAAAACTACTCTACTGCTGTTGACTTGATGTGGAGTTCAAAACAATTCAGAACAAACATGCTTCACCTCCTATGTAACTGTTATAATTTTCAATTTTGTGACCATCCATCATGCATTTACAACAAATTTATGGAGGAAGCTCTTATCGGGGAACTTAGAGTGGGAAATCTATCGGATCGTAGGGGTTGGTTTGTGAAGTTGTTTTTCTTTTTTCAATTGGTGAACAAGTGTCAATTCATTTAGCCAGCCTGAAATCAGCTTTGCAGAATGATTTGCTGTTCCAGCTTTAGAAATTTGTAATTGTACAAGATGTAATGTAGTTGTGATGTTGGAATATTTGTTTTTAGTGCATCATTAGCTTCATATATTGAAAGAACGGTGTCATGAGAATTATTTTACACATTCAATGTGTTTTATCTTACACTCGATAGCAAGCTGCCAGTTTCAATATTCGTCTTCTTCATCATTTTCCATGTATATATTGTGGATTAATTATCATTTCCTTGTTACAATGTAACAGGTCAAAAGCTTCCAGAGCAAAAAGGTTGCTTCGGAAGAAGGCTACAATAAAGGAAGAGAAAAAAGCTGCAGCATTGGCTGCTGGGATTGACTGGAAGAGTGATGATTCAGATGATGAGTGTCCTGTAAGAAGTCAAAAGTTTTATGTGAATTGAACCACAATTATTTGCTGTTGGATTAACAATATTTGATAGAATCATCTAATAACTTGTGCAGCAAGATTTGCGCGAGCCTCCGTTGCCAGTTCTTCTAAAAAATGAAGAGCACCATCATCTTATCATAGATGTAAGTCTCATGCTTACAATTCCTCCCCCCCCCCCCCCCCCCCCCCCCCCCCCCCCCTCTCTTTTCTCTCTCTCCATGCATTTGTGAACTTGAATGTTTCTTTTCAACTTTTTCTCCTTGTAAGCTTTCCGTTTCTTGTCCTTGTATCTTGGAGAAATTCTGCTATAAGGTTGTTACCTAGCTTTTCTCATATTTTTTACTTGTTCATGAATAGATTGGGATCTAATATCCTTAATAAACCTAGAGTTGGTTACATGATTTTTTCTTTTTATTATTATTATTATTATTATAATATTTTTTGCCATTTGGTTCAATCCAAAGCTGCATATACTAAAAGTTCAATGAAGTCAAATCTTTTTTAGCATGTCCTCATTTCTAATTGATCAATTTTAGGGGATCGCCTGTCCATCTTATTCTCATTCCTATCACGTTTATGTTATATAGACATTTTGTTGTTTAGTGACCCAACTCAATTGTCCAAAGCATAGTTGTTACCAACTTATACGGTGATATTGTCTTTTAGCTTGGAAGGTGTTAATCCCTGCAACAGTTCTCTACTTCGTTGTTCAACTGGCTCTAGTACTAATGCTTTACATCTTCTTATCTCCTTCCTTACTGAAATTGAACCTAATTACATAAAGCAATCGACAACATGATCCTCTACTGTGATTCCACCGTCATCTTTACATGTGCTATGATTAAAGAGCATTATATGGATCTAGTCGCAACTCTACTTAATCTACCTTTAGATTAGAAAGCTCTCTGAAGTTCTAACTTATGATTTATCCTGTTAATTTAATCAATTAATACTATATCCTTTGGTAGCACACATTAAGGGACATAAACTTGGATGCATCTCTTAGGTTTATTCGACTTGGGTTGGAACTTTGATGCAAATCTATATTAATAGAGAAGATCTCTACTCACACCAGCTCCAAGGTTCACGATTGCTCAATTATATTTATGTTATATTGATATCCTGAAGTCCAAAATATTGCCTTCTTTATTTCTTTTGCCATAGTCAAAATGTCCTAATACTATTCTATATCATGAGTTTTCTTTCTCCAATTGACTTTTTAAATTTCATCCAATGGAAATCTAAAATCGCTGCATGGTCAGACTTATACTTTAATATAAATTTCTATTTTATGTTGTCTTTATTGATAATTTTATATAATTCTTAAATTGTCTCCAACTGAAAAAAATATTTTCTATGTTATATTTCCATAGTTATGCAAGTCCTTGTCAGCCTTGCAAAGGTATTGGGATGCTTTACAGATCATCAATCTGTGTTTGAAACTGGCATGCAACACATTGTCTCCTGAAAGGAAGGAGGATCTTCGAACTCTCGGAGCTCGTAAGTTTTGAATTTATAAATATTGAGGTTATTTCATTTTCTTCTTTCGTTATGTGCATTTTTATGCAATGTTTTCATTATTATTGTAATGGATATAGGATGCAAGATAACGAAAGAAAGTTCTAAAGCATTTGATCATGTTTATATCATGTAGAAGTAGCATATAACATTTCAGATCCTGCACATGGGTGGGATTGTGTGCGTTACATTGTGAGTCGGCATCCTTACAGCTTCTCTGCCTGGAATTGCTACTACAAAGTAATGTCGAGGTTAGTGCTCTCATTTGTGCATTTGTCAATGTTGTGTAGTTTGCTTTACTGATGCGGCTTTAAGAATTAAGAGAATACTTCTTTGCATCTTACTTATGTATTCTCATAATAACCTGGCTCTGCTCAGACATGGGCTGTCACATTATATTGTACTTTGTTTAAGATATACATTAAACCTAGGCCCTTATTTCCAATTAGCTAAGAGTAGGCTGCATGAGTCCTTTTTTATAATACATGTACTATGCTTTTGATATCTTCTCTATGCCTTGTACTTTTAACAGATAGTTACCCTTGAAGATGTAACCCCCTCCCTAATATTCAAATCCACCACCCAACTCCATAACCACCCAACCACCACCTACCTCTGTTTGATGCCAGCGACGACAATAATGCGTTGTCCGGCAAACCCTAAACCACCGGCCTCACGCCACATACGACCACACACACATGAGGTGGCCCTAGGTGGAAACTCTAGCACCGCGGCTCGAGTCGGTGATGCGACTAGAGATGCGTTTATCTGGGATGGAGCAGAGACCCTAGGCGACGGAGAAAATGGTGGAAGGAAGGGAAAATAGGCAGAGAGATGGACCGATCTGGGATCCGAACCCAGATTCCTCGAGATCTGGCCTCCAACCGACGGGTTTCGCAGGTCATTCCGACGTGGGGAGAACTGCGGCCATGAGCACGCCCCGCTCCGGCGCCAAAAAGTTAGAAATCAGACCGATTCTAGATCACCCACGATCCCTGTCATACCATCAAATGTGCCGTTTACTCACAATTAGGGGAAAAAGTTAGCGGATGTATAAGTACAGTATTCAATCGTCTTTTTCAAGTAGAGGCGAAGGAGTTTGCAATTTTTGTTAACAATTTGGGCACTGTTAGGATGACAGAGTGGGGCTCGAAGATATCGAATGCAATCTGTATGGGGAGGTTTGGTGCACTTTGGCTAGTGAATATGGTGGATAAGTTGAGGGTGACTAGTAAGTTGGAGGATTTTGTCTCTAAGTTTAATGAGTCATCAAGAGCTTTTTTGGTACAATGATGTGTAAATAGCCGTGGTAGGTACTTGACAATAGCACAGTATAGGGAGAGGCGTCGGAAGGGAGTTGTAATGGTGCCGGAAGGTGCGAATGGAGAAGGATGGGCATCGATCTCGAAGGTGTTTCAGGCAGCAATTGATTAGATAATGCCAAACGTCGAATGGTGGATGAAGGAATTCGACAAGGGATGACCTATGCGGGAGTTACGGTAAACTTACAAGCCTCGCAGAATGCTCATCAAAGGGTGCTAATGCGAAAGGAAAATGCGGTTAATGTGAGTAAAAATGAAGGTCGTTGTATGGTGCCTAAGTCTAAGGAAACATATGCAGAAGGTTCATTTGGTGGTTTATTGAATAGTGCTGAAATAAGGGCTCGTGTCCAGGCGTTGAAAGGGGAGTTGGATGAATTTTTTAGGCTAGTGGAACATGGTCTAAAGCAGACTCCAAAATGTTTTATTGTCACAAGTGTGGGGTGGACATGGATGAGTCTCTAGCCAGTAGAAACAAATAGAGAGCTTGGCTCCTAAGGAGTTATCACAGAAAGTAGCCCTTACTAAAGACAAACATGGGATGATTAAGCCCATTTGTAAGTTTCAAACACGGACCGAAGTGCTGTATTTCAGAAATGATGATGGGGTCGACATAGTGGGGGTTGGATAAGGATTATAATGACTCGGAGATTGAAGCAGATCGGGAGGTGGTACTTGGTCTAAGGAAGGGAAGCTTTGGAGTCGGCGACACTAGGTGCGATGGACACGACGCTGCCGGCAGATGGATTATTATCAGTTGAGCACGAGACGAGACATTTATTGGCAGAAGGATAAATTTTGGCAGTCCTGAAAGAGCACGAGGCGACATGTTCGAGAACTATGGTTGGGAACACATATAATAGAAGACACTCTAAGCCTCTAAAAGAAAAGGAATTAGGGACTGAAAAAGCTCTGGTGTCGTGGGTAGATTGCGCCAAGAAGGAATAGACAGTGATGCCGCATAGGTGGAGCAAGTGGAGGGATATTCTTGACAAACTTTTGATTGAATAATTTTTCCATTGGGATTTCTTACATTATACATGAACAATATCGATCTAAATATGTTAGATGCAATTAAGCCAAATATGATAAATACATTATATAGTAATAATATCATTCTAAATATGGTAGATGTAATCAATTTAAATATGGTAAATAAAATTATGTACATAATTATGTTGAGTCATACTCGTCGTTAATCTTTGTGATTTGTGTTGGCGATCTCTTTTGATCTTATTGACATTCCCCTCAAATTGATGCTGGTAAAAACATTAATTTGCAATCATGAACTAACGACATGACAATGCTCGTGCCTACGAAGAAGAGACTCAAATTACAGCAACCATCTACGAAAAAAGTGATGACGAGGGACCTAATGACAACAAATAGTGTAGAAACTGTTAAGAACTACTATACAACCACTTTAAAGCTACTCCAGAGAGTTCACACCCAAGAAGAATTTTCGAAGGAAATTCACAAAGTGTGTAAACTACACACAATTAGTTCTATCAGTCGAAAGAACTCACTCGAACACATAATTCGTGTTCCAACAAAGGCCCTAACGGCCAATGTACCAGCTAAAAATCCAGCAATACATTGCTGGCCAAGATGCTTCAGTTGAAAGAAATCTCACTATAACCTAAACCAAATATTCAAAGATAATCATCAAAGAGTCGCATATTGACAAAAATTATGCCAATTGTTAACTAACACAAGAAACACGCCACAAGAGTTACACGTTGACAAAAAAATTGTCAACCGTGGACAACCACAAGAAACTCACACCCGAGAGGCTGAGTTATGACCGACGAATGTTGAGGATTCAGTAAAAGTGTACCAGGCTCTAATACCATGACAAACTTTTGACTGAATAATAATTTTCCCATTGAGATTTCTTAATTATATAGGAACAATATCAATTTAAATATAGTAGATGTAATCAAGCTAAATATGGTAAATACATTATATAGGAATAATATCATTCTAAATATGGTAGATGTAATCAACTTAAATATGGTAAATAAAATTATGTACATAATTATGTTAAGTCATAATCGTCGTTAATCTTTGTGATCTGTGTTGGCAATCTCTTTTGATCTTATTGACATTCCCCTCAAATTGATGCTGGTAAAAACATTAATTTGCAATCATGAACTAACGACATGACAATGCTCGTGCCTACGAAGAAGAGACTCAAATTACAGCAACCATCTACGAAAAAAGTGATGACGAGGGACCTAATGACAACAAATAGTGTAGAAACTGTTAAGAACTACTATAAAACCACTTTAAAGCTACTCCAGAGAGTTCACACCCAAGATGAATTTTCAAAAGAAATTCACAAAGTGTGTAAACTACACACAATTAGCTCTATCAGTCGAAAGAACTCACTCGAACATATAATTCGTGTTCCAACAAAGGCCCTAACGGCCAATGTACCAGCTAAAAATCCAGCAATATATTGCTGGCCAAGATGCTGCAGTTGAAAGAAATCTCACTGTAACCTAAACCAAATATTCAAAGATAATCATCAAAGAGTCGCACATTGACAAAAATTATGCCAATTGTTAACTAACACAAGAAGCACGCCACAAGAGTTACACGTTGACAAAAGAATTGTCAACCATGGACAACCACAAGAAACCCACACCCGAGAGGCTGAGTCATGACCGACGAATACTGAGGATTCAGTAAAAGTGTACTAGGCTCTGATACCATGACAAATTTTTGACTGAATAATAATTTTCCCATTAGGATTTCTTAATTATATAGGAACAATATCAATTTAAATATAGTAGATGTAATCAAGCTAAACATGGTAAATACATTATATAGGAATAATATCATTCTAAATATGGTAGATGTAATCAACTTAAATATGGTAAATAAAATTATGTACATAATTATGTTGAGTCATAATCGTCGTTAATCTTTATGATCTGTGTTGGCAATCTCTTTTGATCTTATTGACATTCTCCTCAAATTGATGCTGGTAAAAACATTAATTTGCAATCATGAACTAACGACATGACAATGCTCGTGCCTACGAAGAAGAGACTCAAATTACAGCAACCATCTACGAAAAAAGTGATGACGAGGGACCTAATGACAACAAATAGTGTAGAAACTATTAAGAACTACTATAAAACCACTTTAAAGCTACTCCAGAGAGTTCACACCCAAGAAGAATTTTCAAAAGAAATTCACAAAGTGTGTAAACTACACACAATTAGCTCTATCAGTCGAAAGAACTCACTCGAACATATAATTCGTGTTCCAACAAAGGCCCTAACGGCCAATGTACCAGCTAAAAATCCAGCAATATATTGCTGGCCAAGATGCTTCAGTTGAAAGAAATCTCACTATAACCTAAACCAAATATTCAAAGATAATCATCAAAGAGTCGCACATTGACAAAAATTATGCTAATTGTTAACTAACACAAGAAACACGCCACAAGAGTTACACGTTGACAAAAAAATTGTCAACCGTGGACAACCACAAGAAACCCACACCCGAGAGGCTGAGTTATGACCGACGAATACTGAGGATTCAGTAAAAGTGTACCAGGCTCTGATACCATGAGAAACTTTTGACTGAATAATAATTTTCCCATTGGGATTTCTTAATTATGTAGGAACAATATCAATTTAAATATAGATGTAATCAAGCTAAATATGGTAAATACATTATATGGGAATAATATCATTCTAAATATGGTAGATGTAATCAACTTAAATATGATAAATAAAATTATATACACAATTATGTTAAGTCATAATTTTCGTCAATTTTCGTGATCTTTGTCAATCTTCGTGATTTCTATTGGCTATCTCTTTTGATCTTATTAACAATTCTTATGATCCTTTGGAGTATTGTCATGCAGAGGAAACAACGAAAGTGAATGCGATTGAAGTTGACCCCCACCTTCAAATTGGGTCCTTCAAAAAATTCACGATTTTAGTAAGTTGGTATGTCTTGCGATGAATATGAAAGTAGACTTTTGCAATTATTCGAGGAACTGGGAACTGGAGGCCAATAGAGGACACGGGATGAGTACACAAGGAGGTAAATCAAAAAGAAATGGTGATCGCAAACTTAAGCGGTTCGAATGGTCAATAAATTATGACGTTAAGGGTGTTGAGTCAAAAAAAGGAATGCTTGGGAGGGATTGACATAACGTTAAGATGATCCCAAAATAATTAGCTAGAACATGAGGGGACTTAATAAAGCGGGGAAAATGTTAGGTGTTTGAAATCTGCTAAGGGGATAGAGGACAAACCTTGTTTGCTTATATGTGGGGTCATCAGGGGCTTCAGGAGGTGTGTTAGTCATGTGGGAAACTAAAGTTTTCAATATAGAGGAGGTCAGTAAAGTGTTATTTTCTCTATTGCTTTCGTTTAGAATTATTGGGGATGGATTTCGTTGGATATTTATAGGAGTTTACTGGCCTAATGCTGATGAGAGTAGAGGTGGATTATGGGATAAGTTGGCTGAGATGATGGCTTGGTGGAACATTCCAACGTGTATTGGGGGAGATTTTATTGTGGTTTGGTTTTCTACTGAGAGGTCTAGCAGTGGGAGATTAACAGGGGCAATGGTGGAGTTCTCAGATTTTATTAGGGAGAATATGTTGGTGGACATGCCTTTGATTGGATGAGATTTCACTTGGTCTTCTAATTGGGATCCACCTGTTCTATCTCGAATAGATTGATTTTTGATGAGTGGGAGGTGAAGTACCCAGAGGTCACTCAGAGGAGTTTGTGGAGGGTGTATTATGATCGTTTCCCTATCTTGCTATCTGGGAATGTGAGGTGTAGTGGAAGAAGGGCTTTTAGGTTTGAGAAGATGTGGCTAAAAGTAGAAGGCTCTAGAGAGCGAGTACAAGATTGGTGGGCATCTTACGATTTCAGAGAGACTCCCAATTATGTATTGGATTAGAAATTGAAAGCCTTGAAGAGGGATCTAAAGAGGTGGAATGAGGAGGTAGTGGGAGATGTTAATTGGCATAAAAAAACAATACATTTTAGATATAGAAGAGCTGGATAGGAGGGGATGAGAGGGAGAGACGTGGAAAATTAAGGTGAGAGTTGGAGAGGTTGGTGAAGATGGAGGAAATAGCTTGGCGCCAAAAATCTAGGGTCAAGTGGTTGAAGGAGGGAAATAAATGTACCAGTTTTTCCATAGAGTCGCTAATTCCTACAGGCGTAACAATTCTATCACTATGTTGGAGGTAGATGGAGTTACTTATGAGGACCCATAGGATATTGAGACCCAAATGGTGAGTTTCTATCAAATCTTTATCAAGAGTAGTTTGACTGGGGGCCTGAGTTGGAGGTGTTAGATTTTTCTACTATAACTGAGGAGGATGCCAACTCGTTAGAGAGACCATTTGGGGATGATGAGATGAGGGAGGTGGTGTTCTGCATGAATGACGATAAGGCCCAAGGACCGGACGGATTCTCTTTCTCATTTTATAAGGCTTGTTGGGAAGTGGTGCTATTAGACATAGCGAATGTCTTTACTTATTTCTTTCAGTGTGACAGGTTCTTGAGAAGTTCTAATGCTATATTTATTGGGCTGATTCCAAAGACTTTCATCCCATCAGTTTAGTACGTGGGGTGTACAAGATTATTGCAAGGGTGCTGGCAAATAGATTAAAAGAGGCATCGGGGAAAGTGGTGTCTAAATTTCATAATGTTTTTGTCAAAGGACACCAGATATTGGATTTCGTACTTAGAGCAAATGAATGTATTAACTTGAGATTGCGCCTAGGGGTTCCAGAGCTGTTATATAAGCTTGATATTCAGAAAACCCATGATCACGTGAACTGGGGATTCCTTTTGTATATGCTCAGGCGATGTGGCTTCGGGGATAAGTAGTGTCGGTGGATTCAGTTTTGTAACTCTACGGTTTCCTTTTCAGTTTTGGTGAACGACACTTTTGAGGGTCATTTCCGGAGTAACAGAGGTTTGAGGCAAGGGGATCCTTTGTCTCTATTACTGTTTGTTATTGTTATGGAGGCTTTCAGTGGGATACTTGAGAAGGCTGTGGGGGAGAGTGTTAAGGGGCTTTATGATTGACCAATTGCAGGTATCCTATTTGCTATTTACAGACGACTCATTGATCTTCTGTGATGCAGATGCTGAGCAATTCAGGAGCTTGCATTGCCTGCTTCTATGCTTTGAAGTTGTATCTAGATTTAAGATAAATTAGGAAAAATATGAGGCTATTACAGTGGGAGATGTCGATAATGTAGAGGAGTTGGCGGCCATATTGGGTTGTAAGGTTGCGCGGCTACCTATGTCTTTTTGGGTTCCCCTTAGGAGCACGCTTTATATGTATATATATTTGGAATAGTATTGTGGAAATGGTGGAGAGGAGGTTAGCGGATTGGAAGCGTATGCCCCTCTCAAATGGAGGTCGTCTTACCCTCATTAAGTCCAGCCTATCGAATCTCCCAACTTATTTCTTGTCATTATTTCCTATTCGTCTCGGTGGCAAAAAGAATAGAGAGGATTCAAAGGGAGAATCTATGGGGAGGGTTTAGGAAGGAGAGGAAACTTTACTTTGTTAATTGGGGTGCAGTTTATTCTTCTATAAGGATGGGTAGCCTCGGATTGAGCCTTGTATTGTTTAATAAGGTCTTGCTGATTAAGTGGTTGTGGTGATTCAGCGTGGAGAGAGGACGTTTTGGAGAGAAATTATAGAGGCGAAATATAGTGTTATGGAGGGGGGATGGTGCTCAGTCGAGATTCGTGATTCTTATGGGGTGAGTTTGTGGAGGTATATCCGACGAGGATGGAGAGACTTTTGGGATAGATTGATGTTTGTGGTGGGGAATGGCAGTACTATCAGATTTTGGGAAGATTGTTGGTGTGGAAATCCGCCGTTAAGAGTGGGGTTTCCTTCTCTATATCGTATTGTTTTGATGCTTTCTGCAATGGTAAATGAAGTCTTAGATATACATAATGGACATCTCAACTGTAACATTGTTTATGGGAGGGTGATTGTAGTAGGTGGAGGTTGGTACGGGATGGTCTTGTGGAGAGCTCATTTCACTGGAAAATGGTATGTCAATGTAAACTGTCCCCTCGGGTGGCATTTTTACTATGGACTGTTGTGAGGGAAGATATGTTAACGGTGGATAACCTCCGAATAAGGGGTTTTTATGTTATGGAGTGGTGTTATATGTGTAGGAGGAATGAGGATAAGATTGATCACTTGTTCCTTCATTGTGATGATGCTCGTTCCCTGTAGAACGATATTGTCTTCTCAACACATAGATTGAGTGTTTCCACGGCGTATGGAGGATGTATTGAAAGCATGGAGGAGAAAATTTCGTAATAAGGATAGAGACTTTACTCTAGGATGCAGCGTCGGGTGTGGAGGGAGAAAAACAGCCATTGTTTTGATGATCATACACGGACAATAGAGCAGATTAAAAAATTATTTTATTTGACATTGTACACTTAGTTTAATACTGTGGTTACTACTCGTATAGACGGGTTACCCAATTTTATGTTTTTTTTTTCTTGTATAAATTGAAAATACACTTCTTGTGTATTATCCATGATTAATAAAATATTTGATTACCTATAAAAAAAATAATAAAATATATGTACTGAAATGTTCAATGATATTATTTTTCTTTTTCCGTTTCTTGCAACCACACTAGACCATCTTTGTTTGGTTTACCTCTTATTCCTCACATGTTTTAGTGGATTATTGTCCTTGTGAATGGAAATTTCTTTAGCTCTGTGCTAGATGTCTTTGCTAGACATTCTAGGTCGTGATCCCTTAATTTATCGTCGGTGTTACTTTCACATGGTGTAAATATTGATCTCTTATTTTCTCAATTGATGAAGTCATTTTAGTCTTCAGTAATCCCGAAGTTAACATTGGTACTACTGTGAAAAAAATTGTTCAATGAAGAGAGATGTACATTGAAATCCTTCCATCAGACCTGGAGATCAAATCTGGAGTTCCGCAGATTCAGAACAAGGCATGGATTGTAGTTCTAGACAGGAGAAAAAATAGGTTTTGGCAATGGTGAGCAGTATAAATTTCATGATCTGTGGCACATTTTTCATTTTTCCTCAGGCTTTGTTGGGTTTGTAGCGTCCTGTCCATAAGATCCTAAAGTATAGTGGCATTGGACGTTTATGGTGATCTATGGCAGCAGAAGCGGGGTTGCCCAGTACTGTTTTTATTGGTTGTGCTGGTATTTTTGTCGAGTTGGTAATTGAGATGGAATTTCTTGTGGTATTTGTGGGTGGCAGGGGGGGGGGGGGGGGGGGGGGGGGGGGGGGGGGGGACAGGGGGGGGGGGGGGGAACAGGGCAGTTATTGATAAGATCTTTAAAATTTGCTGAACAGAATGCACGGTAGAAGACAAATGGTTGTTGAACTTTTGAGAGGTTCAGCTCTCTCCCTATTTTCTGGATGAATGACATGAAATCCCTAACACCCCCCCTACCTCTTTATTTATTCACGTTTGCCGCCTACTACTATTCTGGAAATATCCTATATGCCCTCTCTTGCTCCTGCAATTAGTATAATCACTCTGGTTTATCAGGTATCTAGATTAGGATATGGAGATAGGGTAAGTGGTGTGTGTGTGTGTATATATATATATATATATATTTTTTTTTTTCTTTTCTTTTGGGGGGTGGGGTGATAATGTTAATGGGATAATTCATTTTGTTTAAACAGAAAATGTAACTGAAATTATGTTGTGAGTTCAAAAAATGTATCTATTTCAGCACAAAATTCGAGCCAAATCATTTATATGATGTGTTTCTTGCCAACCAAATAACATCTCATACTTTTAGATCTTCCTAAGCAATGGAACCACATTTGCATCTTTGGGAATTAATGTCCATGTCAATATGGTGTTTTTGATCTATGTTTGCGTGTATCTTTACGGGTTTGTTTTAACAATCGGTTTTCTTATCTTGTGTAGAATGGATAATCGTTATTCAAAGCACAACAAATTTTTGCATAACATGCGAGTCAAGCACAAAGATTCTGTGCCACCAATTATGATTTCTGCACATATGTTTACCATGATAAGTCAGCATCAGGCTGCTGCTCGAGAATATTTGGAAGCCTATAAACGTATGCCAGACAGTCCCTTGATCAATCTTTGTGTGGGTACGAATCTTTTCCTCAAAAGTGACAAAAAAAGAAGCTTCTGAACTTACGAAACTTTGAAATTGATTATATTTAAATGTTACGAATGAAAAATCATTTTTTTTTTTCTTTTTCCTTAGGAACTGCCTTAATAAATTTAGCCCTTGGACTCAGACTTCAAAACAAGCATCAGTGTATGGCACAAGGACTTGCATTCCTGTGTAATAATATCCAACTTTGTGACAACAGCCAGGTTTGTTTCTGATCCGTTAAAATCTTGCTCGTTATACTATCTAGTCATGTCGAGTACTACTTATCAAACATGCATACCGAAAGTTCAAATTCATTTGTAGGAAGCATCATATAACATTGCTCGGGCATATCATCATATTGGTCTAGTTTCTTTGGCTACTACATATTACGAGAAGGTATTGGCAATGCCTGAGAAGGACTATCCCATCCCAAAACTTCCAAATGAGAATCAGGATCCTATGGATTATGAAAGGCCAGGTTACTGTGATCTTCGTAGGGAAGCAGCTTACAATTTACACTTAATCTATAAGAAAAGTGGAGCATTTGATCTTGCTAGGCAGGTCTTGAAAGATTATCTTACCTTTTGATATGTACAATTTATGTGGCCAAAGTTAAATTTTGTTGGGAAAATATGCATTTTTTGCAAAACAGGTCTGAAATCTTCCAATCATGGCATTCACATCCCTAGTCTTCAATGTATGCACTGTTTTCCCCTACTACAATCTTATATATAGGTGCATCATTATGTTGTGATCCATTAGCGTATAACAGTGGCATCATCATTAAAGCCTCGTCATTTTTCTTTCTACCATTGCAGTCTGTGTTTCATGCTGCATAAAGATAAAAGATCTATCGACTGCATTGTATTATTCTGAATCGTGTCTATCCAAGTGTAAATTGAATCATATTTTGTTCAAAGTTCAATTTTCAATGGGTAGGAGTAAGATTTGGTCCCAGACGAGTTCCATACTAAAAGCTGTACGAGTTCCCAACTACAATTAATAACTCGGATAAAATGTCACAGATAATTATACAATATATATTCAGCATCAATCTGCAAATTACATGTATGAATTACAGGGTAGGAGCTCTTTCAGCAGTTCCGGCAATAACAGTGAGCAAGTTGTTGCCGAAAGGATAGTGTGCTGCAAGGTTTTCTACAGGATCCTTTCTGGTCACGTATGCCTGGATAAAGAAACCAAGCATAGAGAACATGGCTAGTTGACCGTTCTTGATCTCCTTCACCTTCAATAATGCAGCCTGGTCCGGATCCTTGGCAAGATCCAGTGGATCAAATGGACCACCCCGGGTGTTTGTCCTCCAGATCCTACACGAATCATAATCCCAATTCAGAAAATACTTGATTTTGTTTTAGATACCCAATGCCAATTACAGCCGAAGATAGCTGTACTAGATTTGAAAACCGCTAGGACATACCCAAGACATTAATAATTCTGTAATACTCTGCACCTCCAACAAGTACAACCTCAGCAGCCACAGCTACAATGAGGTTTATGGGAATGTTCTTACCGAAGTAATTCAATGTATTTCCATCAAGAAGTAGGGCTCCAGACTGTAGAAATATTACAATAGAATCACGATTAATGATGAAAAAGGAGTTAATAAATAAATAGTTGGTACCTTGAACCAAACAGCTCGAGGGCCACAATTAGCTCCAAATTTGTTCAATGCTTCTGGGGATGATAAATCCAGCAGCACCAAGCATAGCCCATCTAGCACGAATCAGTTCATATGCTTGATACCTGGATAACAAAACGAATAATTTCAATCCAAACTTAACTTCGTTAGCTAGTGATGAGTAGAGAGGTAGGAGTATTAATTCGCTCACTTTGCGAAGTTTTCGGGTTTTTGCTGAGGCCAAAGGGATCATAGCCATTGCTGCATGCATATTAAGTGGAGTCATGAACAGTCTGATTTCTTTATAGCAAGAATTATAAAAGTTACTCTCCGGGAACTTCTCCAGTGAGGCCCTCAGGCAAGAAAATTCTTCAGTCAGGTCCTGAAACCAAAGTATGTGTATTCACAGTTGATGTAACATATAAATTAGATTTGATTTGCTGATCGATGCTTACCATACCACTTGGCGAGTTCATCATCGATAGGGGACACAGCAGCAGGCTTAGCCTTTGGAGATGGTGCAGGCTTCTTGGAGAAAAGGGCTAATGTTTTGAAAGTGGTGGCCGGGCGGCTGGATGGTGGAGGAGCAGACCGTAGGAGCAGACCTGGATGCCACACTGAAGTTAAGGGGGTTACCCAGCATGTAACGCCCCAAATTTACTAATAACTCGAGGCGTTACTTAAGTCAAAGTAACCTGTAAATAAACATTTTTCAAAAGTCGCCACAATGCGAAGGCATGAATATACTTTAAAAACCCATAGTAATTTAGCACAAAACGCGAAAACATCATTTCTAAAAATTTACTCACATCCAAGAGTCAAAACCAAATATGATTTGTAAATACCAACATATGCAAAGATACCAAAATCCAATGTTTAAGTGTCAAAATGAAAATCAGCTATTTAAAATTTATTGTTTCAAAATTTGTAATTCAAAAGTTCTATTATTAAATCAAAAGTGCCCCGCTCGTTGTCTTGCCCTGCCAAGCTCCTTAACCTGAAAGGGTGGAAAAATAGTGGGGTGAGCATAACGAATTATACTCAGTGGAGATACAGCAATCAGTCCAAGTCAAGTCTCAATATGAAATCAAGTTGTGAATATAATATCCATACAACATACTATAGAATATGTACTGTGGGCATTCCCAAGGACCCAATTTCGATCCCGGACCTATTTACGGTCCCTGACAACATGATATAAGCACTTAGCAAATTTTTGCACTGTGGGCATTCCCAAGGACCCAATTTCGATCCCGGACCTATTTACGGTCCCTGACAACCTTTTCATATGTATAAACATCATATCACAATCAAAATCACACATCGAGAATTAACATGGACAAATAACCACAATTGCTTAAATGTAAACCCCACCTCGAAGTCTTGAAAACTTTCTTGGAAATTGAACAATTGTAATTTTACCGTGCTTTACACTTTGCCCGCGATCTCATCTAGCAAATACAAAATTAATATAATATAAGAGACTAAGTCTTAATTAAAACTTTAAGACCTTTAGGGACCAAATTGAAAAGATTTAAAACTGAAATTTAAAAGTTTAAAGGCTGAATATAAACTTTTGAAATTTTGTGGGCTAATTTAAAAGTTATTAAAATATAGGGACTGAATTAAATAATTTGTAAAACTTTGAAATTGAAATAATAACCTTTTAAAACTTTGGGGCTAAAATTGTTAACTTTTAAAAACTAGGGTTTAAGAGGTAAATTCCAAAAGTCAATTATTTACAAAACAAATCTATCTCTATCTCTCTCTCACTCACGCGATATGGCAGGGAGGTCGAGGAGAAGGAGCCGGCGATGGAAGTGGTGGAGGAGAGCGATTTTCGGCAAAAAAATCAGGGACGCGACCGTCGCGAGGTAGCGTCGGCGGTGGGGGTCGATTGGGGGTCTTTTTGGGCATCGACCGAGGCCAAAATCGAAGCTAGGAGCCGGAATTTCTTGGGTTTTCCGACGGGAATCCGGCCAAAACGTGGGTGGAGTCGAGGTAAGTGATTGGGTTTCCTTATTCTTGATTTTTGGTGGTTGAATTTTTGGGTTGACATGGATGAAGTGGGGGTTCGATTTGGCAAACGGGGCTGCCGTTTTTGGGTAGCTACCGGCGCGGCGTTGAGGTGGTAATAGCTTGTTGGTGGTCCGACTGTGGGATGGTGATTGCAATAGTGTGTTTGCAGTCGGGTTTGGGTGATGGTTGTAGTTTGCAGTTTGGTTGGTGTGGCGGTGGTTGTGACTCGTGCGTGGGTGATTGCAGGGGATTTGATTTCAGTTTTTTTGAGTTGGGATTGATGGTGATGATTGTGTGAAACTTTCAACTAATTATTGAGCAAAGATTGAAGGAATTTTTGGCGAGTTTGTTACCTGCTTCTTGGCTGCGATGTTGGGAGGCCGTGGAGGTGTTGGTGAGGTCGAGAGAAACGGGATGATGAATAGTGTATGTAGGGCACATAAATCGAGGCAGTGGTTTGGGCCTAGAATTTGGGCTGGGATAAATTCTTTGAGCTAATTGGATTTAATAAAATTGGACTAAAAGAGGAAATTTGGATTAATAAAAATTGGACATTAAATAGAATATCGAACATTAAAATTGGATTTAAATCGATAAGAATTTGATACTTTTAAAATTGTTCGAAATTGGACTCGATAAATAAATATTGAATTTTAAGATTAAAATCGTTTTGAAATTTTATTTTAAATATTTTGCTAGACAATTCGACGGACGCAAGATAAATTTTAAAATTTGACGGAATGTCGTAGCGACACAATTTAAGTTATGAAATTTTATATTTAAAAATTCGGGTCGCTACACAGCATTTCAGACACACCTAGCATTTCTTGCATTCATTCATGGATACAAATAACTCAAAATTATGTTCCACCAAATACAGATATTCCTACCAAGAAAAGGAACATGAACCTTGTGACCCATTCAAAACTATCTATGATTGCTTTTTCTTCAATTTCAGCCACACATCAATCTATTGCAACATGAAACAAATTACATTAACGACAATTAACAATAATATAAAAATGGATACCCGGATTTATGCTTACGTGGAGTGATTTCACTTCTACAGTTCCAACATCTCTTCATTTCTTAACAAAATAAATCTAGACAAATTAGTGAAGCAGTTGAATCAAAGAGTGATTTCACTTCTATAATTTGTGCGAAGTCAATCTTGGCTAAAATTCTGATGAAATAAATCATAAGATCAAATCGTAACAAATAATATAGTGGACCCATGAGTCTGGATTATCGTTCCCACGATGATTATAATTTAATAGTTGATTTACTATTTATAACTTCTATTTGATTTATAACAAATTACAATTTGGTGATTGAGTATCTAAATTATTCTAATTATACAAAAAATTAATCTCATGCGCACAATTTATCAAATTCGGGTTTAAAGCATAAATGTGGATTATAGGATTTACAATTTCACCTATGGATCATCTTTAATTGGCTCATCAAAATTCATAACTATTGTAATGTTTGGTTGAATTCTTCTTAAGTATTCAATTTACATCTCTTAAGTTCAAATTAATTTTATTCAACTAAGTCAATTTTATGTCTCTATATGAATTTGGATACATCTTAATTGAACACCTTAAATATCTAAGAATTCATGTAACGATTGCATTAATTAGAAAATGTATCTTTACACTTTTATGCTAGTTCCCGAATTTTACTGTGTTATAAATCTATAATTCACCTCTCGACTCGTTAGAGACTCACAAGATCATTGAATTATTTGCCAAGTGATTCAAAGCATTAAAATCTATAACTAAAATCAACACATAAAAATTAAACTAACAGAATCTTGAAAAGTAAATTAAAGGGACACACATAGGAATTTGAATTAGATACCTAAAGCATCTTTAATTTGAAATTTGAGTCTAAGCTTCAAAAAATTTTGGACTTCTTATTAGAGTTATTCTATATTTCAATATATAGTTTTCATTCATTCTTTTTATATGATACATAATTTTAGAGAGGACTAAAAACACATAACCATCAGGATTAAAGGGCAAAAAGGCAGGGTTTAAAGATTTTTTAGATTGAAGAAGATTCTTAGTGCAAGATCCAATTCATTTCATCATCAAGATTCCTACGTGTAGCCCTTTAATTTAGTTTTCAATATTCTATTAGTTTGATTTTTATGTGTTGATTTTATTTATGGATTTTGATACTTTGAATTACTTGGGCCAATAATTCAATGATTTTTGCGAGTCTATAATGAGTCGAGAGGTCAGTTATAAGTTTAGAACATATAGTAAAATTTGAAAAATAGTATAAAAGATACATTTTCTAGTTAATGTGGTCATTACATGAATTCTTAGAGATTTAAGACTTTCAATTAAGGTGTATCCGGATTCTCATATAGATATGGAATTGCCTTAATTAAATAGATTGACATAGTTAAATAGAATCAATTTGAGGTCGAGATAAATTGAATACTTTAAAAGAATTCAACCAAACACTACAATAGTTATAAATCTTGATTGGCGAATTAAAGGGGATACATAGGAGAAATTGTAAGTCCTAGCATCCACATTCATATTTTAAAACCCGAATTTGATAAATTGTGTATGTGAGATTAATTTAGTATAATTAGAATAATTTAGCTACTCAATCACCAAATCATAATTTGTTATTCGTCGAATAGAAATTAGAAATAGTAAACTAAGTATTAAATTATAGTCATCGTGGAACGATAATTCAGACTTATAGGTCCCCGTATTATTTGTTACGATCCGTACACTTAGACTTACGAGATATAAAATCGATAACACTGTGTCCTAATGATGCAAGTGCCGATGTTACAGGGGGTTGAGTTATATAACTCTCAAGTAAATTTCAGTAATCGGTATAAGTGTGTCTTCAATGTGACAAAGATACTTAAAAAACTTTACCTATATGAAGAAGGATGATGGTTCTTTCTAGAGGGGTCATGAAAATGGATAAGCGCACGGCGGCCTTTAATGCTCTTGAAGAAATTGAAGCTTCTTTTTTTTTTTTTTCTAGAACTCCTCCCCCAGTCTATCATGTTCAACCTACAGTATAAGGAAAAGTGGTCTGCAAAAGTAATGTTGTAGATAATTGATGTACTCTAGCTTCAACTTTTTTTTGTTCTTTACAGATTTTATGTAAAAAGTATATGATTAAGTTTGTGTGTAGTTGGAAATGAACTGACTTTATTCTCTCTCTGTTGGAATTTTAGGCTCGAAAGCTTTAAGACTCAATATTTGTTTATCAAAGGAGGAGGAAGAATCGGTTTTATACTTACTGGATTTATAAAAAAACTCATTACTCTGCTGTCTTTTAGAACAGAATCAGAGGAGAAGAAAAAATTATTCTACTCAACAATTTCACTTCATTTTCTTCGAAGTATAAAGGAGATACAAGGCTCTATATATAGCCAAACATAAAAGACTTTTCTAACAACTATTCTATCAACTATCATTACCTATTATCACTTTACCATACTACAAACTAGATAATTGTACTTACCATACTTTGACAATACACTAGCTTGTATAAGCTACAAAATAGCCTAACTTTTACATCATTATAAGAGTTAGACATTAACTAAAAACATGTAACTAAATGAAACTAAAAATACAATAATTATGTGACAACTAAAATGTCACAATTCCAACACTCCCCCCATGACATTTTTGTTGGAACCATCAAAGCATTCTTTCAAACCATTTTTTTTTTGTTGGTGACTACAAGCTTGAATATCCTTTGTTTTCCATTTGATCTGGCACTCATGGTTGCAACTCTCTATCGTAGTTGGTCAACTCTTTTAGCCTTGGATCAACCACATACAAAAAATCTTCAACCTTGCATCTTTTCTTTCCTCAGTAGTTTACTAGATTTGAGCTTTACCAAATTTCCTTTGAGCTTACCGGATTTCAGCTTCTTAGAAGAGCTTATCGGATTTGGATTCAACTTATCGGATTTAGGCAAATTGAACTTACCGGATTTTAGCTTCACATACCGGATTTTATTGACTTACCATATATCAGCTTACCGATTTTCCCTTCATATACCGTATTTCACTGCTTAAGCTGAACTTACCGTATTTCGCATGGCATACCGATTTTTAAGCACATACCAGATTTCAGAAAAATGAACTTACGGTTTATGCAATACACTTACCGGATATGCATTCCACTAACCGGATTTCATTTGCATACCGTATATGCTCATTTCCTCTCTTACCGTATTTGGTCTTACCGAATATGCCATTGCTTACCGGATTTGCACTTCTTGCTTACCGAATTTTCACTTCACTGACCGTATTTGCTTGCTTCTTCAGAGCTTATCGTATTTCCTCTTGAGCTTCCTGGTTTTCAATCTGATTTCCAACACATACTAGATTCACTCTTGTTTTTTCATCACATATGGATTCACCCTTTTTTTTTTACAGCATACCGTATTTCTCTTTGCCTTCAACATACCGGTTCTATCTATTTTTCAGCCCTTTTTCAGCTCCTGTTCTTCTCTTTTCTGGTTTTTTCACTTCTTTCAGCACTTTTTCTACCATTTTCTAAATCAATAGGGGTATGATACGATGTTGGAATTTTAGGCTCGAAAGCTTTAAGATTAAAGCTCAATATTTGTTTATCAAAGGAGGAGGAAGAACCGATTTTATACTTATCGGATTTATACAAAAACTCATTACTCTGCTCTCTTTTAGAACATAACCAGAGGAGAAGAAAAAATGATTTTACTCAACAATTTCACTTCATTTTCTTCTAAGTATAAAGGAGATACAAGACTCTATATATAGTCAAACGTACAAAACTTTGCTAACCACTATCCTATCAACTATCATTACCTACTATCACTTTACCATACTACAAACTAGATAATTGTACTTGACCATACTTTTACGATACACTAACTTGTATAAGCTACAAAATAGCCTAACTTTTACATCATTATAAGAGTTAGACATTAACTAAAAATATGTAACTAAATGAAACTAAAAATACAATAATTATGTGACAACTAAAATATCACAATTCCAATACTCTCCCAACATTTTCCTTTTTCTCTGTTCTTTATTGTTGGTTTTGCTCTATTTTTCTTGGACATTTTAGTGCACACATTTTTTATGCTCTTTCACCAGCAATAGCTAACTGCTCTAAGCAAGATTAGGGAACTAATAGAATTAGAGTGTTTTCTGTGTAACATTACCGATATTTGCAAAAGGGATAATGGGTTCAAAGCTTAGAGTTACCAGAGATTTCAATGATACTTTGTGATATTTATTTTAATGTAAGGCATTTCAAAGGCCAATGTTGTGGAAAAGACCGAATTTTCGAATAAATCCAACAAGAGACAACCTTCTAAAAACTTTAACAAGTTTAAAAAGAAATCCAAGGGAGGTTGCTTTGTATATGGGAAACTCGGACATTATGCAAACGAATGTTGACACCAAAAAAAAAAAACAATTTCAAAGGAAAGGTGAATTCCACCAAAGAAGACGATATTGTAGCCACCATAAGCAAGATCAATGCAATTAAAGGAAAAGTTCTTGGTTGGTGATATGATACATGTGCAACTGTACATGTATCATATGATAAGTCTTTATTCAAAAACCTATTATAAAATGGATTGAGATCAATAGATTCAAATGGGTAACGAAGTCCGCTCCAAAGTGGTTGGGAAAGGACATGTAGAGACCATCTTCACTTCCGGCAAGACCGTTACCTTAAAAAATATACTACATGTTCCTGATATGAATATGAACTTAGTTAGTGGTAATCTCTTATGAAAATTGGGCATAAAAAGTGTTTATGAATCCGGTAAACTTGTAGTATCCCTAAATGGGAAATTTGTTGGAAAAAGACTATTCTTATGAATGAATGATCAAGTTTTGTATCATTGACACCTTGATTAATAATAAAGTTGAGTTTGCTTATTTGATCGATTCATTTACTTTATGGCATGCCAGATTAGATCTCACATAGGTAAAAGTACCATGAAAATAATGTTAAAATGTGACTTAATATCATATAGTGAAAATGATGCATTTAAATGTAAAACATGTGTAGAATTTAAGATGACTAAGAAATCTTATAAATGTGTAAATAGGACTTTGAATATTTTAGAATTAATTCATGCGGACATATGTGAATTAAATGATCTGTCAACTAGAGGTGAAAATATATATTTTATTACATTTATAAATGATTACTCTAGACATGCTTATGTTTATTTAATGAAACATAAATATGAAGCCTTTGATCTATTTAAAACATATAAAAATGAAATTGAAAATTATTTAAGCAAGAAAATAAAAATTCTAAGAAGTGATAGAAGAGGTGAATATTTTTCTAGTGGGTTTAACTTATTTTGTGAACAAGACATAATTCATCAATGTTATATACCTAGGGCACCCGAACAAAATGGTTTCGCTGAAAGGAAAAAATAGAACTGAGTTGAAATGATAAACGCCATGTTAACGTATGCAAAGTTGTCACTTAATTAATGGGGTGAAGTATTGTTGAGTGCATGTAGAATATTAAATATAATTCATTCTAAATTTACAAAGGTTTCTCTTTATGAATTGTGGAAACATTGGATACTTCAAAGTATTGGGTGTCTTGCTTATTGTAAGAACACGAACCCTAATATGATCAAGTTGGGTCTAAGAGGCATTAAATGTGTTTTTCTTGGTTATGCTAGTAATAGAAAATCATATATATTATTAAATTAGGAGACCAATGCAATTATTGAATCTAATGACCTAGATTTTTTTTGAGAATTCATTATCTTCGAATAATGAATTAAAGAAAACTCTTAAAGAGATCTCAAGCTTTAGTGGAACACAAGATAAAATATCTTCTAAAGATGTTCATGAATCTAGTGAACCTCGAAGAAGCAAAAGTATTCGAATTGAGAAGTCTTTAGGATAGGATGAAATTGACTCTCAAGTTATTTCCTTTTACTTAGTAGATGGAAATGAGAAGAATGCTATAAGAACAACTCATTTTGTTCTACAAGTGGAAACTGATCCTAAGTGGAGACTATGGATTCATGTGATAGCATCTTTTGGAAAAATGCAATTAAAGATGAAATGGATTCAATTATGTTGAATAATACATGAGAACTTGTCAATTTACCACTTGGATCCAAACGTATTGGATGTAAATGGGTGTTTAGGAGAAAATATAATGTTGATGATTCTCTTAATACCTTTAAAGCTATAGTAGCCAAATGTTATCAACAAAAGGAAGGAATATATTATTTTGATACTTATGCACCGATAGTTAGAATAACACCAATTAGGATATTATTCACATTAGCTTCTATAAATGATTTGCATGTTCATTAAATGGATGTCAAGATGACATTCTTAAATGAGGATCTCAATGAAGAGGTTTATAAAGGTTTTCTCTACCCATAAATGAACATAAGGTGTGCAAGTTAGTGAAATCATTATACGGTTTAAAACAAGCACCAAAGAAATGTCATGAAAATTTTGACTTAATTATTGTTTCATTCAGTTTCAATCATAGTAGTGTAGATAAATGTTTGTATTCCAAATTATGTGATAATTATGTTATATTTATTTGCTTATATGTTGAAGACATGTTGATTTTGAGTAATATATGAATGTAATAAGAGAAACGAAGAAGTTTCTATATTCCATATTAAAGATGAAGGATCTTGGACAAGTGGATATCATTTTGAGTATCAAAGTTATTAAAACTAGCAGGGGTTACAATTTGAGTCAATCACATTATATCGAGAATGTGATAAATAAGTTCAAACATTTGAACATAAAAGAATTTAGTACCCCTCTTGATCTAAGTTAAAACTTATAAAGAATGCTGGAAGAACAATTGCTCAATTGGAATATGCAAGTGTTATAGGGTATGCAGTTCAATGCACAAGACCGGACATAGCATTTGCAGTTAGTAAGCTTAGTAGGTTTCCTAGTAATCCGAGCAAGGACCATTGAAAGGCCATTGGAAGAGCTCTTGGCTATTTAAAGAAAATAAAAAACTTAGGTCTACAATATACTAAATTCTCAGTTATATTAGAGGGATTTATCGCTGCTAAGCTGGATATCTAGCACGAGTGAAAGTAAATCTACTTCAAGTTGGGCGTTTAATATTGGAGGAGGTGTTGTTTCTTGAAAATCAAAGAAACAGACATGTATAACACACTCAACTATGGAATTTGAATTTGTAGCATTATCAGAAATCGAGAAAGAAGTTGAATGGCTTAAAGATCTTCTTAATGAGATACCTTTGGGACCAAGAATACATCTTCAATATCTATCATGTGTGATAGTCAAGCCACATTAACAAAAGTATATAACGAGGTATACAACGAAAATTCTAGACATATGTGTCTTAGACATGACTACATAAGAAAATTAATCAAGAGTGAAATAATTTTCCCAAATTATGTTAAGTCAATAGAAAACTTAGGAAACCCTTTAACTAATTCTTTAAATAGAGATTTAGTAATATCTACTTCAAGTAGGATGTGGATGAAACTCTGAAACAAAAAGATACACCAATGATGGCAACCATACCCGTCATTACTTTAACAAGTCACGGGTTCAAAGGGTAACAATAAGTCATTCGATATGTAAATAGTTTCAGTATTATAAAATCTGCGATAACCCTACCCTAATTAAATAATGTTGGTTGTTACTAAAATGAGGGTTGAGCTTTATGCTCTTAATGAAGTTCGGTACTAAGTACAATTATCTCTAAAAAGTAACAAAAATATTGGAAGAACTTCACTTGGATGAACTTCGAGGTGGTGCCTCCTCAATAGAGAGTTAGAGTTCTCTCTTACAAGTTTGTTACACAGATGAGCACAAAGCCATATTAGTCCTAAGGGAGATTGAGGAACTTGAGAACGCGTGATAGTTGTGTGTATGTTCTTACCGGTATTGTCACATGGAATAACTAGTTCAAAGGTTTACTCTACCTTCAATTTCAACTTTACTTTGTTTGAATTACACTATGGTTAGATTCAAATCGAAAGATATCTAATCCTTATGCATGAGTATTGAATATCTTGAATATGAGATTTTATTGAATGTTGAATAAGTGGGGGATTGTTGAAATTGTTGTACAAAATCAATAAAAAACGGGTGGAACAAAAAGTGGAATTGAAGGCCATGGAGGCATGCGGTCGCATGTTGGCTTACAGGACCTAAGCGCCCTACCATTGAACAATCTATGCGGCCGCATAGAGTCAAATTGAAATCTAGTATCTTTTAGATGGAATATTGCCACTCTTCATCATGTTTTGACACCATTTTATGTAGTATTGATTGAGGCCTATAAATAGGTGATTAATGATCAATACAATATACATGAAACCCACTTAAGATCAAATTGTATTCCACAAAATGATCAAAACCTCTTTTCAATCATATTCAAAATCATGTTCTGTGTTCTTGAGTTTTGAAGGAATTTAACTAGTGTTTATTCATTTTCAAGGCTTGATAAATCCTACAAATCATTTGTCAAAAGTCCCTTTGAGCATCAAATTAAATATGAGATGGGACAAATATCGTTTGAGGACAACAATTATGTGTTTAAGCCTCCATCTTCTATTTCATCTTCTTGTTATTTGTTGTTTGTTTTTTCTCCATCCCCTTTGTGTGGAAACATAATTTCAACACTCACTCGTAAATAAAAAAAAAAAAAAAGAACTCTACTTGTTGAAATGAGCTGCACGTAGGATGTGTCGGAAGCTATGGACAAAGATTATATGTTTGAGTGAAATATTTTGTTGACAAGTTTTCACTGATTAGCATAAAAAGTATAGCAGTCAGTGAGTTATTGTGCATAGATTAGATTGCATGAAAGATTAAGTGTGTAACATAATTACTGGAAAAATGCCTAAATCTAGTGTATAACACGTTCCTTCATATTGCTATTGGAGAAGTACGAGATTTGAACCATGGAAAAGAAATAATTTCCTGATCATAGAGGTTTAATTTAACCCTACATTTTGACTGAGAAAAAGATTTGATAGTCTTGTTTCAAAAAATCATGAAAACCAAAGAATTCTTAAAAGTTCATGCACTTTGTTCGTGCAAAACTCGCAATAATACAAGATCGTTGACAAGTAAACATTTTAGTGCATAAAATTATCGTTCTATAGAGAATAAGTTTTAAATTAAATTGTATTAATTTGTAATCAAATTTGAATGTATGTGAACAAAAGCGATGATTTATTATTAAGCTAAGTTATTCTACTTATTATGTAAAAGCTTGTTTTTATTTAATGATTGAATGTATTGGATTTATGAATCCACCTATCTTTATTCTATTTTCAATTCTCAACCTTTGTAATGAGTGATATTTAAGTATTTTTGAAAATTGATAATTCAATTATATCTATATCTTTCGAGGTAAGTTAAATATATTCTAAGTACGACCGAGTCATATTCATATTTCGAATTCATATTCAAAGTAATGCATTCATGCACACGAGTATCAATGAGATTGCACATGTCAAACATGTTATACCTAACATCTATTGCCGGCATGTTAATCTTGCAAAGTTCTAACTTATTGTGAACTTTCAAATACTATAACAAGTAACTAATTATCTAATTTGCGGTCAATCAATCAAGTAATGTAATAAAGCATGCAAGATTAATCAAGAAAACTCATAAATATACTAACTACTAGTTTTTGAATTAAAATTAAGAAAATATAAGTTTCATCTTCAACTAATACAATAAAAGATTTAATATAACATTATTTATATAAAACTACAAGAAGAATAATATAAAGATGCCATCCTGAACATAAATGAATACAATAAGTATTGTCTTCAATTTCAAATTTCAAAATTTCAAGTTCTTGATGTAATTAGCATTCAACTCCTTGCTAAGTTTTATCTTAATACGATGATTTAAAAATCTTCATCTTGATTGATTTTGTGATATGATGAGGTATGAGAGGTTAAAGAGAGATCCTTTAATATTTTTCCATTTCCCTTGTACTTATAAGTGGCAAAATTAGGTCAAGAAATACATCCAAATTGAGTTCCAAAAAAGTTTATATCACAAAAGAAAAATTGACCTTATCATCTAGAGAATACCAATGTCCACACATGGGCAATTGAAATTGGCTTCGGAAGTGAAAAATATGGCCCTGGTGCACGCAAAGAAGATGATTTTTCTTTTACTTCATTTGCATTATCATTCAGTTGACTCCATATATTTTCAATCTTCATTTTGTGCCCTGAATCAACTATCGGATACTCCTCAAACTTTGAAAACCATTATTTTTCGTCAATTTTTGTTCATTTCTTCTAATTTCTCTTCAACTCATTGAGTTTCACCTAACAAACAAAAAATACATAAGATTAAGCTATAATTTTTTTTAAATTATCAAAAGTACTCCAAAATTCTCATTTAACGGTCTAGATAAGTGTATATATTACACTAATAACACTACTACTATTTTTGAAGTTATAATGTTTATTTATGTTCTAATTGTTTAGGATGATTGCAAATTTGTCTTTTTGTGCCTACTTACCTGTTTAGAGAAATGGAAGATCAAGTATTTAAGGGCATTTTCAATGCATTTTGTGAATTGCAATCTACATGGTAATCAAATAGACGGACTTTTAGTGCATGTGAAGGTAATATTTAGGAAATAGATAGTAAAGTTCAAAATTGGTCTTCAATTGTTCCACTTCTCTTGTCTAGGTAGATATAAATAATAATTTATAATATACATCTACATTAAATAATGATTTAAATAAGGGTAATTCATATTTGTTGATAACAAGACACATTAAATAGAAGTATATTAGAAAACTAGAAATTAGCTATATTTTCGACAGAAAAAGTGACATATAATTTGGGACAAATAAAAAGGAAAACAAACATATCTTTATGTGATAGATGGAGTACTATTTAGTACTACTAGTGCTATAAAATTAGTTTAGATGGTATTAAGTGGTATAATGAGAGAAGGAATTAAATAAATTACATAATGATACTTTTAATTGAATCTATCATATTATGCAACCTAAATTGATGCACTAGCACCAATAGTACTAGATAACATTATTATTTTAGAAAAATGTTATTCAGTACTACTGGTGTTACGACGAGTAATGCTATTAGCATAACTGGCATTACAACACCAATTTAGGTTTCATTAAATGAGTTTAAATTAGAAACACAAATAAATGAATCATATAACTAACACCACTCTATGTAAAAGGGTGATTATGAAATTTATATTAATAAGTTTTGCTAAACCTGCACTTGGTTAGCCAAAATCAATTAGGAGTTTGAATGGGCTTGGTCATTCCACCACGGCCCACCATTTTGACACACAAGCGACACCCCAATGTACACCCCATCATCACGATTTTTCTATTGGCCATGCTTTCCCTCCCTCTGGCTGTACACGAGTAAAAATGATGTCGAGAATGATTTGGCGAGGACTAACAAATCCCTCCCCAATTTGGATATTTCTTTGATGCAGGATTTCGAGGAGTAGCACCATGAAGATTTGATTCAGGGGATAACCCCCTTCGAGTATCCACTTGAATCACTGCAAATGGAGAACTTGATGTACATTATAGGAGGAGCACACCGCAATGATTTTGGGACTGAATTACTTGCATCTCATGGTAAAGAGTGGGAAAGACACAAATTATTCGAACCAAGTGTAGATTCGAGGATGATGCGATCCAAGAGTTGAACCCAATGAAGACAAGCCCGGGAAATGTGGCCAACAATACGAGACAATATGCTAATGAATTTTTGTTTGGAACAATTGAGGAACAGTTCGGGCTTTTGAGAAGATATGTTGCATAGGTACTTCGGATGAATCCGAGATAAACTGTGATGATAGCTTTGCATGAGCAAGTTTTTCAAGGTATCTAAATATGCTTTAGTGCTTGCAAAGTTGGTTTTAAGCTTGGATCCAGGAAAGTGGTTGGTGTTGACGGGTGCCATTTGCATGGTTGTTTTAGAGAAATTATGTTGACAGCAGTGGGATAATACACTAATGATTGGATTTACCCCTTTGCACATGCTGTTGTACAAAAGAAGAAAATGTTGTTGTACAGAAGAAGAACACAGAGACGTCAAGATGGTTCATGATGTACTTCCAAGAGAATATTGAAATTGATAATAGTAGAGAATGGACATTCATGGCTGACAGGTGAAAGAGTCTTCAAAATTTGTGCGAAGAGTTATTCTCGAAGGTAGAACATCGCTTTCTATGTACGACATATGTATGCAAACTTATTCAATGCCGGATATAAGAGCAAAATTCTAAAGGATTTTGTTTGGCAAAGTCAACAACTGTTTCCGAATACAAACTTTGGATGGAAAATAGTCTTGAAGTGAATGTGCATATAGGTGGCTGATAAAGTGGCACCCTCAGGAGTGGAGTCGATCACACTTTTTAGTGCATTTGAAGTGCGACATTTTACTGAACGACGGGTGCGAAGTTTTTAACAAAACATTGCTGGACAATAGAGAGAAATTGATTCTAAATATTTTGATTTTAGTGCAAATAACATTCATGACACTAATTCAGAAGAGACGAGAAAAGATGAGAAAATGCCAAGATCGTTTATGCCAAAAGATTACAAAAAAAATACACAAGATCGTCGAGATGTCAAGAGAATGCACATTGAACTTCTTGGGGGGCGAGGTGGTAGGTTAAATGTGTAGTTGATCTCGAAGAGCGTAAACGTGCATGCAAGAAACGGGAGCGTACGAGTCTACCATGTGTGCATGTCGTGGCTATGATACGAGATTGTCGGAATCAACCAGAGGATTTGTTTATAATTGTTACACAATCGAGACATACATGAACTATTAAAATAATAACTTGAATCCAATCAACGGTAGAATGTTGTGGCCTAAAGTGGATGCACTGAGAATCATCCAGCCTATATGGACTATTCCACAATGGGGAAAGGAATAGAAAAAGAGACGAAACAGGCAAAAGAAATGGTAGTTGATAAGTGCGGGTTTTCACACTTATTTGGGCCGTTAAACTTAGACATTTGTGAGTTTTCATATATTTTGCTACTTAATATAGTTACATTTTATTTTGTAGGTGTTCCATTGCCAAAATCCCAAATTGGAGAAGAAAACGGAAGAAAGAAGGAAAAATGACTAAAATTGCACAAAAAGATAAATGTGGGGACCGAAATGTACGAGTGCCGAAAGTTGAAGGACCTAGGGTTGCAATTTTCAGAGGATGAAATTGATATAAAAGTCAAATTATGAAGACTAAAATGTTCAAAATAAAAGTTGAGGGACTAGACGTGCAAATACCCGGGGACTTGAGCTGCAAAGAGGAAATCAAGGGGTTGGCGCTGCAGCGCCACTATAGCAGCGCTACAGGCACTACAGTGCGCCTGCAGCAGAAATGTGGCGCCGCGGTGCCACTGTAGCTGTGTCGCGGCGCCAGCTGTAGCTGTGTCGCGGCGCCAGCTGTAGCTTAAGACCTGTTTGGCTGAAATAAAGTGCGGGTCCCGTTTTTCATTATTTTAAACCTGCTTTTTGCCCTTTTAAATGACTTCTTGAACCCATTTTCTCTCATTCATCAAGAGAGAGACTTCAATGTAAAGAGAAAAACCCTAGGTTTTCTCCATTTTCTTTCTCTTTTCTTTTCTTTTCTTCTTCTTCTTTTCTTTTTGTTTCCTTTGGGATTTTTTGTGAAAGCTTGGACCTTGGCAATTGAGGAATAGCTTGGAGATGAAGACCCATTGATATTGAAGATTTCTCAACCATTCTCATTATTAATAAGTTTTTCTTTCTTTAATCTATTTTTCATTAATGGGTTGTAAGTTTTTGTTGGTTATTTGTGAAGATTTCATGGGTAACTAAACATTAATGTGATTGGGGGTGATTTCAAACCCGAGAATGATTTTCTATTACTTTGTGCTTTATAGTTCTCTTGATTAATGTGTTTAATCCATTGTTATTAATGTTTATATCATTCTTCTTGATTGTTTGAGATGATAACTAGATTATTGAGTTGATACAATGAATGTTATTTTACGATTTATAGTACGTAATCGCTATTTATTCTAAAATCTAGTAGCAAGTACATTTCAATTGATCGTAGTAAGTAATCGCTATTCAATTGAATGTATGTGGATTAACACTTAAGTTAGTAAACCGAACTTGCAAGTTTGCTCTTAATTCAATTCAACTATCTCGTTATAATGCTTTTGTTAAATTAAATCTAGCGAGCTTATCCTAGGTTGTTTAATGAATAATGTTGGGTAAATAGTTTGTTTTATTCAAGTAAAATGTAAGGAGAGTTTGAGGTAATCGAGCTTGCGATTATTCTCAAATTGTTATTCTGGAGAACGAAAATCTTTTGTAATATTGGATTGGAAAATCATTCTCGCGGTGAAGAAATATCCCTCGATCACACTTTCACATTTTTGATTTCAAATGTTTTGTTTATTTCATAATTCTAGTCTTTGCTACTTTTTATTTATTGCTTTCTCTAGTTTGACAAACCAAATCTCTCTCTCTCTCTCTCTCTCTCTCTCTCTCCCCCCCCCCCCCCCCCATTTTAATCGATTCCGCATTTTACTTTCTACGTTGCAATTGATGAAATTGAAGCAATCCTCTGCGGAAATGACCCTTACTTGCCATATTACTACTTGAACGGCATATTTAAGAAAAGTAAGGATATTAATTTGGTACGTCTTTTGGACGGTACCAGTAGTGCATAGTCAGAGAAAGTCATACGTCAAGAAGAAGGGGCAAGTGAAAAGACGTGCTCGATGTGTGGTTTATAGGGACACAATATACATTATCACTCAAGCAACAATGCGCCAGTTCATTTATATAATTTTCTCTTTTGGTAAACGTATGAGTGTGTCACATTTGTTACGACAAAATGTACTTGTACGTAATGGTCGTGTAATGCTAACCTATTTTACTTCTAATTGGAATGGTTCGAAGCTGAATTACAACCAGTTGAATCAAATAGCAACGTAGTAGTCAATGAGCATGTGAGTAAATATCAAGTTTTTTTTTACCTTATTCAATACATTTGCTTTTTTTAATAAAGCATGGTTTGATGTGTTTGTTGTGTATTATAAGGAAAAATACTGTCGTTAAGAAGTAAGGGATCCACGTCGACCCATTTTCTTTCAGGTCATCCTCCATAACTCCCTTTCTTCGGCGCATGGTTATGTTGATGGATATCTCGATGTCTATTTCTTTTGTTATTTGAGCACGTCTTGAACATACACGACTGGTCTTGACACGGATATTTAACTTTACAATTACACGAACAAACAAAACTCGATTCCGGAATATAAATGTTCATCATCCTTCTACTCAAATGACCACAATCTCGAGTACAACATAAGAATAACTTACCTATGTTTTGGGTATTTTTCTTTACCTCCATGTATTTCTTGAAGCCTTTGCCATATTTTGGACAAAGTTTCTTTGTTGGGCAGTCCCACAAGTGTGTCCTGGCTTCCTACAACTGTGATAGATGTCCTGTTCTTCCATACCATAACACTTCAAAAAGAGGAATCACATACACTGTAATTAGAATCCAAACTTGCAACATATACAATAAGAAGCAATAATTGTACTTGAGATGTTTGATAACATCTCTTTAGTCATCTATGCATCTAACATAATTAATTTTTTCTTCATCCATGAACATTAAAAAATTCCTCCCTTTGATTGGGCATGATTATTTTATTTTCCATCAAAACAAATACCAAAATATTAGAAAAAAAAATGTCTCTCAATTCTCCAAAACTGATAAACATGGGAATCGTTCCTTATACATTAGTTTTCTTGGCATTGACAATTTTGAATTCAAAGTTCCATACAATACTTATAGTACACATTACGATGCATAAATACCCTATTCCACATTTATCTAATCAAAAAAGCAATTCAAATAGAAATTACCCTATTCGGTGCTTGAATCTTGAGTTGAGTTTCAGACACTTCAGTCATTGATTTCCTCCTTCGTTGATGTTGTAGAGTTGAAGAGAAGCAATTTTTCCAAATTGATTTCTAGGTTCATTCTGAATTTGTTTGAGGTTTGGGAAAGAATGAATATGGTTTTGGGAAATTAGGGCTCGTCGATTTGAAGAAGGTGGGTTTTCATTTTTATGGTAAAATCGTGTTTTTCAAGAAACGACTCTTCATGTGACAACATTACCACGCTGTCTTTTGCCACATCGGAGTCTGTCTAGCCACATGGGACACATGTGAAACGGGTGTATGCATAGTTATAGATGAGGTGGATTTTTAGTAAGTTGAGGGACCATTCATGGTAAAAATAAAGTTCAGTGACTATAACATGACAGTAAGCAAAGTTCGGTGAGTGTTCAAACTTTTTACCCGGTTGCACACCGGCTTAACCCGGGGTTCTTTTAAGAATGACCTCTTTTTTGTAAAAATAGTCAAATGTCTATATTACCCTTAATGAAATAATTTTTTGTATATTGCAGGATATATCCCTATCTTAGAATAATTTTTCAATTTTGTCTTGTATTACTCCTATCTCGAATTCTAGCATGTAAATCCATCATTTGGTGTAATAGATTGACATAATCTTCCATATATTTATCAAAATTTTCCCCAAGTATATAATATTCCTCAGATGATGATTGATCTATTCTTTCCATTTGATAGATAATATTATTTATTTTTTCTAATAAGTTATCTAATTCTTCAATTGTATATCCTGACATGTTATATAAATCTTAATATGATAAACAATGCTAATAAAATAAATATTAAATACAAACATTTAGATAATTTAAACATGCAAATATTCATTTGAGTAATCCCGACGATTCTTTAAGATTTTAGAAGGTATCTTTCTAAATTTAACAAAAAATAATAGTTTTACCTTAGTTTTGATTTCTGATCTTTATTCTTAGAATCGAGTAACCTTCAGACTCTGGATCTACAAATAGCTTCCTCCAATGGCCTCTTACCTTCACGAGATAATTGTTATTCCAGCTTCTTACCTTCACTGTGTCAATTCTTTGAATTCAGACTATGAATCTTAATTACAGAAAACTCTCTTTTTGTTAAAGTAAGAAAGAATTTCTTCTTTAATCTTTCAAGAATCTATGGGATGAAGTGTTTAGAAACTCATGTTCTCTCTGAAACGATTGAAATATGGAATAACTTGAAATTTTATTGATATTTGAAAACTGAAATATGATTACAATGGAAGACAGGAAATTGTTTGGCTAACTCACAGCTCAAGTGCTCAACCAACTCTACCTCCTTCATTAGCCCAAAGGCCTTGATAAGTGCGGGATTCGCACTTAAATGAACCTTTAAATTTGGATGTTTATTGGTTTTCGTTTGTGATTTAGCGCTTAATTTGTCAATTTTTATTTTGTAGGCGAAACCCGAGTTAATTGATGTATAGGAAGGAATTTATGCGAGAAGCGAGCTAAAAGAATGGAAGTGCGAGAATCCCCAAGTTCGGCGAGCTAGACCTTCACTTATTGTATAAAGAAATATGGCTTAAGGTGGTGAAATGGGTTAAAAAAACCAGAATTGCTGAAGCTGGACACCAAAAATCTGAATATGAAACAAAAAATGAAGCTGGCGTCATTGAAACTAAAAATAAGTGGCAAAAGAATTTAAGTGCGAGAATTCCTTGGTTTGGAAAGCAAGACCTTCACCTGCTGTTTAAGGAATTATAGCTGGAGTGTTTAAGGAATTATAGCTGGAGGGGTTGAAGAGGAAGGCAAGGCCATGAGAAGGACAGAATTCTGGCTGCAGCAAGGAGGAGGCAGATAACAAGCAAAGTTGGGCAGCAACTTTCACGACATGGCGCCACCGGAAGAACCAGGAAGGTGGACAGAACAGTCCACACCATGGCACCCGAATGAAGGTCCAAAACCAGTAGAAGAAGCCACGCCCTGCCTCTTTTCTTCCCACCTCTTCTCCAATCTTCCTTGCAATATAAATAGAACATTAAGACCACTTCTAGGGGAAGATTTGGGGGAAGAAAGTCGACCAAAAAGAGGGGAAATTCTGGGTAAACTTCTGGTGCGAAAATCAGCATCTTTGGGGATTTTGATGGAGAAGGAGGAGGAGATTCTTGACATTGAAGTTTCCAACCATTGAACTCTTTATCAATAAGCTTTCTTCTTACCTTTATTCTCATTTTCCTCAATGTATCTCATGATTTTGTTAGCTATTTGTAAGTACATTATGAGTGGCTAAACCTAGATGTGATTGGGGGTATTTTCTAACCCTAGAATGAAGTTCCAATAATTTTGTGCTTGAAAGTTCTTGTGGTTAATGTGATTTATTCATTGTGCTTATTGTTTATATTGTTCTTCTCGATTATTTAGCGACGCAACTAAGTGATTGAGTTATTTCAATATTCGCCATTTTGGGATTTGTAGTCCATAATTGTTATTTATTCCAAAACCTAGTGGCAAGTATATTTTGATTGACGGTAGTACGTAATCGCTATTCAATTGAATATATTTATGGATTATCACTTAAGTGAGTAAACCGAGCTTTCGAGTTTGCGCTTAATTCAATTTGACTCTCTCGTGTTAATGCGTTTATTAAATTATATCTTGCGAGCTTTTCGTAGGTTGTTTGATAAATAGGGTTGGGTAACGAAACTTTTCTTATTCAACCAAAATTAAGGGGAGTTTGAGTTTGTCAAAACTTTGATTATTCTCGAATTGTTGTTAACCATTTGAACGAAAATCTTTTGTGAAAATGTATTGGAAAACATTCTTGGGTAAAGAAGTATCCCCCGATCACACTCTCTCTTTTGTTAACTATTCGCCCTCATTATTTAATTTTATTGCATTTCAAGTATTTCGCAATTTCCATTTTCATTTTATTGTGTTCTTTAGTTTAACAAATCAAACCCCCCCCCCCAATTTGCATGCTTTCGTCGTTTATTTTATTTTGCGCAATTGACATAATTGAACCAATCATCTGCGGGTAATGACCCTTACTTACCACATTACTATTGAACGACATATTTTTAGCGAAGTAAGGAAATTATTTTGACCCCCTTTCGGGCCTGTCAGACCTCTATTTATACACAAATCTGAAGATAAATTACATCATTGCTTACATCATACTATCAATATTTTATTGCCTCGTGCTTTTCATCAAGAGTCTCATGGCCCCTCCATCCTTTGTTGTTTTGTTACATCTTCTTTGATGAAGGACACAATCCTTCTATAATTGTCCTTCAAGTCTTGTCCTTACATACAGCTGGTAAGGTTCTCCTGTAGCAGTTTGGACACTTTTCCTCCATGTGTTTATCATTTTCATCTTTTTTATCTTTAATTTTGTCGGCAAGTGTGGCATTCTCTTACTCTGCATGCCTCTCGTATGGTTGTGATAGGTCCATTGATTCAATGAGTGTCAAATTTTTCAATGTATTCTTTCAAAATTGTTGATTTTTCACTTCCATTATTGGTTAGAAGAGTCCATCCTTCATATTGACACAAACATTTGAATTTTTTGTCATACAAGCTTTTTGCCATATTATATAAGACTTTCATCCCTAAAACTCTTCGGGATTTTATCCATGATCTGGTGACTTTTGGTAATGACTTTTTATTATGACCAACCTCAATCTGAAAGTCTCTACTAACATATCCGATTGTTATAATATGTTCAGCAGGATAAAATATCATTCCATCAATTTCAGGACTGATTGAATAAAATTTTATGTATATGGACCTTCCTTTGACAAATTTCGATACTTCAGATTTAAAAATTTCATCAAATCTTTCAATTTCTTTTAGATCTTTTCCGGGGTAGATAAGATCTAAAAATTCATTGTCTGCTGCCATCTTGACCATGAAAGGGTCTGCATTATTGGTAATTAGTAACCTTGGATAAACATGATTTCCTAAAGATATGGAATATGAGTCATTTTCTTGTAATTCATAAACAATTTTGGCAAAAGATCTATACTCTTCTTCTTTTGCTGATAAAGGGGTATCATCATTTTCATCAGTTTTGATTCTAATAACCCTTGTATATTCATCATTGGATTTTATGGTCAACTTTCTTGGACTTTGTGTATCTCTTTTGATAGTGCTGGGTCCACTACTGCTTCCGTATTGTGGATCACTCTTTGGTACCTATTGGTATCCCTGTTTGGTATTATAGGATTGTATTTTTATTTGTATCAGTAGACATTAATTGTGCTTCAAGAGCATCAATTTTGTCTTTCATCTCGTTTGTAACAATGGCATGGGATTCACTGATTTCAAGTAATAATTTAATATTATGACTTAAGAGCTCAGCTAATGTCTCCATCCCAATTTTTATATCGTCTGCTTCTTATTTGGCATAGGCTGTCGGAGATTTCATCTCGATATCATCTGTTTGATATTATCCATCTCCAAATTCAATATTCCTGCTTAAAAAATTAGCAAGATAATTATTTGTATCCTTAATATGAATGATATCAAAATTATAGAATGACAAATATGTTTGCCATCTATGTAACCTTCTATACTGGAGTTTCATTGGTAATTTATTTCTAACAAGTCCTGCTACTTGAGAATTGTCAGTTTCAACAATAAATTTTTTAGATAATAAAAATAATGAAAACTTTTTTATTTCTCTAATAATTGCTAACAATTCTTTTTCATTAGTAGTATAATTTATTTCTGCTTGATTAAAAGTTCCACTTGAATATCGACATATTTCATTTAAATCTGTTTTTAATATTGCTGCCCAATATTTATCTGAGGCATCAGTATTAACTATTAAATTATCTTTCTCATTTGGTAATCTTAATTTTGGTAAATTTTTACATTATTCTTTAAGTAATCTGAAAATTTCTGTATATTTTTCATTCCATCATTTAGTATTAATTTTTCTAAGTAAAATTTGTATTTTATGTCTCTTTTTTGAAAGATTTTCAATAAATCTTTCTGCATAATTTAAAGGGATAATTGTAGCCGCGGTCCCTAATCTTTTCATTTTTTGCAGACTTTACCCTAACCTTCAATTTGTATCACCCGGAGTCCCAAACCTTTAATAAATTCGCACCCGAGGTCCAAATGGACGGAAACCGTCCACTTTGACCGTTAGTTGACCAATAAAATTGATTTTAACCAAATTTTGACCATTTTTAAAGGGTAAAAATGTAACTTTATTATTTAACCCTATAAACAATTAACTAAAATTAAATTTTAAAAAAATAACTATTCATCTTCTTCTTCACCCCATCCCCCACCCCATCCCATCCCATCCCATCCCATCCCATCCCATCCCACCCAAAACCACCTCCTAAAACCACCTCCCAAAACCATCTTCCTCTGCACCTGTCTCTTTCTCTTTCAGCCTCTGCGCCACCGACCTCATCGCCGCCTCCACCCCACGCAAAACCACCTCCCAAACCTCTACCTCCATGGTTGAATCCAAGTTGAATCCAAGCAAAACCTCCATTACCTTCTTCGATTTCCTCTCCAACACAGCAAACACCTGAGGGGCCTTCCTAAACATTTCTAAAATCTCATCTTCTGAAAATCCCAAATCCCTGAAAAGCTTTAACTTGATTTTCAGATTCTGGTCACTCATAGAACTAACTACTCAAACAACATGAATAAACATTTTAGAACTTCTACAAAACCCCATCACACGCTCGAGCATAACCCTATAAACAATTAACTAAACATTTTGGAACTTCTACAAGCTACCTCCCATTACACAGGTTTCAGTCATTGCGCGGCCGAGCGTTTCTTGAGTTCAAGTCCCAAATTCTCTCAATTGGCTGAAGATTAGAGGCAATTGATCCATACCCCATGGTTGTATGACCTTGAATTGAATGTTGGTGGGTGTAATTTGTGGCTTGGGGAAGTGTACAAGCATTAATTAAAAGGGGATCGAGCACCGTATTGTTCGCGTCGCCTGTTTCAGGAAAAACGACATGTTCCTGGCCAAATTGAAGAAGACCCATATGGTCATTGGATGCGTCTTGGGAAGTAGGTTCTAGGGGAGGTGGTCCGCGATCACCGTTCGTTCCACCGGCGCCGAAAAATGCATCTGAAACTCGCGATTTCCCTATTTCTGTTGGTGCAGCCTGCTGGTGCTGATTCGTTGCATTTTTTGATGATTCAAGACCATGGTTAGGTACGTCCCATTGAGTAGAGTTGGCCAGTGTGTTGGGCATTCGTTGGGGGTCGCCGAAATGGGTTGTGCTGACCGTTTTTGGTTCTGTTAATGGCTAATTTTTGGTTGGGTGGGGGTGGGTGGGTGGGTGGGGTGTTTGGGGAAGATGAAGTTATTGTTAGTTTAATTGTTTTAATATTTAATATTTGGGAAAATGTAAATATACTAATTTGCCCTTTTTAATTTGGTAAAAATTGATTACATTTTGACTTTTCTGGTCAACTAACGGTTAAATGGACGGTTTTCATCCATTTGGACCCCGAGTGACTGTTTTTGAAAGGTTTGGGACTCCGGGTGGTACAAATTGAAGGTTGAGGTAAAGTCTGCAAAAAACGCAAAGGTTTGGGACCGCGGCTGCAATTATCACTAATTTAAACATCCTAAGAATTTTTGTATTGATTCTTTGGATTCTAATTTATCAGGAAAACTTTTTATCTTTTTAGATATATGAAATTATAATTTTATTCCATTCTTATCTATAATTAATCCAAGAAATTATATATCAGTTTTTCTATAATAGTTTTCTTTTCAGATAAGACTATTCCTTCTTTTTGACATTCTTTTAAGAATTTTATAATATGATTTTTATGATCATTTTTATTTTCTGAACATATTAGTATATCATCAACATATACTATTAAGAAATCATTATATTTTCTAAAAATATTATCCATTCTTCTTTGAAATATTTGAGGTACATTTTTTAATCCAAATATTTGGCATAACTATCCATTCATATTTATCTTGAGGGGTGCTAAATGTCGTATATGGTATTGATTCCTCTTCCATCTTGATTTGCCAAAATCCTAACTTACAATCAAATTTTGAATAATATTCTTTTACTTTTACAAGGTTTATTAAAATATCTTTATTTGGTAGAAAATATCCATCAAATTTTGTGTATTTATTTAATTCTTTATAATCTATTACCATTCTTGGTTTTCCTCGTACCTGTTCAGAGTGTTTCATTACCATGAAGGCTGGACTACTATGTGGTCCATTGCTAGCTCTGATTAATTTAATGTTTTTTAATTCTTCAATTTGTTTTCTAAATTCTTGAGTATCTTGTATAGTGTACATCATTGGTTTTACTCTTATTATTATATTTTCAGTTAATTCTATTTTTACTCTTAGATGTTCAGATTTCCAATAAACTAATGGGTTTTCATTATAGACATTTCCTATCTTTTTTATTATCTATTCTATTAATTCTGATTTTTCTGCTGTTTGTATTTTTTGTATTTTAACAGTTATTTTTATTGGTATATTTATTGTCTTTTCACCACGCTAGGTTGACTGAACTCTGTATGGTTTAAATTCTCTTGAAATTTTTAGTAAATGTCTACATGATGTTTTTAACATAATCATATAGTTATTTTGTTGGTAATATTGGAATTGTTGAACAAAGTCATTTCCTAATAATATATCACATTCTAATACATCATATGCATATACCTTGTTTATAGTTATTTGTTTACTTCCTAGTAAGATTTCTATTTTTTCTTTATTTTTAGTAATAGGTGTCGATATTTCCGTGACATCTATTATTTTCATAGTATTATCATTGTTCCAATTTTTAAACAAAAATGTCTTAATAATAGTTATATCACTTCCTGTATCTATTAAGGCACATGTTGTTATATTAGTTTCTACAATAGTAATTTGTACATATACTCCTAATGAAAATGTTATTACATTATTCATTCTTTTGGACAAAACAATGTCTTATTATTATGTGTTATATAGATTCATTCTTTATTAATATTATAATGATTTAAGGCTTGTAAAAAACTCATTCATAATATTATATGGTAATGATCTCCCATACTATTATCTACATAACATGATATTATCATTTTTTCTCCATCTAAAATTATTGGTATCTTTACTTCTAATTCACTAGTATGTGTTTTTCCATCAAAATTGATATATTTATAAAGTTCTACCCTTCTTTTTGTTAATCATTTATCTCTGTTTTTTGATATATGATAGTTTGCTGCTCCTGTATCAATTATGATATTCTTTTCTTTTATATATTCTATTCCTATTAAAATATTCTCCATATATTTGCATACTTCATATATTTCTTTTTACCATTATTTTTCGACTTATGCTTGATTTTCTTGGTATTATAGATGTACTATTATTTTTTCTTAATCTTCCATCTTTAAATTCTATTAAAGAATTATTTTCTATTTTTTCTGTTACATCTGGTTTTGTTTTAGATATTTTTAATTCATATATTTCTGGTAGTAGGTTTAGTTGTTTGTTTGATTCTACAATATTTAATATATCTTTACATTCTTTGTGAATTTCTATATAGGATTTTTTAGAGTAACTGTTTCCATAGTTTGAATTAGTAAATGTATATAATATTCTGTATTCTATAGTCATAATATGATTTCCTTCTTCCATAATATCATTTCTATGTATTTTAAAATGTAATCCTAATACTTCATTAAAATCTTTATCTTTTATTGATACACAATATTTTGGATAACATGTAAATATTAGTTTTTTGTATGCTAAATTTCCTTCTATAGTTCCTAAATGACGATCATTAGTATTTAGTATTATTCCATCATGTAAACTTACTGTTATTGGTGAATCTATTCATTCTCTAAATAGGGATTTGAACATTAATTGTATTCCTACTAGATAAATATATTGTATATTTTCTTTTTGTTTTTCTTTTACTTTTGTCATTAATTGGTCAACTGTGGATTTTGTTAGTAATGCTAATTTATGACTTCATGAAACTGTTTTTATATCTATTGATTTTTCTATTTTATGATATTCACTTATAGATATTCTTTCCTTTCTAAATATTTTATCGAATATTTTCCATTATCCTAATTTTAAATCTAATAATAATTTTTCTAAATGTATTATTATCGAATGTTACTTTTAATCTATATCCTTCAAAATTTTCTATTTCTTATTTTTCTTCTATATTTTATATTTTTTTTATACTTTTTTGGTTTGAACTTTCTTTTATATTTTCTTTCTAGTGCAAATCCTCAATTAATAGGTCTATCTATCTCTTTGTAATAGATTCTTGTTAATTTTCCAAACTTTTTCATTAATTGTCTATTTTTATATATTTCTGCTAATTTTTCAAATAGGAATTTTGTTCTACTTCCTAATGTATCTGGTACACGATTATCCTTTATATATCTTTCATATTCTATCTTAAAATATATATTCCATGTTCCTGGTAAGTTAGCAAAATATATTTCTAAGTATGGTCCTTGATTTTCGTTACTATAAAATTGAGTATAATAGAAATTTCTAAATTGACATGTATATTCTTTTATTTTACACATATCACATATCATAATATTTATCAATCATAATCTTGCTTTTAATTTTTCTCTTCTAGCTTCTTCTTCTGAATTTTTTTATCTAATTTTCTCCTAGAAATTCATCTAATATATATTCTACTAACTTTTTATCCCCTCTTGTGAGATTTTTTGCATTTCTGTTTGTATATTTCTTCTCATTAATAATTTAGTATCTTCAGTTACTCATTCCCACCAATTTCTTATATCTCCTTCAAATGATGCTATTAAATAGTCAATTCTTCTATCCGTAGATTCCCATTTATCGTCTTGGTTATATAAAAAGAATAATATCATTGCATCTGCCCATTGTATCAAGGCTTTCTTAGCATCTATTTTACAATCTAAATCTAGTTTTGCTACTCCATGATTTATTGGTTTATTGTGGTCTGAGTTTAGAGTAAATTGATCTTTATATTTTTTCATTCTATGTTGTGGTATAATTATATCATAGTACTGTCTATAAGGTCCATGTGGTATTGGTGCATATCCTCCTTCTAATTCAGGAAATTCTAATTTTAGATTGTTGCTTGTACTTCCTGGTACTGGTGTTGGTCCTCCACCAGTATTCATTAATATTTCATAACTTTTTAATTCTTCTATACTTAATTGGTCAAAATTTTCTATTAGATTATCTATTTCTTCATTCATCATCATCTTTTTTATTTTTCCCTCTTTCTTCTGTATATTTTTCAAATTCTTTTTCTTGTTCTAGGATTATTGGTAATATTTTTTTCCTAAATCTATCATCCATACTTTCAGGTTCATAATATCCTTCTGTTTCTACATGTTTCTTTCATATTCTTGTCATTTCTCCTTTAATTCTATCTCTATGTACTTTTTTATCTGTTGATTTCATATTTTGTTTCATTTCTCTAATCTCTATTTTTAACATTCTTACTTCATCTCTTAATTCCTTAGTTTCATTTATTAATTCATTTATTATTTTCTTTAGTTCATCAAATGGTTCTGAAAAAGCCATTATATTTTCCCACTTTTTACTTCTAATAAATATGATAACCTACACTTTTTATTTTTATTTTCATTGATAATTTTATTAAAACTTTCTGTTACTATTTCATTATTAGGTAATTCATCTCTTACAGTTTCAAAATATTTTGTTTTTAATTCTAGTTTTTCAATTTTTAGTTTCTCAAACATTTTTTCTTGTGGTTTCTTTATATCTTCTGGTGTTTCTAGTATATTTGAGGTTTTTCTTGTATTTTGTTTAGATTAACAATATTATTAAGCTTTTTAGCTACTTTATCATTACTCATTTATAACTTATGATGATTCATATATTTCTCTATAATATAAAATACTTTCAAATTCTTTATTAATCATTTCATATACGTATCTATCTTTTATAGATTCTATAATTAATTTATGTAGTATTTGTTCTTTTATTTCCCTAGGTAATTTTTTAATTATATTTAATGTTAATATTTTTGATTTATTAGGAATATGTTCATAAAATATTTTATATCTTTTTTCTTCCTCTAATTTATAATAGTTATCTATCTTCTTAATTTTAATTCTCATAATTACTTATATTATTTTCTATTATAGCAGTTATTTCTTCTTGGTCTATTATTTCTAGAACAGTTTCTCATATCATTAAATCTCTTATTATGCTTATTTTTACTTTTTCTATTATATTTATTCTAATATCTAAAGGTATATCTTTTAATTTTATAAGTATGATTTTTAAGACTTCTTTCTCTATTATAGGTTTTCCTATTATTATCTCAAATCTATCTTTTTTAATTTTATATTTATTGCCTAAATTTTCTATTATCATGTTATGATCTATGACTCTGATACCAATTAAAATATGGGGTATTATAACCGTCTTCAAAATTTTAAAATCTCAAAGCTTAATATTTTCATAAGTATCTAATAATTCACAATAAAATTTATAGAATTCACTATCTTTTGTTAAGATTTTTCATTCAATGATTATATTTAATTTTTCAATTCTTTTTTCTAGATTGACAATTTTTTTATATATATTATTTTCAATTCTAATTGCTTGACTATCTATATAAGTATTTTTATATTTTAACTTTGGATCTAAATAATCTACAAAGAAACTTTTTAAATCTTCTTTTAAATAGTTTAATTCGTTTTTTGGTGCAGTTTTTAGATCGATAAAATCTTGTATGATATTAGGAGTTAAATTTATTAAAAGTTCTTGATCTATAAATTTTTTAAAATAGTTCTTAGACCTTGATTGTATTTTATTTATATTATAGTGACTAGATTGTAATTTAATATTTGGGGATATTTTAAGAAGTTTCTATTGTTTAAAATAGTCAAAGGTTAATTTGAAAATATGATTATTTATTTGGGTTATTTCCATGTATTTCCTCGGCTTAACCCTTTGACACTCATTGTAGGTCGGAGATAAAAAGGTCTTCTGACTCTTCTCACTTTCAAATCGAATTGTGGAAGAACTAAGAAGACAATCTGAGAGCAGTGAGAATGACAAGGGAAATATACGGAGTCAAGATTCAAACGAACCCTCCCCAATCTAAGCTTGACGATCTCGCTATCTCGTCCTGGCCAACGTACGTACATTCTTCTTCTTCTTTTTCTCTCTCTTTTTTTTTCTCTCTCTCACTCTGTGTTTACTTGTTCAACTATTTTAAATTTGTGCATTTTTCTACAATCAATTACAACTCGTCTAACTAAAACCTTTTGTTTTTTAATAGTTTTGTTTCGGTTGACACGAGCATCGTCTGGTTTAACCAGAATACTTGTGTCTAGGGCAGGTTAGTGAGTCTTCTGTCCTATATTCTTTCATTAGTTCAAAGAATAAAAGTTAAAAGTACTTAATATTTCGGTGTTTTGTTAACCACAAATATAGTATTGAGCAGTCGAATAATCCCTGGCCAAGGAGATGAAATGTATCCATATTGATTGATAGTGGGAGTATCCACAGCTTTGTGAATGAGAAACTGGTTAGAGAGCTGAATTGTGCTACTAATGAATCCGAGTCATGACTGTCAGGGTAGCCAATGGGGACAAACTCGAAAGTAAAGCTGTATGCCAACCATTGGTATGGGGAGTACAAGGTTGGGAATTTCAGTACAAGTTAAGAACTCTTAAGCTTAGGGATAGTGGCATGGTGCTAGGAGTGAACTGGATGAGCCAAAGCACCCAATCAGAATGATAGAAATTAAGGAGGTGGAGAAATTGTTTAACAGACATTTATATGGTATTGTGGGACAGTTGTACACAATCAGTGATGAGGAGCAAGGGAAATCAACCAGCATGATTGATTCCCCCTTTTTTTTTTTTTTTAAATGCATTTTTCCCTCTCTTCTTTTCAACCACACATTCTTCATTAAAATAATATTTCACGTAAATAAAAAAAAAAATTCCTTATTTTTCAACCACACATTCTCGATCAATCTACTATTCTAAAATACAATGTTTCATAAAAATGGGGCTCAAACACCCTCTAAATGTTATCAATCAATTTTCACTAGTGTTTGAAGAACCAAAAGGCTGACCTCCCCCCAAATCACATGACCACTACATTTTCCTAAAAGGACCCCAGCCATTTAAGATCAGGCCTTACAGATGCCCCTTTATTTAGAAAACTAATGTAGAAAAGCTAGTCAAGGAGATGCTGAATAGTAGGATCATACAAGTTAGTAACAGTTCTTTTGCCTTTCCAGTCCTCTTAGTCAAAAAGAATGATGGATCTTGGAGATTTTGTGTGGATTATAGGCCATTGAACAACCTAACCATCAAAATTTTTCATGCCACTCGTTGATGAACTATTAGATGAACTCAATGGATCAAGTTCCTTTTCCAAGATTGATCTCAGGGCCGACTACCAACAGATCAGAGTCACTGAACAGGATATACACAAGACTGCATTCAAAACTCACCAACGGTTGTATGAATTCAAGGCAATGCACTTTGGCCTCATTAATGCACCAGCTACCTTCCAAAGCCTAATGAATGAAGTGTTTAAAGATCAGTTGAGGAGATATGTACTTGTCTTCTTTGATGATGTACTAGTATACAGCTTAGATTTGACAAACCATTGCCATCATCTTAATACAGTATTAGAAATATTGCTGAAGCACCAAATGTATGCCAAATTGTCCTAGTGTAGTTTTGGACAATTACAGGTGGAGTATTTAGGTCATATAATCAATGAAAATGGGGTTTCAGCTGATCCAAGTAAGATTGAAGCAATGCAACTCTAGCCTAGGCCCAAGAACATCAAGCAGCTGAGGGGATTCTTAGGTATGACTAGGTACTAAAGAAAGTTTGTCAAATATTTTGGAATACTAGCCAAACCCGTAACAGACCTTCTTAAAAAGGATATCTTTCAATGGTCAGAATTGGCAGATTTAGCCTTTTATCAACTTAAACAGGCAATGACTTCAATTCCAGTTTGGCCTTACCTGATTTTAACAAGCCATTCATTATTGAACTGATGCATCTCATATAGGAATAGGGGCTACACTGATGCAAGAAAGAAATCCCTTAGCATATTTAAGCAAAGCTATTAGAGCTGGACACATGGGAATGTCCATCTATGAGAAGGAACTTTTGGCTTTAGTTACAACAATGAACAAATGGAGACACTACCTAGAGTCAACCACTCTATCATTAAGCACTTGTTTGAGATCCATTTTTCTTTAATACATTTTTCTCTAAAATCATTTTCAACCTTACATTTTCTTAATAAAATAATTCTACACGCAAATCTAAAGGGTTTTTTTTTTTTTTTTCAATCACACAATCTCCAAAAAATCACTATTCCAAAATCTATTTTTACCGAATAATGGGGCTCAAACAAGGGCTAAAACTGACCATCAATCTCTCAAATACCTATTGGAACAATGGATCACCACTCTCCTACAACAGAAATGGCCCACCAAGGTGTTGAGACTCGGCTATGAAATCATGTACAAAAGGGGTGTTGTTAACATAGTGGCTGATTCCCTTTAAAGAAGGCAGGAGGGAGACCCGAAATGTTATGGGATTACAGCTTTAACACCTATGAAAGACAGCTACAAGGAGGATGGATTGGCTAAAGAGAAGATTCAATTCCTATTGTCATGTCTTGTATCTGATCCTGACTTACACTTATATTAATGGCATTCTGAAACACATGGGCAGGATGTACATTGGGATCAGTTTTGTAATCTTCAAATTCAGTTGAACTGTTGAGAAAATCAACTTTTCCTCTTCCTCTCACTTCTTATTTTGCTCCTTCATCCTTTTCTAAATTCTTTTTTACTCTTAATTTTTTTTATCAATTCAACTAATTCAGCTCAAGTGTTAACTTGTTGATCTGTTGTGGGTATGAGCTGCAAGGTTAGATTCAACCCATAACATCGTGGACTTAGAAAAACTCCATTTCATCTTTAGAAACTTGAATGTTGAACACGCTGCAACACAACTTTACTTATAAGAGATAGCTGATCACCATTTAATCTATTGAGCTTGCTTAGTATCTGATTTGTATAGATAGATTGCTTATGTTGATGATAATATATGTTGTATGAACAGGTGGAGCTGTGAACCGAGCAAATTTCCATGGACATTTACTGCAAAAGAGACAATGTATCTATTAGCAGGAAAAGTGAAAGTTTACATTGATGGCCAAGATGGGTTCTTTGAAATAGGGGCTGGTGATCTGGTTGAATTTCCGAACGGAATGAAGGTCACTTGGGATGTTGTCGAAGCTGTGAACAAGCACTATAACTTGGAGAAGTGATGTTCTTGAAGTCCTAAATGCACATCGTTTTCTTCACCTGTGGCTTTATGATTTATGTAAACGATATTACTGAATTGCTAGTCAAGATAGTTTTGATTGATAACCATGACAATTTATGTAAGCTAAATCTGATTCGCAACATAAAAGTTGTTATGTCGAATATTAAATTCTTTCATCATTTTGTTTGGCCTGGTAACATAATTTGTGGCTACAGTTTGGTTAACTGGTATAGGCTGTGATATAAACATGTGAAGTTGAGTAGATGTGATTTTTGTAGCAAGAAATTGTTAGATTGGGCATTTTTCCTGCTTTTATCCAATGTTAAATTGACGACCTATCTCTTGTGTACAAGTAAGATTTTTTTCTTTTTCTTTATTGGGATTTGAAGTGAAGGAAATGAAAAAGAAATCGAGGTAGAGCGGTTGGCTATTAATCGATTGGTCATAGGTTAATTTTATCGAGAGATTTGGTTTATATCTAATTAATGAATTTAGAATAAAGTGGCTCACTTTGACATTTAACCGCTTTTAAGTTTAGTCCAGAACCTTTTGATGTGATCCAAGGAACGAAGACAAATCCGAATAAGGATCCGTTGATCGTTGAAGGTCTTATGACTAGGTCGCGAGCGAAGAAGGTCAAAGAAGTGATGCAATTACTTGTTAAAGCTACGGTTGACAAAACATCGATCATAACAAACAAAGAAACAAGTTTCGTATTGAGCTTGGGAGAAGAAGCACGATGGATCAACTTGATTCGAGCAAATGACGGAGGGGAAGTGCAATTTAACTATGCAGTCGCATAATTATACTAACTATGCGACCACATATGAAAAGGCAACAAACCTGGGTGAAGAATAAAAGACTTCTATTCGACCGCATGCCATAGAGCTATGTGGCTGCATAGTTCAATTGTCGGGCGCGATTTTTTAAATTTTCGTGAAATCTTTTATTTTTGTTAAAACTTTATTTTTTTGGTAACTTTTGTAATCTCTAGACTTTAAATTCATTTAGACTAGGATTTTTTTTTGGGTTTCCTATAAATATGACTCATTATTTTACATTGAAAATAACTTGATTCATATATTCAATAGAGAGATTATTTTGTGAGCAATTTTGCTTTCAATTTGTTGTTCTTTATTGAATTAATTTTACAAACTTATCAAGAGTTATTTCTTGTGGCGTTCAAACAATTCGAGTAAGATTCTTAAATTGTATGATCATTGGGTCAACATATTGTCAGATATTGTATTGGTTATTTGATTCGATATTTTTTTTGGTCAAACTCCAAACATTGATTTCTTGACATTTTTGGATTCGAATAAATCTCTTGTGGCTTTCCTAACTACTATTGCTACGTGGGTTCACATAAATTGGTATCAGAATTTAGGCTCTCAAAAATCAAGGTATTATCATTTTTTTTGTGAGTCTTTTGTTTTCTTTTCCATTCATAATTCGCGTTCTTCGTCATTTTGAGTTTTTAATTCATAAAAGTACAAAAAAAAAAAAAAAAAAAAAAAAAAAAAAAATCAAAAGTTGTTTTTGTGCTAATTTGCACTCAAATTATTTTCTTTTTTCCCAGGTATCACAATCGATTTTTCGAGCAAAAAAAATCTGAATTTAAAAAAAAAAATTATTATTTCGAAATTTACCAGTAGTGTATATATAGTTTCTATTCAAAAGTGTCAAAATCTTTTTGCTTCTTACTTTTATTTCTTTCTTGAGTTTTCTAAGTTACAATTCTCACACATTCTAATTTGAATTCTTCGAAAATAAATTTTGGTTTTGAAACACTTGGACGAAAACATTGAGTGAAAAAAAAAGAGTGGTGAGACTATTAGAGAGAAAAAGTCAATTTGAGTGATACACGAGCGTATACATGTGAGGCATATACTACTTAAGATTTAGGATGTCTAACGGGGACGATTCTACCTCAAGCAGGAACAATAATCAAATCAACATGTCGGAAGAGTTGATACGACGGTTTGAGAGGTAGTTTGAAGATATGATGGACATGTTGGATAGGCAAGAGGTGTGAATGGAAAGGCAAGACTTATTGCTTGCTAATTTACGTTGGGGAGTTCCCAATGCAAGGAGCCAAGGTAGGCGAGAGCCTAGGGTGGGGAATCGTGGTGATTATGATGCGACTAGTGACATTGATGAGGGAACATTAGTGGATGCCGAGTTAGGAAGAATAGGGGATAGATGAGTTAGGCATGAAATGAGGGTAGAGATTTTGTTGGAGATGGAGTTGATGGAAGTATGGACAACATCAAAATGACATTTCCTTCATTCAAATGAAGGAGTGACCCGGAAGCATACTTGGAGTGGGAGAAGAAGATTGAATTGATATTTGATTGCCACAACTACTTGGAGGAAAAGAAGGTCAAAATTGCAGTACTTGAATTTACCGATTATGCTATTACTTGGTGGGATCAAGTAATGACAACTAGGAGGATGAATTGTGAGAGGCCTATTAATACATGGGAAGAATTGATGGCTATAATGAGGAAGATGTTCGTGCCAAGTCATGACTATAGGGAGCTTAATAAAAAATTGCAAAGCCTCTACCAAGGTTCTAGGAGTGTGGATGATCATCATAAAGAGATGAAGATTGCTATTATTAGGGCGAATGTTGAGGAAGATATGGAGGCCACCATGTCCCGGTTTTTGAATGGTTTGAATAGGAAGATAGATAATGTAGTGGAATTGCAACTTTATGTGGAATTTGAGGACATGCTACATGTAGCTACGAAAGTGGAGAGACAATTGAAGAAGAAGGGGACAACTAGGTATCCATCGGACGCTTCGAGTTTAAATCCTTCTTGAAAACTGATGTGGGATAACAACAAGGGAGATTGAGCTATTTCGAAGGGCAAAATTGAAACACAAAAAGGAAAAGAGGAAATTGCTAGCAAAGTAAAATCCAAGGTGGAATCCTAACCATCTAAGAGTCGAGACATCAAATGCTTTAGATGTTTAGGATCAGGGCACATTGCTTTTCAATGTCCAAACAAACGGGTCATGATTTTGCGAGACAATGGAGAAGTGGTGAATGCTAGTGAGAGTGACTACGCAGACAAATTGGAAGATGCTAGTGATGGTAAGAATGTAGAGTATGCAGTGGGCAAGCTATTGGTTACGAGATGAGCTCTTAGTGCTCAAATCAAGGCGGATGACTTGGAGAAACAAATGGAGAACATATTCCATACACAGTGCCACATCTACAACAATGTATGTAGCATGATTATTGATGGGGTAGTTGTACTAATGTAGCTAGCACTACACTTGTTGAAAAATTGGAGTTAACCATGTTAAAACATCATAAACCTTACATACTACAATGGTTGAACGAATGCGATGAGCTTAGGGTGAATAGGAAAGTCTTGGTAAGTTTCTCAATTGGAAGCTATCATGATGAGGTGATGGGCGATGTAGTTCTTATGCACGCCAGACACATTTTGTTGGGGAGACCATGTCAATATGATAGAAATGTAACACATGATGGGTACAAAAATAGGTATAGTTTCAACAAGGACAGGAAATCTATTACTCTTGCACCATTAATGCCGGAACAAGTGTATGAAGATCAAATTAAATTGAAATGTGAGGAAGAAAAAAGAATGAGAGAGATAGAGAGCAAGAGAGAAAATGGTGAGGTGTCTAGTAGTGAGAAAAAAGAGTAAGGCCACAATAGGGAAAAGAAAAAGAGTTTTCTAAGAAAAGTGAAAAGAAAGTGAATTTCTTTGCCAAAGGGAGTGAATTAAAGAGGACAGTAGTTGACAAGCAATGAATGATCCTATTGATCTATAAAAAGTAACTCATCAATATTAAGGAATCTAACACACCCCTCCCTGGTTCAGCTATTTATTTGTTGCAAGAATTCGAAAATGTGTTCTTAGAGGAAGTGCCTAGTGGGTTACCACTCATTCGTAGCATTGACACCAAATCGATTTCGTACTTGGAGTTGTCATTCCAAATAGGCAGGCTTACCGAAATAATCCTAAGGAGACAAAGAACTTCAAAGGCAAGTTGAGGAATTGATGAGCAAGGGGTATATGAGGGAGAGTATGAGTCAATGTGTCGTATGAGCGGTTGGTCATGCCATTTGGACTTACTATTGCACCTAGCACATTTATGAGATTAATGAATCATGTTTTGCGTGCATTCATAGGTAAATTTGTAGTAGTTTACTTCAATGACATTGATTTATAGTAAGGACTTAAATGAACATATAGAGTATTTGAGATTTGTACTTGTGGTTTTAAGGTAGGATCAACATATACATTTTGCATGGAAAATGTTTTTTTTTTTTTTTTTTTTTTTTGGTATGTGGTTAGTGCAAAGGGGATAGAAGTAAATGAAGAGAAAATCAAGGCTATTAAGGAATGACCAACACCTAAAAGCATAACTGAGGTAAGATGCTTTCATGGTTTGACTAGTTTCTATATGCATTTTGTTAAAGATTTTAACACAATTGCCACACCACTCGCGGAAGTTGTAAAGAAAAGTGTATGATTTCAATGGGGCGTTGAGCAAGAACATGCATTTAATACTATTAAAGATAGGTTGTGTAAAACACTGGTTCTCCAACCTACTCTAGACAATCAATTTAATATTGCTATGAGGGAGAAATAAGTGAGTGTTGCCAATATAATATTAGAGAGAAGTAAGTGGATAGAGGTGTGTTTGACCAAATTGTTCAAGTAATTAATATCAATAAAATTATTTTCTTTTGGTGTCTAAACTCAACAATTTGGTATCAAAGCCAGGAGGTCGGGAAAGGATTTTTGAACTTCTCGAGTTCGTGCACAAAAGGAGATTATGAAGCTTTCATAAAGCTTGCTTGATTACGACGAGGTAAATCAAGTCACGATGGGCAACTTACAAGCGGTAGGCAGAGTAAAGAAGCTCAATAATCAGAACTACACCACATAGCAAACTTGCATGTAGTCATATCTCAAAGGGCAAGACTTGTGAAAAGTTGTTGGCGGAAGTGACGTGATGCTGCCAAAAGAGGCCGGAGCTCTGAAAAAGTGGAGAATCGAAGAGAGTAAGGCTTTGTTCGTTATAAAGACAACAATTGAGGATGAATAGTTGGAGCACATAAGAGATAAGGCTACACCAAACGAAACATGTGACACTTTGGTCTCACTATTCTCAAAGAAAAATGATCCGAGGTTGCAGCTTTTGGAGAACGAGCTTCTCTCTATCACTCAAGGAGAGTTAACGGTAAGTTAATATTTGAATAAAGTTAAATCTCTCTGTCGTGAAAATATTGAGTTAAATGCTTCAAGTAAAATTTCAGAGTCCAGAATGAGAAGACTAATTATACATGGATTGAGACTCGAATTTAGAAGTTTTATTGCTACAGTACAAGGTTCGCCAGAGCAACCTCCATTGGTCAATCTTGAGAATTTGCTAACCAATCAAGAAGCGTTAACCAAGCAAATGTTAGGGGTCTCAATAAAGAAAGAAGAAGAAAAAGCATTATTTAGCTATAAAAGATGTAAATTTTGTCAACAAAATAATAACGAAAATAAACGTGAATGAAGCTATTAGACAAGGGGAGCTCAATAAAATCACGATAAAAGAGGTTAGTCGTCCAAGAAATTTCAACGAAATAATGGCTCGTGTTTTGTATGTGAAAAACGAGGCCATTATGCCAAAGATTGTCGATTCAAGAAAAGACCAGCATAAGGTAACATAACAGCTTCCAATGAACGAGAAAAATATAATAGTGAAGAAGAGTGGGATGTTGTAGCATCGCTCGTAGAACAAACTTAATGGGATGAATGCAATCAAGGCTCCGAAGAAGAATCAGCACTAATGTTGATGCTCCTTGGACAAATAAACTATGAAAGTGATTGGATTGTCGACTCTGGATGTTCCAATTACATGACAGATGATAAAGAGAAGCTGTAAAATACAAATGAGTACAAATGAAGCCAAATGGTGGAAACTTCCAACAATTCAAGATTGTCAATAGTTCACATTGGTAAGAAATTTATCGCGTCTCGTTTCAGTCCTAGTCAAGTGCAATTACAAGACGTCTATCATGTGCTAGGCATGAAGAAAAATCTCCTATCAGTGGCGGAGTTAATGTCATTAGGTAACTATGTTCTATTTGGATCAAAAGATGTCAAGGTGTATCAAAATATCACAATTTCAGGTACACCAATAATGGAGGGACAAAAATTAGAGTCCATATGTGTAATGTCAGCAGAATTTGCATACGTAGATAATGTAATGCCCCAAAATTTTTCATATAATAGAATTTAATTTTTGTATGCTATATTTTTATGTTTTGAAAAGTTAGAGACTAAAATGATATATAGTGAATTTCAATTTTATTTGGGTCATATTTTAGATTTGATCGAGCAATGATAAGTATATAAATATTAGGCTCGTTGGATAGATCGTAATTAATTATACTTCGAGAAAAAGTTAATTTGGATTATTGGAAGCCAAGTTATCGAAGTCGAAAGAATTAGCCTTAAATTATATTATATGTTTATTTGATTTAAATGTTATGAGGATGCCATGTAGAGTTGTTGTAGAGGTTTATTTAATTAGTTTGCATATTTTATTATATTAGTTTTGTTTCTTTTGATGTAAAAAGGTGTCACCATGTGTATAACTCCTTGGGAAGTGATAGGGTGGTTGAAAATTTAGTTGAAGATTTAGTCAAATATTGTATTTCAAGAGATACCCACTCCCACACGTTTCCCGACCCCACACATTTTCCCACTTTGCACAAACTACTATTATTTACCTCTATGCATGATATGATATGATAAAAAGGAACACAAAAAAGGGTATTTCACGGCATGAGAAGAGGAAGGAAAAAATTGATTTTGGGATTTTTCATTGTTCAAGAATTTATTTAATCTAACAAGGTAGAAAAAGAGGTGCAGTTGATTTATTTCGTTTAAATCTTTTGTTCATGTTGATGAATTTTTATACTTATGGAAGATATGATATGATATGCTATGATATGATGATATGGCCATTTCGGTACAAATGATATGATATGAGCTCTTACCGATTTCTAAAGATATGATGACGGTATGATTTTTCTTACATGTATTCTAAAATTTTATTCGGGATTGCACCACTATTCTAAGTCCTACTGAGTATTTCCACGTACTCACCATTTTCCCTACTTCTCACAGATTAGAACGGGTCGTTGGTTGGCGGGCAATGAGGTGCAGTCATTGTGCTAGAAATTATGGAACTCGATAAATTAATTTCGGGGTAACGTGACTATTTATTTTTATTGTCCAGCATTATTTTAGTTTTCTTATCATTTGGATTTGTTATCTTGAATCTGGATTTCAATTTTATTTGGTCAAACTTTCTATATAATTTATTATTGGTAGAACTGAAATTCTCATGTTGTGACGTTAAATGTGTTTATTTATTTATTGAATGAAATTTTTAGTAACGATTTAAATATAAGAACTAGTATTTAAAAATAATCAGTAAGATACGTGTTGTTTCCATACACAATTATATAACAATAAATAAACATTTCAAACCACTCTTATCTTATGGAGAATATCGATGATCAAGCGATACATTCATCTTAGATCATTTTAAATTCTCGTAGGATTTTATATCTATTTCTAAAGAACCTGAAAGTCCACTGATAATTCACGCATATTTAATTGAATGTGAAAGTATACGAAAACAAACCACTTGTACAAAAGTATCATACCTTGATTTTGAAAGGTAGAAAATAATAAAATCTTGCACGTAAAAATTCTCTTATTTTTCTATACTTTTTTCCTCTCATCGCTCTCTGCCATTTATTAATTAATTGACAAACGTTAGATAATTAATTAATTGTATTGCCTGTTAATATATTTAAGTTAATTAATTCATGGACCAAATTTAGTAGATTAATTAAATATTGGACTATGTTAAGTTTATGAGACGTGCTAAGCCCACTTAAACTTTTAATAAGTTGTTAGGGTTTGAGGAAAAAAAATACAACACAATTCATTATCTTGCTAGCTCAAGCAAAGATAAATCATAATTCTTTTATTGTTGTTCCCTGCGTGGATTTTCATTGGAGACTGAATAATTGGACAACTGTGAATTGCAGATTGTGATTGTTCATATTAAAGTTAAGTAAATGAATTTGCAAAATTCAATAAATGTATAATTCGTATCACAATTCCTTTCTAAGCACAAATAAGTTCTTTGGTGGAAATTGAAATATTGTTTATATTCCACAATGCATATTAAGTAAATTCTCAGCATGAGCTTCTTCAAAAAGGATTAAGATAGATAATTGGTAGCTTGGACCTGGTTCTTTTAGGCGTGACATGCCCAAAAGGGGTGTCAAAATAATTTTCTTACTTTTGTGAAATTTGTCGTTCAAGTAGTAATGTGGTAAGTAAGGGTCATTCCCGCAGAGGATTGTTTTCAATTACGTCAATTGCAACATAGAAAATAAAATGCAAAAACAATTAAATTTGGGGGGGTGAGTTTTGGTTAATTTAAACTAAAGAAAGCGATAACTGGAAATGGAAAATATAAGAATAAAACGGAAACAAAGGTGGGAATATGTGATCGAGGGGTACTCCTTCACCGCTAGAATGAATTTCTTATCAATGTTCGCAAAATATTTTCGTTCTCAAGATCAACAACAATTCGAGAATAATCACAAGCTCGATTACCTCAAACTCTCCATACATTTTAGTTTAATAAAACAAGCTCTTTATCCAACCCTATTCATTAAACATTATAGGATAAGCTCGTTAGAATTAATTTAACAAAAGCATTACGACGAGAGAGTTGAATTGAACTAAGCGCAAACTCGCAAGCTCGGTTTACTAACTTAAGTGTTAATCCACAAACATTCAATTGAAAATTCCACATAATCTATTGAAATGTAGTTGCTGCTAGGTTTTGGTAAAAATAGCGATTACGTACTATAAATCCCAAAATAGCATTCATTGTATCCACCTAATCATCTAGTTGTCATCCCAAATAATCAAGAAGAACAATATAAACATTTTATACAATGGATTAAACACGTCAATCTCAAGAACTATAAAACACAAATCATTAGAAAATCAACCTAGGGTTCCAAAATGACCCACAATCACACAAATGTTTAGTTACCCATGAAATATTCACAAATAACCAACAAAAACTTACAACTCATTAATGGAAAATAAATTAAAGAAAGAAAAACTTATTGATAATGAGAGAAATTGTTAGAAGTCTTCAAAATCAAATGGGTCTTCTTCTCCAAGATATTCCACCATTGTTGAGCTCCAAGCTTTCCCACAAAAATCCCAAAGGAAACAAAAAGAAAAGAAGAAAAAGAAGAAGAAGAAAAGAAAAGAGAAAGAAAAAGGGATAAAACTTAGGGGTTTTCTCTCTATATTGAGGTCTCTTTGTTTTGAATGAGAGAAAATGGATACAAAAGTCATATAAAAGAGTCAAAAACTGGTTCAAAATCGCGAGAATAGCCAAACAGGCCCCTAAGTCCGCGTGGCGCCGCAGCGCTACAGTAAAATAAATTTTTTTTTTTTAAGAACTATACCCCCCAAGCCTCTTTTTGCACAATTGATCATTTCTTCATTTTCTCCTCCAATTTAGGGATTATGGCAATGGAACACCTACAAAATAGAATATAACTATATTAAGCAATAATGCACAAAAGAAAATTCACAAAAACATAAGTTTAATGGTATAAATAAGTGCAAAACTCGTACTTATCAAGGCGCTTGTGGCTAATTTCGACCACGGGTGCTTGGGACGTTGCTAAGACGAGCCAGTCATTTGCCACCTGAGCGAGAGTTAATTTTATCAATCCCATTGCGTGTCCAGAGTAGAGAGGGTAAAGTTAAACTAGTATGAGATTATGATACAAAAGGTTTGTTCTCAGTTCGGAGTGGCTACAAATTTTTAGTTCCACATTGGGAAGTGCTGTGATCCGGATAAGAAATTTCTTGCTCATTGTGGCAAGGAAAACCAGTATTATGTCTTGTTCACATTTGTGGTTGCAATGGAAGTTTGGAAGTCTACGGGCTGGTAGAACTCGCTTAGAACCTTTAAACAAGCCGGGAATATTAAAATGTGTTAACGGGTTTGTTTCAGAGTAACTTGTCTAGGGGTTCAGCAGTGTTCATAGGGTGCCATCTTTGGATTATTTGGTGGCGAATGTAACCGAGGAGTATGGAAATCCAAGACCCAGGCCAATGTTTTAGCTGGGAACGGTCATTTATGGTACACTAGCCGTTATTTGAGACCATTTGTGTGGTGTGCTAGCATCGCAATCAAAGAAAGTGGTTTGGTCGAGATGCAAAGTAACGACAGGGTTCCAAGTACATTAGGTGCAAATAGATTCACTCCGATGAACAACCTTCTTGGTGAGTTTGCTTTGGCGCCAAATGTGACCATTTTGTATGATATATAGTTGTTCAGGGACATGGATTGTGTAGCTCGTATCATGTTACATCCCAAGAGGGAAGTAAAGTAGCCCAAACGCTAGTTTTCTACTTTAGATAAGCAATTAATAAAATAGAACGTTTGGATCCCAATTTTATCTCCCCAGTCTCTAGTGATATCATATCATATCATATCAATTATGTTTTACAGAAAAAAAAAATAAAATAAAATTAAATAAATAAAATAAAGGGTCGCAAACTCAATCCTGAATTACCAGTTTGGCAGGGAAAAAGAAATATGCAGCCGAATTCAAAATTTATTACGACCAAAACAAAGTACACAAAGAAGCTTAATTTATCTATGCATCATTACAAAATGTAAAAGAGCGTACAACAAATTTGTGTATAAGCTATACCCTCTATAGAATGGGAATTTCTACAATGAACTGCCTAAATCCGAATGATAAATACTATTTGGCTTTGTTTCTTTTTATCCTTCATCACCTATCTGCTACTAACCACCTGATGCTATACTTTATTACATGACAATGACTAACAATTATGAATGAATGCAACTTTTCTAATGCAATGAAGAAGAAAACGACTCGCTCAAGAGGTTAGTAGAGTATACAGATAAAAGTTACATGCTCATGGCTCTCGATGAGACATCTGCTTCACCTTCCTGAGACTCTGCTTCAGCTTTCCCAACACCCTCCTAGAAAACACGTTAAATGGTGATGTTAAAATTAAACAGAATACAATCCACCTTGATGTGCAATAAGATCATACCTCTTGATCTTGCAATTTGGTTTTAGCAAGGTACTGCTCCAAAGAACCATCACCATGAAGTATTTTCCCCCACATCCAGGGGCATTTTTTGTGCCTATTGATTCTTCATCAACAACCACAGCATCTATTTTATCTTTTCCTGTCTTCACATCTGGAATCTAAACAGTACAATATAGTGTTTCAACTAGAAGTTGAGAGAAATAATAAGACGTTCTGGCAACCAATAAACATTAATTAGATAATCATAATGCCAAGCACATGCAGCAGCTACGTTTACCTCATACATAGAATCAGTTAAAAGGCTTTCCAGTATTGCTCTTAACCCTCTTGCACCAGTATTTTTTGCCATTGCTTTCTTTGCAATAAGTCTTAGCGCTTTTTCTGAGAAATGTAACTTCACCTGGAATATATACATAACATAGAAATTAGTAACCCATTTGACTTAAACATTGAATGATGGGGGAGAGTGGTCAGGACAGTCCTGGCTGCACGAAGAAAAAAAAATGCTCACCTTGTTCATGCTAAATAATTTCTTGTACTGCTTACCTAGAGCATTTTTTGGTTCGGTGAGGACCTGAAAGCAAATGTCAACAAGCACCTCATAAAGAAACAGAGAAAAAATAAAAATAAAAAATTGTAGTCAAAGACCTAAAATTTTCAAATAGTGCAAATGAGTCCCACTTAAAATAATTAAAAACATATTACCAAAAGATAATTCATCTTTAAAAAAATAAAAAATAAAAAAAATTATTTTCCTCTTTGTTGAATTTAAATTTGAACAATTAGGATTCAGGTTCGGATTCAGATCAAGAATAAACCCTCTAATGGAAAAAGAAATCCCATCTTCAAAGATCATTTTGTGAGGAAAAAAGAATCTTGAACAAAAATAATAGATATGTTTGTATATAATCAGCAACAATAAGATAGAACAAGAATTTGTTGAAAATAACTAAATCCATAAAAAACTCTTATAATTTCGCTGAAAATAAAAAAACATTGGAACACAAAACTAGATTATAGGAAAATAACTAAATTCTTGGATGATAGCGCAGTCTTATAGAAAGAATGGGTGATGGTAGTGGTGGTGACAGCCGGCGGCAAGGTGCAAAATTGGATGGAGAAGAACCATTCCTTTTAAAAAAAATTTCTATTTTTTTTTCTTTTTACTTTTAATTCTCTATTTAATTATTTTTGTGGTGGTGGTGGTGGTGGTGGTGGTGGTGGTGGAGGGTAGGGGATGGGGCGAGGGGTAGGTGGGATTAATTGGAAAGAAGAAATATTTTTCTTTCGCTAGCAAGTTCTAAATTATTTTAAGTGAGACTCGTTCGTAAATTTTAAAAAACATGGAACTCTAACCGTATTTATTTATTTTTTATATTCTTTCTTTCTTTTCTAATTTTTTATTTAAAAGGAGGGTAAATTTGTCATTTTACAATACTTTAATGGAGAAAATATATGGTAAGTACCTTTTGAGCAAAGAAATGGCGTTTTGACGGTCTAAAAGCCAAAATTGAAAAGATAGGGATGATTTGTCTAATGAAGGCAAATGATAGGGATGTTTGGCACCAATTACCCATATTAACCATATTTGATGGAAGAAATTGATGGAATGAGACGGAAAGGACCAATTTCTCAAGAAAAATGTTAAAATAAGAGAAAATGCCGAGTTTGAAACAATAGGGACGATTAAAATGCCAAGTTTGGAACAATAGGGACGATTTGCGCAATAAGTGAAAACAATGAGGACGTTTTGTGCAAATTATCCATAATTTTATCCAAACAAGATGAGAATTGCTCAACTCTATGAGAAGACCAGAAGACACTATATCAGTATGGATTGAGATTTAAAAAACTGAAAGCGAATTATACACCCACTCCTGGATTAGCAAAGAGTGTAACTTCTATCATAGCACTTCTCTAGGAATCCTATCGTATGCCTTATTTCTAACTCAGTAAAAACCATATGAAAATTTACTTCTCATTTTTACTTCCAATCAATCCTTGTAGAATTCTACTAGAATTTTCCTGCATCACAAACTTATTTTCAAAAACTTTCATATTACCATCTTATATATGCACAATCATACTCTGTTATAATTCAATTACATGTCGCAAGCTTAATACCTGCTATTTTGTATAATATTGAATACATCCTCTTATAAATAAGGACTATTAACATTCATCCTCATTCATCAAGCATCATTTTTTTTTTTTTTTTAAAGTAATCAAATATTTTATTAATCAATGGGTAATACACAGAAAGTGTGTTATCAATTTGAATACGAAGGAAACAACATAAAATTGGGCAACACATCTATATGCCTAGGAATCGTAGCATTAAATCAAGTATATAATGTTAAATAAAACAATTCTCTAAATTGCTATGTTGTTCGTGTTTGACCATTAAAGCAGCTGGTGTTTCTTTCTCTCCACACACACACACACACACACATCATACAATGCAACTCGGAATAAGATCACATACAAGTTTGCTATCCTTATTGCGAAGTTTTCTCCTCCATGCCTTTAACACGTCTTCTATACGTCGCAGAAATACCCATTTCATGTGTTGAGACGCCAGAATATCATTCCACAGCAAACGAGCAACATCACAATAAAGGAATAAGTGATCAATTGTCTCCGCATCCCTTTTACACATATAACACCTCTGTGACATAAAAACCCATTGTTTAGAGATTGTCCACCGTTAACACCTATTATCTGACAACCGTCCCAAGTAAAAATGTCACCCTTGAAGGCAATTTACATTTCCATACCATCTTCCAAGGGAAATGAATTCTCCACATATCCCAATAAGGATCTAAAATAAGTCCCGACTGAGAAGATACCATCACGTGTCAACCTCCACTTGCTACAATCTCCCTCTATTACCCTGATGTGCACCTCATACAAAGATGTCAGAAGTGATGCATAATCATCCACTTCCCAATCCTGCAAACCCCGTCCAAAAATAATGTTCCAACTGAAACTTCGTTGTGTATATCTAAAACCTCACCATAGTAGACGGCACCAGAGCAATACGATACAAGGGAAACCTCACCCTAAGCGCCTCTCCACACCAACAATCATCCCAAAATCTAATAGTATTACCATTTCCAACCACAAAAGTTAATCTATCCTGAAAATCGCTCCACCCTCGTCGGATATACCGCCACAAACTCACCCCACAAGAACCGCGGACCTCGACTGAGCACCATCTTCCCTCCATAACACCATATTTTGCCCCTATAATTTCTCTCCAAAAACTCTCCCTATCTACTCCGAATCGCTACAACCATTTACCCAACAAGACCTTATTAAACAATACAAGGCTTCTCAATCCGAAGCCCCCCATCCTTATGGGAGAACAAACTGCATCCCAGTGAACCAAATGTAAATTTCCTCTCCTCCCCTATGCCTCCTCAGAGAAACTCCCTCTGAACCTTCTCTAATCTTTTTGCCACTGCTACAGGAATAGGGAACAATAAGAAAAAATAAGTAGGGAGATTCGACAAAGTAGACTTGATGAGAGTACGACGGCCTCCCTTTGAGAGGTACATGCGCTTCCACCATGCTAGCCTTCTCTCCTCCCTTTTCCATAATGTTGCTCCAAATATAATGTTTTTGAAACATGCTCCTAAAAGAAGCCCAAGATATGACATACGCAATTGTGCAACCCTTCAACCTAATATAGCAGCCAACTCCTCCACGTTCTCAACCTCTCCCACTGTGATAGCCTCAGATTTTCCCAAATTTATCTTCAATCTGGATACAGTTTCAAAGCACAGTCCATATTTTAGACCTTAGCTCCATGGAACAATATGTTACTGCTGAAACATGGCAAACGACGCAGGTTTCTTAATTGCTCAACATGTGCATCACAAAAGATCAACGTATCATCTTCAAACAACAAATGAGATACCTGCACTTGATCAACCAAGAACCCCCTTAACAATCTCTCCGCTACCGCCTTCTCAAGCATCCTACTGAGAGCCTCCATCACGATAACAAACAGCAATGGAGAGATTACTTGGAGTTTTGAAAAAATTACTAGACCAAAAAACCATAAACATTCAATATCAAGATCATAAACATTTGAAAGCCACCATAATAACTTCAAAAGATAAGGAAAAAATTCCAACAAACAATAAATAAACCTCTTTTAGACTTTCACTCAATCAAGATCTCCAGCTACTCTTAAAATAAGGGGAGTATCCCCCCTTTCTCTCCCTCTCTCTCACCTCTCTACAGTCTTTTCTTGTGTTTGGCACATTCAATGAAAATCATATTCTCCAAACAGAGGATTGGTGAGCAAAAGTTTAGGGAAAGAAGTGAACCTCTAACTCTTAGGGAGAAGGGAAACCAAACAATGAAAATTCAGTCGATCCTTCAAAGGACTAAAACACCCAAACAACATTAAAACATCAAAGGATCGAAAAATGCAAGTACTTCAGACTCTCCCCATCCAGTTCTAGTTTCCTCCTACCAACCAAGAAGCAACTGGATATAATTCACCTAAGAGAAGAATGATAATCGTCAACCCTTTCATTTCTCTCTCTCATTATAATAACATGATTAAGGAAAATACTCGACATCCGATTGGCCCTCAAGTAGTGTGGACAGGAGATGCATGTACGCTTAGTTTAGGCCTTTATAGACTCACATATATGCATGGGGTAGAAAGTTTAAAACTTCAATCTAGTCACAAGCAATAGCAGGAAAAAGATAGGAATGCATTAAAACTTCAGATTACATGGAAATACATTTTCTGACAGTCAGGCAAGACATATTGAGAAATTTTGCATATTACATTTGTGCATGCGTTGGATGATAGAAATAGAGTAAACAGAAAAAACCCACTGAAATAGTAAGCAAAGATATTGTTTTAACCTGAACAAGTTGGTCCTCTGTTAGAGCCGACAAACTAACCAAAATAGGGAAACGCCCAATAAATTCTGGTATAAGGCCATATGCAATAAGATCGCTACTTTCGGCCTGAAAATATTAAATTTCTTTTTCAGAACATAAATAGAGCTAAGAGCTTATTGTGGAAAAGTAACGGGTTCATGCAAGGCACGGATCATTCTTAGATATTCAAGGGTCTTTAATCTTACAGATTCTAGTAAGGATGCTGTTACAACAGCATCGATCACTCCACCTGCTCTCATGTTAGCACGAACAGGAGCTCCAAACCCAATTGACAAATTCTGCCGTCTGGAAGAAAATAAAAAGATTATATTCTTAAGATTATCAGGAGTCCACAAGCAACAAATAATTCTATTTAACACAGCATCTTCCAGAAAAAGGAAGTAGGAAACCGCAAGCATCACCTTTCAGAAATAGTTTTCTCCAAATCATTAAATGCTCCTCCACAAATGAAAAGGATGTCTTTTGTATCCATCTGATCAAACATACAAAGACAGGAGTATATATGTTCAGTGAAGTTGTATACATCACTTCATCAAGAAAGATCTATCATGAAGAAAGAAAAGAAAAAGAACAACGTGAACATCACTTAGTGGTTCTCTTGATAAGTGTAATTTATATACTTATCTATGCCGTTAAATATGAATATTTGAGGTTACTTGTGATAAATTATAGCTTAATCCCTGTTTATATTGTTAGTTAGGTGAAACTCAATGATTAGAAGTGAATTGGAAGAAATGAACGAAAAATTCGAGGACCAAATTTGCAAATATTCAATAGTTGATTCGCATCATAAAACAATTATTGAAAATCACTCGAGATCAACCTGACAAGATTAAAATCCAAAAGATGAAAATTGCACGTGAAAAATATAACATCCGGAAACAACCTATGTAGCTGTTAGATTTGAATTTAAGGCTAGAAATAAGTTTTTTAAAAGTTTAAGGACCTAATTAAATGTTGAACAATAGTTTAGGATCATATTGAAATTTCTTTTACCCATGTGCAGAATTTTCCTATGGATAAATTTCGCTACGTGATTGCATGATTTAGGATGTAAATTGCATGTCAATAATCTAATTAACTGGTTAATTATGATAATTAGAGAAACTTTCCCCTATTAAAATTAGAAATATAATATTATTCATGCGTACTTAGGAATCTCGTATTTTTATATGGTATATAAAAATACTAATTTGGCATAATTAAATTATGTGTTCATTCATATGGCTATATCTTATTAGCAGAAATTATATGTTTATTAATATATTTAATTGGGTAATTAGTTAAGTGATTGATTTATAATTACACTCTATATGGAAAAATAGGTGAAAGGGGTCAAACCCTAGAGACCCCTATTTATACCCCCCCCCCCCACCCCCAAACATCACTTACACAACTTTTTGTGTACTCTCTCTCTCTCTCAACCCATCTTTCACACGAACACGTATTTCACACTACAAAGTTTAGCACGCACGGTGTCCAAGAATTTAAGAGTGAAAGAGAAACAAATTTCCTCAATTTACCTTTATTTTTCTTCCACACGACAGTAAGTATATACAAGTTTATTATGCTTCACTTTTGGAAAATATGTTTATGGCTCCATATGTATGTTCAAAGATTCGAAAGGAGTTCTAGTAGCACTACGCAAGTAAAACACATACCATATAAGTTCGGTATAGTTTTCGTGTTTCCTTTATGCATGTTTTACGATTCCAAAAGTTATATGATTAATAATTCATGAGCACGTATATACTTATTATGAATTTTCTCACCCTTAAGTTTTTTTTTTTTTTTTTTTTTCCCTTTCAGGTACTTAGGTATTGGAGAGACCGAAGTTTGGACTTGGCTATGGTCGAGGAAATAAATTCGAAAGCTTTATTTAAGTTTTCCTTTTGAGTCAAAATCTTTACTTTTGTATAAGTTATTTTGGAAAACAAATTATTTGTAGCGACCCGAACGTTTTTTAAGTGCAAATGTTATAACTTAAGTTGTGTCGCTACGACATTTCCGTCAAATTTTTGAATTTATTTTATGTTTGTCGAACTGTCTAGCAAAACATTTAATATAAGATTTCAAAACGATTTTAATCTTAAAAATTCAATATTAGATTTTATCGAATCCAATCTCGAACATTTTAAAGTATCAAATTTCTTATCGTTTTAAATCCAAATTTTAATAATGTTATGTACGATATCTTATTTAGAGTCCAATATTATTAGTCCAATTTTTTATCATTTTAGTCCAATATACCTAAATCCAATTAGCCCAAAACTATTGTAGCCCAAATTCTTGGCCCAATTATTTCCTAGGTTTCTGTGCCCTACATCTACGGTTAATCTACTGTTCAATCACCCTTACAACCTCACCCTCATTGCAGCTCTCAGCAGCTCCACACGACCTCTCAACGCAGCAGCAATTAGGTAAGAAATTATCGTTCATCTCCCTTCAATGTTGCTCAATAATCAACTGAAAATTTCAAAATCATCACCATCACACCCAGCCGAAATCCTCCAACCTCGAACTATTTTGCACACACAGAATCTCAGTTTCAATAAACCACCACCCTCACCCTCACCCAAAGTCGAGCCACCACCGCCACACCAACCTTCCCACAGTCGAGCCACCACTGCCACACCAACCTCACTACCTCAACATCAAACCACCACCAAAACCAAGAAATCATAAAACCTAAACACTTACCTCAATTCCATATCCGTTTTTGGCCGAATTTCCGCCGAAATCACCCAAGAAATTTGAACTCCTAGCCTCGAATACTCTCGTTCGACACACCAAAACATTCCCCAACCGCCTCCACCCATCGGCGCCACCTTGCGACGGCGGCGTCTCGAACCTTGGCCGTTGAATCGGTCTCTTTCCCTCGCCTCAATCTCCTCTCGATCCTCTGGTTCGAAGTCGCGTGAGAGAGAGAGAGAGAGAGAGAGAAATAGATATGTATATATGTATATGTTTAATGTTTGGAAATTATTATTTTAGCTCCAAAGTTTTACAAGTTGGTTATTTCAGTCCCTAAGTCTTAGTTACTTTTAAACCAACCCACAAATTCCAAAAAGTTATTTTCAGTCCTTAAAACATTTAAATTTCAGTTTTAATACTTTTCCAATTAAGTCCCTAAAAGTTTTAAAGTTTTAATTAAGATTTAGTATCAATTTCCAAGAAAATTTTCAAGACTTTGAGGTTAGGTTTACATTTAAGCAATTGTTGTTATTTTGTCCATGTTAATTCTTGATGTGTGATTTTGATTGTGATATGATGCTTATACATATGAAAAGGTTGCTAGGGACCGTAAATAGGTCTGAGATCGAAAGTAGGTTCTTGGGGTTGTCCCACAATGCAAAAATTAGTTAAGCGCTAATAACACGTTGTCAGGTTCCGTAAATAGGTCCGGGATCGTAATTGGGTCCTTGGGAATGCCCAAAGTACATATTTCTACTGTATGTTGTATTGGTATTATATTCATCACTTGATTTCATATTTAGATTTAACTTGGACTGATTGTTGTACCTCCACTGAGTATAATGCATTATGCTCATCCCAATATTATTCCACCCTTTCAGGTTAAAGAGCTCGGCAAGGCAAGGCAATGAGCGGGGCAAATCTTAATTTAATAATAGACCATTTAATTTATAAGTTTGAAACAAGTATTTTAATAGCTAGTTTCCATTTTGACAATTAAATATCAAATTTTAGTATGTTTGCAAATGTTGGTATTTGCTTATCATATTTGGTATTAACACTCGGATGTGAGTAAATTATTCAAAGGACGTTTCCGCATTTTGTAATAATTTGCTATAGTTTTAAAATATATATATATATACCTACGCACTTTGGCATCTGTATTTATTTACAGGATATTTTGACTTAAGTAGCGCCTTGAGTTAATAGAGAATTTGGGGCGTTACAGTATGGTATCAGAGCACAGGTCTACCTTTCTGTAGACTTGTGAAAATTCTATAAAATAATAATATCAATAATGAGATAATGTTTAGTATTTAATTTGAATGCTACCCGCTCTTGCCGCGCCACGCCTACTTCGAAAAGGTAAAATGTTTAGAAAATTTTATTTGATGAAGTTTGAAAATTTTCTTTTGCTGGATACCATGAATTTATTATGTAACTGTATCTGAAATTGAATGTTACAACGAAAAGTTACATGAGAATGAAATTTTACTATAATTGATGCAGTTTGAAATGTTTGAACGTTTGTATCTAGTACATGTTATAAAATTTCTCATGAGTTATGTTTAGGAGTTGAACTTGTGATGTGAAGTATTTAATTTTTTTTCAGAAATTATAAGTTTAGTCCTCGGAATTAGACTAAAACATGCAGTAACTTATTTTAATAGAATTTACTTTCAGAATCGATATGCCAAAAGGAACGTATGAGAAAGAGAGATATAAGAACTGTTTGTGGAATTCAGTAGGAGAACATATTTCAAATTATAGATATTGGTTGCAATTTTATTATTTTGTCTTCCTTTTGGAAAATTTGAGATAATAATAAAATTTGTTTTTAGCTCCACTGTGTTTCTCCATTATATTTTTTTCCTTTTTAAATTTTATTATTCCTAGATGGGTTTTGTGAATTTAACAATTTAGTGGATGCTGAGACAAATGTTGTTATGGTTTAGGAAATGTCTCATAGAAAAAATCGAGCTCCCGCGAATCGGGCTGCTGCAAGACAAGCTACCCCAGGCCAGGCTGCTACTGGCGATGCGGGAAATAATCCATTAAGGGACCTCGTGAACGCTCTCCAGGGGCTCATTCAGCAACAAGCCCCAACAGCTCCACGAAATGCCCATAATCCATCGAATCTGCAGGCTAATGCAAACAACACCAGCATGGTTGTTCAGCAATTTCGTCGATATAAGCCACCAACATTCAATGGTCGAGCTGGACCCCTAGCTGCAGAGGAATGGCTAAGGGCATTAGAACGGATCTTTAAACATATAGCCTGCTCGGACACTCAGAAAGTGTCATGTGCTGTGTTCCAGCTTGAAGAGGACGCAGATCATTGGTGGGAGTCATATCAGCGCACCAGAACTGAGGCACAGCAACTTGAACTGACATGGGACAGATGCAAGGAATTAATAATACAAAGATATTTTCCCCAGTCTTTCCGAGATCTGAAAGAAACGGAGTTCCTTGAACTTAAGCAGGGAAATATGTCAGTGGTGGAATATGAAAAGAAATTCAACCAGCTGTCCAGGTATGCTACCCATCTGGTTGACACGAATATCAAGAAGGCTAGAAGATTCAAAAGGGGTTTACGCCCAAAAATTGGAGGAATCATGATAGGTTTAGGACTTACTACCTATGCCGAAACGATTGAGCGAGCACAAGCTATATCCTCTCGCTTAAACCTGGAAAAGACTACTCAGAAACCCACAGTCAGAATATGGACAAGGGCAGATATCAAAACAAGAAGGAGAAATCTTGGGGAAAAATTGAGGAAAATGCTAGCACTGAGAAACCTATATGTCCGAAGTGTGATAAGCGTCACTAAGGGAAGTGCCTGCTCGGAAAGGGGATGTGCTTCAGATGTAAGAAACCCGGTCATTTTGCTAGTGAATGTCCTGAATTCAAGGGTAAAGAAGATAACAAGAAGGGAAAGGCCCGAGTTTTTGCACTGAACCAGCATGAGGCGGAACAAGATCCGAATGTGATAGCAGGTATTTTATTACCATTTTTCATACCTGCTTATGTTCTTTTTAACTAATACCACACATTGTTTTATTCGTATCCAATGGTCACTACATCTAACACCATAAATACAAAACAGGTATTTTGTTATTATCTGATGTACCTGCTTACGTACTATTTGACTCTGGAGCTACAAATTCTTTTATCTCTACATCCTTTGCAGCTAAGTCAAATTTTGCATATATGAAAATGAATAATGAATTAGAGGTTAGCATCCCTTCAGGAAGAACTCTTTGCACAAATCAGATGACTAAGGATATGAAATTGGAGATTGACGGAAAAAAATATTTCGGGCGGACTCATACCTTTTGGAGATGAAAGATTTCGATGTTATCTTAGGCATGGATTGGTTGGGACTTAATCATGCAACCATTCGATGTCACGAGAAAGAAGTATTGTTTCACAGACCAGGAGAGGAAGAGTTCCAAGTTCAAGTCTCTACCTCGACTTGTATCAGCTATTCAAGCGGAGAAGATGTTAAGAAGGGAGTCATGTCAAGGATTCCTAGTTAATATCATCAGTTCCCAACAAACAGAAACGACTATTAATGATATTAACATCGTGCGAGACTTTGCAGATGTATTTCCAGAAGATCTGTCGGGCATTCCACAAGATAGGCAAGTGGAATTTATAATTGATTTGGTTCCTGGAGCAGCACTAATATCTAAGGCCCCGTACCGAATGGCACCGAAAGAACTTCAAGAATTGAAATTGCAATTAGAGGAGTTGTTGGAGAAGGGTTTCATTCGACCGAGTGTATCTCCTTGGAGTGCTCCTGTACTTTTTGTAATGGAGAAGGATGGGAGTATGAGGATGTGCATTGACTATCGAGAATTGAATCATCTGACCATCAAAACTAGATATCCTCTGCCAAGAATAGAATATTTATTCGACCAGTTAAAGGGTGCAACAATATTTTCAAAGATAGACTTGAGGTCAGGGTATCATCAGCTAAAAATCAGGGCAAGCGATATATCGAAAACGACTTTCAGGACTCGTTATGAACATTATGAATTTACTGTCATGCCTTTCGGTTTGACCAATGCTCCAGCTGTATTTATGGATCTCATGAACAGAGTGTTCCATCAGTACTTAGACCAGTTTTTCATAGTATTTATTGATGACATACTTGTGTACTCAAAGGATAAAAAGCAGCACGAGGAACAACTTCGGGTTGTACTCGAAACCTTGAGGAAGGAGAAATTATATGCCAAATTCAAGAAGTGCGAATTTTGGCTTGATCGTGTAGATTTTCTTGGTCACGTAGTTACCGCTCAAGGAATCGAAGTAAACCCTGTTAAAGTGGAAGCAGTAACAAATTGGCCTAGACCGACCAATGTCGGTGATGTTCGCAATTTTTTGGGATTGGCTGGCTATTATAGAAGATTTATTGAGGGCTTCTCAAAAATAGCAGGGCCAATGACTCAGTTGACAAGAAAGGGTGTGAAGTTTCAGTGGACAGAAAAATGTGAAAAATGTTTTCAAGAACTCAAGCAGAAATTAACTTCAGCTCCTGTATTGACAATACCCGATGGCTCTGATGGATTTGTGATCTACACCGATGCCTCCAAGCAGGGATTAGGTTGTGTTTTGATGCAACAGGGAAAGGTAGCTGCTTATGCCTCGAGACAGTTGAAGCAGTACGAACAGAACTATCCAACGCACAACATGGAACTTGCAGCAATAGTTCATGCCTTAAAGATATGGCGTCATTATCTTTATGGTGGGAAGTGTGAAATCTATACAGACCACAAGAGTCTCAAATACTTCTTCACACAGAAGGAACTAAATATGAGACAAAGGAGATGGTTGGAGTTAGTGAAAGATTATGACTGTACAATTCATTACCATCCGGCTAAGGCCAATGTAGTCGCAGATGCCTTAAGCAGGAAAATGAGATCCCAGTTAGCTGTTTTACTTACGGTGCAAGAACATTTGATAAATGACTTTGAGAAAATGAGATTGGAAGTCATCACACCATCGGCTCAAACTACAGCGAGAATAAGAACGTTCATGATTCAACCTACACTTTGGGATCGAATCAAGGAAGCACAGGATAAAGATCCATTTCTACAGAAGATAAAGGCTAAGGTTGGTTCAAGCAAACGTATAGGGTTTAAAATATTTGCAGATAATGCGCTGACTTTTAAAGGAAGGTTGTGTGTACCCAAGGATGAAAGTATAAGAAACGAGATATTAGAAAAAGTTTATTCTACCCCGTATGCTGCACATCCAGGTGGTAGAAAAATGTATCGAGATCTATTTTGGTGGAGAAACATGAAAAGAAGAATTGATCTATTTGTGGAGAAATGTATTATTTGTCAGCAAGTCAAGGCAGAACATCAAAGGCCGTCAGGACTACTGAAATCGTTGGATATTTCGGAATGGAAATGGGAACACACAGCAATGGACTTTGTGATAGGCCTCCCGAGGTCAGCAAGAGGTCATAATGCTATTTGGGTAGTAGTCGATCGTCTTACGAAGTCAGCCCATTTTTTGCCAATCAAAGTAAATTTTCACATGGAACAGTTTGTACAATTATACATCAGAGAGAGTCAGATTGCATGGAATTCCAGTCACCATTATTTCAGATAGAGACCCGAGGTTTACATCTAAATTTTGGAAAGTTTACAGGCAGCCATGGGGACGAAATTTAAATTTAGTATTGCTTATCATCCTCAGACAGATGGACAATCAGAAAGAACCATTCAAACTCTTGAAGATATGTTGAGGGCATGTGTTTTGGATCTTAGCGATAATTGGGAGACACCTGCCGTTAGTTGAGTTTGCATATAACAATAGTTTTCAGTCTACCATTGGCATGACACCGTATGAAACTCTTTATGGCAGAAAGTGCGCATCACCAATTCATTGGGATGAAGTTGGTGAGAAGAAGGTTTTGGGTCCAGAAATAGTGGAACGGACTATAAATGCTGTGAAGAAGATCAGAGAAATGATTAAAATAGCACAAGACAGACAGAAGTCTTATGCTGACAAGCGACGAAAGGAACTACAATTTGAGATTGGTGAAAAAATGTTCCTTAAAGTGGCTCCTATGAAAGGGGTGGTAAGGTTTGGAAAGAAAGGAAAACTTAGACCAAAGTTTATTGGACATTATGAAATCTTGGAAAGAGTTGGAAATGTGGCATATAGGTTGGCTTTACCGCCAGAGTTAGCAGCAGTACATAATGTTTTCCACGTCTCAATGTTAAGGAAATATGTCCACGATCCGGACCACATTGTTAGTTATGCATCCTTGAATGTTAATAAGGATATGACATACGAGGAAACTCTTGTAGTTATACTTGAGAGAAAAGTTCATACCTTAAAGAATAAAGATATTCCTTTAGTTAAAGTCCAATGTAATAGACAAGGTAGAGAAGAGGCAACTTGGGAAAGAGAAGATGAGGTTTTAGCCAAATACCCAGATATTTTTAAATCAAGTTTAATTTCGAGGACGAAATTAATTTAAGTGGGGGAGGTTGTAGCGACCCGAATTTTTTTTTAAGTGCAAATTTTATAACTTAAGTTGTGTCACTACGATATTTTCGTCAAATTTTTGAATTTATTTTATGTCTGTCGAACTGTCTAGCAAAACATTTAATATAGGATTTCAAAACGATTTTAATCTTAAAAATTCAATATTTGATTTTATCGAGTCCAATTTTGAACATTTTAAAGTATCAAATTTCTTATCGTTTTAAATCCAAATTTTAATAATGTTATGTACGATATCTTATTTAGAGTCCAATATTATTAGTTCAAATTTTTATCATTTTAGTCCAATATACCTAAATCCAATTAGCCCAAAACTATTGTAGCTCAAATTCTTAGCCCAATTATTTTCTAGGTTTTTGTGCCCTACATCTACGGTTAATCTACTGTTCAATCACCCTCACAACCTCACCCTTATTGCAACCCTCAGCAGCCCCACACGGCCTCTCAACGCAGCAGCAATTGGGTAAGAAATTACCGTTCATCTCCCTTCAATGTTGCTCAATAATCAACTGAAAATTTCACAATCATCACCATCACACCAGCGGAAATCCTCCAACCTCGAACCATTTTGCACAAACAGAAACTCAGTTTCAATAAACCACCACCCTCACCCTCACCCACAGTCGAGCCACCACCGCCACACCATCCTCACTACCTCAACATCAAACCACCACCAAAACCAAGAAATCATAAAACCCAAACACTTACCTCAATTCCATATCCGTTTTTGGCCGGATTTCCGCCGGAATCACCCAAGAAATTTGAACTCCTAGCCTCGAATTACTCTCGTTCGACACACCAAAACATTCCCCAATCGCCTCCACCCGCCGGCGCCACCTCGCGACGGCGGCGTCTCGGACCTTGGCCGTTGAATCGGTCTCTTTCCCTCGCCTCCCTCTCCTCTCGATCCTCCGGTTCGAAGTCGCGTGAGAGAGAGAGAGAGAGATAGATACGTATATATGTATATGTTTAATGTTTGAAAATTATTATTTTAGCCCCAAAGTTTTACAAGTTGGTTATTTCAGTCCCTAAGTCTTAGTTACTTTTAAACCAGCCCACAAATTCCAAAAAGTTATTTTCAGCCCTTAAAACATTTAAATTTCAGTTTTAATACTTTTCCAATTAAGTCCCTAAAAATTTTAAAGTTTTAATTAAGACTTAGTATCCTAAATTATATTAATTTTGTTCTTGCTAGACGAGGTCGCGAAAAAAGGTTAAAGCACGGTAACATCACATCCGTTCAATTTCCAAGAAAATTTTCAAGACTTTGAGGTGGAGTTTACATTTAAGTAATTGTGGTTATTTTGTCCGTGTTAATTCTTGATGTGTAATTTTGATTGTGATATGATGCTTATACATATAAAAAGGTTGTCAGGAACCGTAAATAGGTCCGGGATCGTAATTGGGTTCTTGAGAATGCCCACAGTACATATTTTACAGTATGTTGTATAGGTATTATATTCATCACTTGATTTCATATTTAGATTTATATTCTCCACTGAGTATAATTCGTCATGCTCATCCCAATATTTTTTTACCCTTTCAGGTTAAGGAGCTCGGTAAGACAAGGCAATGAGCGGGGCAAATTTTGATTTAATAATAGACCATTTAATTTATAAGTTTGAAACAAGTATTTTAATGGCTAGTTTCCATTTTGACAATTAAATATCAAATTTTAGTATGTTTGCAAATATTGGTACTTGCTTATCATATTTGGTATTGACACTCGGATGTGAGTAAATTATTCAAAGGACGTTTCCGCATTTTGTGCTAATTTGCTATAGTTTTTTAAAATATATATATATATATATATATATATATATATATATATATACCTACGCATTTTGACGTCTATTGGAAATATTTATTTACAGGATATTTTGACTTAAGTAGCGCCTTGAGTTAATAGAGAATTTGGGGCGTTACATTATTATTATGAGACTTTTCTTAATTTTAATTTATGGAATGAATGTTAATTAAATATTTTCCTAAATGTTATTTTAGTTATTTATTTCTTTTTGATACGTTATTATGGCCCTTGGATTTTAGGACTTGGGTGTCACAAAAAAGACTCAAATTGAATAAAGAAAGTTGAGGACCAAAATAAGCAACCATAGAAGAATTTTACTCCATGCATGAGCATGGAGTAACTTCCTTGCATGAGCAAGGCCTTAATTTTCAAAACCTGAGGCCATTTTGCATATACCATGCATGAGCAGGGTTCAATTTTGGGCAACATGAACAACTTTCCTTATACGATGCAAACTCTTTTGTAAATTAATTTTGGATGGATTCTGGACCTGATTTTGACCACTATAAATAGAGAACAAGGGCTTTCATTCAAAGGATCTCTCTCTAGCCTCTCAATTCAATTTAATTCAATTCATATTATAAAATCGTTCAAAAACAATGGGTCAATTTACCATATTTTGGAGAGAAGATCAAACCTAACAAGGAATCCAATGTAAATTACATCAAGATCTTGAAGAACTAAGGCTCGAGGTTGAACATGAAGAACAAGAAATTGCTTTCATATATTTCTTGTTTTCACACACATTCCGGGTGATAATTTTCAATTATTCTTGTTTTATCATTAGAAACATATTAGGCTATATTTCTTTTGTGTTGAGATGAAGATGAACCTTATTATTGGTTATTTTTAATTCAAAGACCAAGTATTTTAGTTTATTTGTGTTCTTGATTGATCTTGTATAATTTGTTATATTATTTAATTGCTTGGCCATCAATTTTGCAGTTAGTTGCTTGTTATATTTCCGGGAGATTCATGATAAGTTAGAATTTTGCAAGATTAACATGAGGAAAATATATGCTAGGAATAACATATATAACGTGTGCAATCACCGAGATAATCATGTAATTAGTGCATTACTTTGCGTATGAATTTGGAATAAGAATATAACTGGGTTGTACTTGGAATAGGTTTAATTTACCTCGGGAGATATAGTTAAATAAAATTATACTATTCATACACAAATCAAACTAAAGTGCATAGTTCGAGAATTGAAAATAGGATAATGATAGGAGGATATGATATTCCAACACATTCCTTCGCATATTTAATTCAAAACATCTTTAGATAATTAGTCTATTAATTTAGAAATAATTAAAACATCCCTTTGGTGTTACATCACATTCGAATTTTATATAGGATTAACAAAATTCAATTTAAAGTTTATTAATCGTAGGACGATACTCTTTACTCATTAAATTATTATTTGTCAACGATTTCGTACGTTTGCAAGTTTCACATGAATACTCTCCCTAATGAACTGTGAAAATAAACTAATATAACAAAGAATTGCAATATTACTTTGAGGTCACTGAGAGCGAGAGTGAATACACATACACACACATACAAACACCGTTTCTCTCTCTCTCTCAGACACGTAATGGGACCATAGCCCCTAAAATATAACCATAAAATAGGCCCAGCATCTCTTGATGCTTACTTTCTCACAAATTTCTCTACCATGACAAAAATGGATGGCATAAAGTATCACAATATATATGCGGTGCTCCACACTGAAAACTTCACTAGGGAAAAGAATGAAAATAATTGGCTTTCACTTTTAAGATTAATTTACAAAAGAGATTCCCACTATTTTTCTTCTCCTTGATCCACTCCTACCACCAATCTCTCCCCCTTGAGTTTTACAAGTTGATTTGAGTATTCACTTTTTATTACCTTGAAAACTTTGATTTATTAATTGGAAAATATTCTTAGTAAGCAGAGGAGTCGAGAGAGTGAATTGAAAGTTTGTTTATTTCATTTTATGTTATCCATCTTCAACAAAAATAAAAATAAATAAATAAATAAATAAATGATAAGATTTGATTGATTCACAGTGCTAGGTTTACCACTATACAACATCAGTGAGATAAAATGGAAATGAAGACTCAACCGGGGAGATGACAGCCAATATCAAAGAAAAACAGCCAATCGAACCATATTACCTGAATATTATCACCCCGAGGATGCTTTCTTGCCCCCTTTTCTGGAACATTTATTATCTGGAAGTAAAAAGTATATTCTGATTGCATCAAATAATCACTAAAGTTGATCAAAATCTAAAATAATTGCCGCCTTAAATAGAAAAATTGAACCATGATTTACTTCATGAAAGTAAAAAATGTCAAGTGTGACATACAAAAAACAATCCAAGTGTGTGAAGTTTTACACAACCATGTACAATTAATAGAAAAAACACAGAGAGTTTGATATCTTTAGATGCGCAGTGCCTTGCAACTGGAAAAATTCAAAAATTAGTAGCAAACAGAATCCCTCCAATGCACAAGTAGGCTAGATTTTGTGGTGGGTTTGGGAAGTACGTGGAATTGAAAAAGCGATGTACTAAAGAACGGTTTGCTTACAAATTTTTTTGGTGAAACAGTGATGTAAAGTCAGTCCGGTAACCTTAACAGCTGGGGAAAAGGTTAGGAATGTAGCAATAGAGCGTAGGAAAGGACATCTGGAGGTGACAAGATAGGCTTAAGTTCCGCGACAGGTTTCTTGAAACGATAGAAATAAGAAGGAAATAGGTGAAGTTCAGAAAAAATGAAATTTAACTAGGATCTAAATGGCCTCTTAACTCATAAATCCATAGAATACAAGACTTGGGGCCAAAGAATACTTGCAGAACATAGGAAACAAATAACCGAATTTTCATTAGCAAAACTTACCAACATAATCTTAAAGTACTAAGCAAAAAAAGGGAACTGAAGTTAAACAATCAGCACAATACACTGAAAGATAAATTACAAAGGACACTCACTTCCCCTTGGACAAAAAGTCTTCTTAACTAATGTGGGACCCATATTCCGGTTTTGGGCTTCCAATGTAGTTTCTTTTTTATAAGTTCCATTTAACCGAATGGATGAAACTTAAACTGCATGAGGAAATAATTTTCAATATTTCCAGATGTTATGGAAAAGGCCCTACTTAAATCTTCATCTTCATTGGAAAATATGGCAATGAAACAAGATGTCAGAGAAGTATTATTCGATTCTTCTATAAGAATTGTGTGCAATAATTAAATTGTTTACAAGGTTCAATCAGAAGGGCTAATCCTCGCAGAAACTTATAGACCAGCAAACCTAGGTGGCTGGTTATCAAGTTAAGATGGAATAGTGCCAGCCCTAGTTTCTCATCAACACACACCATGCAGCCCTTATGACGATAGAGAAATTACCTACCAATTATCTAAACCAGTTCGAATTGTATTTCTATAAGTTTGTTTCCTCTTCTCTATTTCCTCCTTTTTCCCTTTTAAGTGAAAATTTCCTTTTAAACACTTTCAATTACCGAGTCCCATCTTGTAGATACCCCGGGGCAAAGGAGCGAGTCCCGTAACACTGCCAGCTTATGTATAACCGTTGTGGTTTTGTAATCATGATAGGTGAACCTTTTTTGCATGCTTGGACTCAATTCCAAGTATGCCAGCAACACCCTTATTCGGGTCACCATTTTAAAATCACCACTGGTGTAAATTTTCTAGAAATAGCCAATTTTCCTTCTAAGGAAACATTCAAAGCCACCTTTTGAATACAAGCCTCAACTTGGAAGTACACTACAACGCTTCAACACCTCATTCCAGCCTAAAAACAGTAGACAGCTCCAACTTCTTGGTATGAACTAACCCCGTGTCACACCTCAATATGTGATATTCACAATGAACATCAACAACAAACTATTAGTCTCAACTTTCACGATAAAACCATTATAATGACATCAAAATCAGAAGAAAATATAATGATGGTCACCCAATCAATCAACATTCTTTTGACTCTATCCAGTAAAATGGATATATATGGAATGCTGCGAGTAGAACTTTATATTTTATGATGTCTGCCAATCTATGGTATACTCCATCCAACTAGATAAATTTCTTGTACATTTGATTGGATAGAGCTGCAAATAAGCCCAGCCAAGCTGAAGTTGCTTGGCCTTGACCTACATGAATTTATGATCAGGTTCAGTTATGCTTGTATTCCTACAATCCTTTAAAATGTCAGATCAAGCTTAGACATTCCAAGCCCACATAATCGTGTAATGAGCTCCGTCCATTTCAAATTCCTGCAAATACTGAGGTCCAGCCCATTTGGACTAAAATTCATACAATAAGATCAATATTAATGCACAAACATGAAAGGTTGTTAAGGAAAAAAAAAAACTCAATACATTTCTGTTCAGGACTTTATACAAGAATTAACTGGGATTTCATGAGATGGATGCTGGGTCTTTAAGAATATTGTACTCGATCACATAATGTCCAATTTTATTTTATTTTTTACTTCCAATCTTGCCTTGATCTTTCCTTTTTGCCTTTAGTGAGGCACCAGGTTTTTAACCACCCTTCAACTTCCTAGAAGTATTCTCAACAAAAGACTTATGGTTGCCCATTTTTCCAAATTCATAACAGCGTATTTTTTTGAATCACCTCATCTAATACCTTCAGCCATTAGAGAAGTGATAAACTGGTTTATTTATTTCCTTTTCTCTACATGCCCCTTCATGTGTAGGTCTGTTGTTTTATGGTGAGTCGGAGACATAATACCATAAAGTAGTCAATCTCAAGTGACGTAATCTCCATCGATTTTTTGAAATCAAAGGAGAGTCGCGCAGATCAGATAACTAAGGCTTACCAGAATTTATTTTTTTCAGCACAAGAATGCATGCGCAAATTTTTCATAAATAGTAATAACAAGACTTGAACTCAAGAGACTTTGCTATTCTAATACTATGTTGAACTACCTCATATGAAAGTTTAAGTTGTTAGTGAGGGGGCATATGTGTTTACTTAAATTTTGCCTCCACTTCATCTCAGAATTTTTCTTTGCTATTGGAGGCTTCATGGGGGGTTGGGGGGGGGTGGAGGGAGAGAGAGAGAGAGAGAGACTGCATGTAAAAGGTCTACTTGAATAAGTCAACTCTTTCATAAGGTTCACCACCTCTTTTTAACTTGTATTTGTATATAAACGGCATTAGGACGAACTCTATTAATTGAAAATGCCACTCACTGCGTGTAAAATGTATTTAGCTAAAACATACAAGCAGAACAAGTTTGTTCCTATTCAAGCTCGGATCTTTTGCGAAACAAGCCCAATAAACGTTCAAGAAGATGATAAATGAACAAAAACAATTAAGCCCTGTACAAGCCAATCACCTAGCCCTCCCTGAATGGCCTGCTTCATTTCATTCAATTATATAGAAAATAGTTATGCACATTCCTGTGCATGTGGGTGTATGTGGGAAATAAATAATCACCAATCATTTGTAACAAGTAAGACCACTGTTACTCACAGTCCCTTCGAGCATTTTCAGTAGTGCCTGCTGAACGCCTTCACCAGAAACATCTCTGCTGATGTTTAAGCTCTCAGCCTTCAATATAACACAAACAATATAGAAAGGTGGATTTGAATCTAGAGCCACAATCATATAAAGAAGAAGCTCTTGCAAGGAAAATGAGAAAGACAAGAACCTTCTTAATTATCTTATCAACTTCATCAATGTAAACCATCCCTTGTTGTGCGGCTTGTACATTAAACTCAGCAGCCTTCATCCCAAATTTGAAAGGTCAGATATCTGGTTTCATTAATAAATGTATGCAGATATCAAAATTGCAAAATAAACCACAATGGTAAACACAAAATGAGGTATAGCAGGAAAAGCCTAAAATAAATACACTGACAAATCAACTTAAACACATGCACACCATCTCTAAGAAGATGACTAATTTTACCAACTTGTGAGTAGATATTAAAAATGAAAAGCTACTGGATACTAATACCATCATGACAAATTAAAGTCTTAACACAAAATCATACAAGATCCATAATATCTTCAACAGGGACAAGATGACATTTAACATTAATGTGGTAAAACCACGAAATGTGGGAAATCAAATTTCTGTAATGCAGTTTTTCGATTCCTAAACTCCTTCAGGAACGAAAACTAAAGAATCCCCATCACTCCCACATACTAGTTGATATGTCCACAGTGTTGTTGGCTTCTTGAAGCAGTGAAGCTTAAACATAAAGCCCAGCTTGGTAGATCAACAAGGTTAGCCATTGCTTGTATAAAACCCTATACATAATATATAAGTAACAACTTGAATTTGCGCAAACTATGCCGAAATATACCAGAAAAATATAAATTAATACCGCGAGCAACTTGTACAATATTGATTCAACATCTTCACCAACGTAACCAGCCTGCAAAATAGCAATGGTTGTTTTTAGGATTTATTGAATACATTGGAAAAAGGGACAAAACCGAGAAGATGAGATCTGTAAAGTCAGAAGGGGAAAGGTATCAAAATTTCCACTCATGCCATTAAACTAAAAATTTCTCTGTACACTTAGAAGGCTAGCATTTCATAGCAATAGAATCTATGTTTGTAATTGCATTTGTGTGAGGGCACAGAATCAAGTGTACAGGCACTGTTGACAAGAACAAACAATAATTGAACAGCAACTGTACATTAATGATTATTTTCACAAGTAAAGACAAAAAATAAATAAAATATTAAGCACTTGCCTGTGTCAAAGTTGTTGCATCTGCAATCACAAAAGGCACATTCACAAAACGAGCAAGGGTTTTTGCGAGCAGTGTTTTACCTGTTCAACGGAAACAGCCTATATTTTCACAACTTCTTAAAGAAGAAAAGGCCATGTCACTTGATATCATGCATCAACTATTGTATAGTTAAGCCAACACACATTCATTGGAAGGCACCGGTGAGGTATACCTGAGCCAGTAGGACCGATCAAAAGCACATTGCTCTTTTCCAATTCTACATTGTCGTTGTCATCTACTCTAACTGATTCAGCTTCTGATCTAGTATCGACTTGCAGAATTCAAATCATAATCAAGAGAAGAAGAAAAAAAAAGATGCCACTAGTAGACATTGAATTGCTTGTGAAAATTGAGGCATGGGGTAAAAATATCGGTATTGGCCTTGTGCATATAGGCAGGCCCGGTCCTGGGCTGAGGCAAAAGAGGCCCAAGCCTCAGGCCCAAAATTTAAGGGGGCCTCATTTTTGCCAAAATTTCATTTTTTTTTTTTTTTTTTTTTATATGTTAGCCCATAAGTTTGGACCAGGAGGCCTGCACTGGTACAAGTCGGCCCAAAAAGAAAACGCCCAAATTGATTTCAACCCATTCAGCGAGTATTTCACCCAATCGAAATTCGAACGATTCCTCTTCGTCTTCTCCCGTCTCCGCCAGAGACCAGATCGCCACCGCCGACCTCCCTTCGATTCTAAACATCAAATTCGAGTTCTCAACCTCTCAAGAACTCTCAGCCAGCTTCATTTTGTCTTCCCCACCCCCAATCTCTGAATCTCCTGTGGTTCTATAAATTTTCGAGCCCTAGCTTGATGGAAATCGGAAGAGTGAAGACACCCACCTCAAGCAGACAAGCACCGCACTGAAGCGGGCGAAGAAGAGAAGGTGAAGCCCCTGGAACAAACTTGGCAGTCGGCAGAAGGTGAAGATTGAAGAACCGAAGCTTATTTCTCTGTTTTTTTTTTTTTTTTTTTTATTTGAGTCTCTTGTATTTGATTTAAATCATGTATCAATTTTGTGAATTGTGAATTTGTGACCTTACTTCCTTATCAATTTTGTGAATTGCAGAACGAGGTTGTTTGGAGCCTGAGGAGAGGTGAAGTGGCTGCTCTGCTCAAGTCTCGACTCACCTTCTCTGACTGTGAGTTTATTTGAAGTGTGAATTTCTATTTGAAGTTTGAACTGTAATTGTGATTTGTGAATTGCTTGCTACTGTGAGACTATGCCCTATGATTGAAGCCTGATTTTTGAACTGTGAACTGTGAATTGTTATTTGAATATTGAACTGTGACTGTGATTCAGTGATTGAAGGCTTGAAGCCTGAGAATTGTTACTGTGAATTTGGGGCTAAACTTGAATTCATTTGTACTTTTTCGTCTGCGGTACTTTGCATCAGAACATATGTCCAGAAATTGGCTTTGTAGATCATCCTTATCAATTTATGTTAGTTGTAATAAAATAGTTCATTCTTACTTATTATTCCTTAATTCCATTAGGTTTCTCATTTTTCTTTCTTTTATTGATTAATCATTTTGTTGTGCTAACACCATTACTAGCTAAGAAACTTTATTGAAATTGAAATTATGTTAAAGAAACTTTATTTTGGATTATGCTTTCTTATTTCATAAAGAGAAAAAAAAAATCTGTCAAAATAAGATGGTCTGTTTAGACTTGGTTTTCATATTTTTAATCATGAATCTATGAACATCTTGCTAAGTGTTTTATTTCTTGATGATGATCAATTAGTTTTGGGAATAACTGCTTCGTGTTCAGATTTCTCTACTTTCTATCAAAGAAGGTTTCAAGGGCCTAGATGGGTGTGTGTGTTTGTGTTTGTGTGTGTGTGGATGAGTGATACTGAGTTTAATTGGTTCCCTTCCACATGTGATTATTCCATGCCATTCCTGGACAATGGGGAGTTTTCAAATGTCTTCTGTATATTGACCCTATTTATTGGTTAGAAACTCTTTAGGTCAAGAAAATGCATATGCTAGAAGTATTGAGATAATTAAAATTAAGTGGCAGATGAGATAAAAATTATTTTCACCATAATCAAATGAGGATTTATGAGCATTACATGGAAACAATTCCTAGGTCAAGGCAGCACATCCCAATTCCATTTTTCAAGGAGGTAATAAGCTAATGGGAAGTAGTACTACTAGTACTAGTAGGGAAAGATATGCAAGTTAAGTCTAGCTAAATACCCAAAAGTCTGTATATTTGGCTGTCCTTTTTTTACCAGAAGAAAGTGAGCACGGGGGGGATTACATATTTGACTGTTTTCGGGGATGATGTACATATATAAGGTTTTAAAATCGAGATAGTGACATGATTATTATCAATGGTTTGGAAGGTCGCATTTATGTATCACAATGATTATATTTCCTATTCATAGAGAAAAAACTAACTTCGTATAAATCATGGCCACGACCATTCTGATGACATTTATGCATATGTCCTTCAATATCATGGTTCTACTATGTCCTTTAAGGTTGTCAAAATGAGATATATTTTTACATGATATAGAAATTAATATTCTATAAAATGCCCCCAGTCTTGTCTTTGTGTTACATTTTGTATGTCTCCATCAACTACAAATTCATTCGATTCCTTGTCTTGCATTTAATATTATTATTTCACTTACTAATCTAAACTTAGGGTGCAATAAGATTTGTAATACGAAGTTTGACAGAAAGGTATATATAAATACACTTGTTAATTGGTCTATTAAATGCAATTTTATATGTGTGATTAATAAGATGTTTGCATCAAATTCATCATTTATGTAATTATGTTCATATTACTCAAATCTATTATAAATGTTATTTGGTTATTTCTTGTAGGTTGATTGAATGATTGTTAAATTCCTTCACTTGGCAATATTTCTAGCCTAATTTTTAAGGGTGTGATTCCATAGTTTTTGTTAAAATTCTACGTCTCAAGTAAGCAATGGCTTTCCTTAACTTGTTATTTAGTTGTACTTGAAATGTTTTAAGCCTTGTCGGCTTATATAATTGCAGCCTTGTCGGCTTATATGATTGATTATTGTATGATCAACAGTTGCACAGGCGCACAAAGTAGCTATATTGAAAACTCTAATTGTGAGATTATTGAGATATTTTGTAATTTTTTTAGGTTAATCATTGGGCATTAGATACAACATGCCTCCAAAATATGAATCCGGTGCTCAAAAGAGAAAAAGGAAACGAAATGAAATTGCATTAACTCAAAGTCAATTAGGAGATATCGACAAGTACTTTAAAAGCAATAATGTAAATGCGTTGAATGAGGATGAAGTAGATGGCTGGAGATGAAACATATAATTTTTGCCATTTTGTGTATTCTTCCAGATTTTGTCGTGTTGTCGCTCTTTGTTTGTTTCTTTCTTTCAATTTTTGGTTAGAAGTTAATAAGGTATCTAAAAAAAAAATTTCGGGGGCGCTGCCCCCAAACCCCCGTACTCCTCAACAGATTTTAGGGGGCCTAATTTACGAAATTTGCCTCAGGCCCCAAAAATCACAGGACCGGCTCTGCATATAGGCTCATACATGGAGGAACAGAGATACAAATATCACTAACCCTTTCTGCAAGGACACATTATATATTCTTTTGTAGTGGTTATAAACAGCCACTGAAAGCACCTGGAAGCATCAATGGTGAAAACATGAGGTACAGAAGGATAATTGGGATAGGAATATCTGCAAAAAAAATTGCAGGGAAATGCCATAAAGATAATTAAGCAAAACAGACTGCTCTAAACAATTAACCATATATTTCCTATAATCAGCAATATAAATAAATTGTGGTAGTAAATGGTTAAGCACGCATCAATGTAGCTGGAAATTGATTAAAAATGCACAGTTGAGCATCTTATAATGTAAATATAAATAGACTTCAATAATCTGAACAAAATTCAGCACAATCAACATCTGTGACATAGCATAAATCTAAATTAGCACTGATACTGGCATTGGGACGGTGATTACAGTTTGGCCAGTCTAGTTATGACTTTTGAGCATATATGAGTATATTTTGGGTGTGGACTAGCAAATAGAGTTGTATTCATAATCAATGAAAGAATGTAAATATTGAAGCAACAAAGTGAGTACCTTTTTGGCTCGTTCCTGGCCAATGACAAACTTGTCAAGTCCCTTGCAGATCTCCTTTGGCGTGGGTAAATTTTTACCCAGATTAGACCCACCCCAGCTGCTTTTCTCTCCATTATTACCACCACCATTGCGACTGTCATTTCCACTGCCACCATTGCCCCCATTACCTGATGCCCGAATAAGATTGACGCCAGGAGCAAAAGGAGGTCCAGGTGGTGTATGCACTTTAAGCCCATTTCCAGATGGAGGTGGAGGAGGCCATTTCTCTGGTGGTTCACTGCCATATGACTTCAAGGTCTCCCAAAACGAAGCTCGAATCCTCTTCCCATAATCTTCAGCTTCCGCCAATTTCTTTTCCGAATTTGAATTCTTGCTTTTGACAGGCACAATCTCAATGAAACTTCCCTGAAGAGGCGACATCTTGTATGGTCTAACGTAATAAGCCGTCTTACAACTGGGGCACAGATTCAACGCCTGGAAAGCATTAGCTCCACCTCCACATCCATCTTTTGAGTTACTATTATCACTTTTATCATTAGTGTGTGCACCGGTAGAATTATCACTATTAGTGGTAATAATGGAAGTTGCATCGATATAATCGGAGGAACTGGGATTCAAAGAGGGTGGAATTAGGTTATGGGGGCGGTTTGTAAAGAGTAGATCCATTTGCTTGGAGCAACGTGGGCAATTGGCCTCAGCCTTAAGTTTCCGAGTTTGATACTCATCGCCACCGCCACCGCCACCGCCACCGCCGCCGCGGTTCCACTTGTACCTCTCCTGCACACCAATCAAAGACTCCCTCCGTTTCATAAAAGAGTCCACGTGAAGACAATTCACGAAATCCCGCTTCTGCAATTGCAACTGGTGCTGATTACCTCTCCTGGATCCCTTCAATGCTATGTCTCTTAATCTCCTCCATCCCGACATCATTTTATATCTCCCTTCCTCTCCTTTCTCTGAGGAATATACGCACAAACTGCTTGTTAAATTTGTTGATGTGAAATCGAGAAGTGTGTCAAAACTGAAACGAATTGAACAAAAAGTAAGGGGCGTTTTGTTGGTGGTGTTTGTGTTTTTAGTTTTGAATTCCTTTTGTATTTGATGTATTGGGTGTTTATTTTGAGATTGTTGAAATTTTTTTTTTTTATCGTTTTAAAAAAATATTTTTCAATTTGTATTTTTTGAGTTTTGACAGATTTGTGAAAAAATCGTCAAAACGTAAAAAAGTTGTTTTCTGTTTTTTTTCACAAAATTTTCAGTCATTTTCAAAAATTCGTTTTCAAAAATGGGAAAGAGAACGCGTTTTCAATGTTTTGGAGAATCGAAAACAGAAAACGGGCCAAAAACAGTAAAGATAACGCCCCCTAAGGCATTGTCGTCTTTCATTTTTTTGTTTTGAGTTTTGAAATTCGTTTTGTGTTTTGTGTCTTATGTTTTCAGTATCTATTTTGAAATTATTGAAAATATATTCTTTTTGTCATTTTGAAAAACAATTTCTCAAAATATAAAACACAAAATGCGTTCTCTTTGCACTTCTTGAGAATATTATTTGATAATATTTTATTCAAAAAATCTGATTATTCAATTAATTTTAATTGTTTAATGTTATTATATTATTAAATATATTATAAATTTGAAATTTCTTTGAATTTTGAAATATATTTAAATCATGAAATATTTTTCCATATATTAAAATAACATATAAATTTGTGAAAAAAAATTATAATATTTTATTCTAGAAATCTGATTATTCATTTAATTTTAATAGTTTAATGTTGATGTAGTATAAAATAACATATAAATGTGAAATATTTATGCATTGTTAAATATTTTTCCACTTTTAATAAAATAACATATATATTTCGATAATAAACACTTTTATAATATTTTATTTAATAAATCCGATTATTCAATTAATTTTAATAGTTTACTGTTAATATAATATTAAATAACATATACATTTTGAAGTTTGTTAATGTTGATACTTTTTTTAAAAATATATAAAAACACAACCTAAATTAAATTTAGCAACACATTTGAATATATACGATTACAAGTTTACATGTCATGACAAAACAAATAAATACTAAACAAAATATAAAATGAATCTGATAACTCATGTACGACGTCTCGAGTAGTCATTCCACATTTGTGTAGCAATTTCATCTCTGGCTTATCCCATTTGAGCTGTCTGACTAGCATCAAAATGTATGATTTCTTGATCTTGACTTGACTCCGGTATATCATGAAATACCATATTCTCCTCTTAATACTCAGGGAACAACCTATCTAAAGCGTGCTCCTAACGAATAAAATTGTTTATGGCACAACATGCAGTAGGGATTTGTCTTTGCCTACTCAGTGGATAATTGGTAATTAACTTCAAAATAGGAAATTTCGCCTTTAAAACTCCAATGCAATGTTCTATAATATTACGACATGAGGAATGTCTATAGTTAAATAATTCTTCCTTTCCACGTAATCTTCCCTGTCCAATATAGTCATGCAAATGATATCTTCGACCTCGATAAGGGGCAAGAAATCCAAGCATGTTTGGATAGCCAAAATCGACCAGGTAAATTTTTTCTACAACATAAAAAAATAAACATACATGATATGACACTATACATATATTCGCATTAAACAATTTAAGTGTAATAAAATACCTCCACGTGGCATTGAAAAGTTATTCCCTCTTCTTGTAACTGCATCAACGAATACTCGGGAATCATTTGTCGTACCTTCTCAGCCAGAATACAAAAATGTGAATCTCATATCAGAATCACATGTCAGCATTACATTTTGTGTCACAGTTGTTTTCGTTCCACGAAAAGATGTTTGCTTCGATGCAGGTGCCCAAACTGCAACATGTGTTCCATCTATTGCACCTATACAATCCGTAAAGAAAGGATATTTGTGTGCAATCCGCTCATGGATAGTATCTTGATTTGGCGGACATATTATCTCAGTGCCAAATGAACAAACATCTCTAACAACTCGCTTAAACAATTTGTGTATTGTGTTGTTTGAATGCTGAAACCTATCACCAATAATATTATACCGTGTAGTGTGCCCTATAATCATAAAAAACATAGCAACGCCCTCTTCCACGGTGACTTTTTTTCCATCTTGCAACAGTCCTTTATGTTTCAATGTATCACAAAAATTCATGAACACATGTTGCTGTATACGAAAATTCTGATAGCACACGTCCGGATGTTCATTCAGAATTTTAAGCACGTACATATGTCCCGTAAGCTGTGATGTTCTACAAGGTGTCCTGCCGATGGAACTTCCTTTGTGGCCAATAAAGCAATTAAATAACATTACATCACCAATATGTGAGTCAAAATCATCCGAAATAACAAATCGTCATCGCTCAAATTTTCATCATCAGAATCATCATACACATCCACATTTGAAGAACTGGCCATTTTCTGAACAAACAAAAAAAATTCTCATCATTTTGTGTCAAAAGCAAAACAAGCAATCAGTCATTCATTTTGTGTTTAAAACAAAACAAGCATTCAGGCATTCATAAATAAAAATAACATTGAACATCAGTTTTACATCCAACAACATCACTAAGTTCAGAGTTCAAAAAACATTACAGCATCACCAGGGCAGGAAAAAACTACTTCAAGCTATGAAACATAAAACAGTACGTCAGACAGTCACTTCATAATTATAACAGACCACAAAGAAATTACACTAACAAACTTAATTCAAAGTAGCATCAAAATATGTCATCTCTTTGCTTCAGTCATCTCTTTGCTTCAGGCATCTCCAGAAATGACACCCTGAAATCGAAATTTTTAAATGACGATATTGCTTTCAAATATACCTCATCGGACAACCCATCCATTCGGTTCAAAATGGTCATGCAACACACAATTGAATAATGATCCTGACTGTTAACTTCATGTTCAGATTGAGCACTTGATTTTCTTTGCATCTTTGCAAGCATTTCTCTTAAGTACATTTTTTGAAGTTCAGTTTCTTCATTCCTACTGCTAACATTCTCTGATCACCGTACCATGCAGGCCTCAAGTTTCTTAGGTTCCTTTCGTCGGCTTCTACCAGATGTACCAATTTCTTCACGACAACGAGTATTTGAAATCTCATAGACTTCATCATCATGTTCCACACTTACATGCACCCCCCTGTTCAAAAAATCATCTTCCATCTGTCTTTCTTCCTCTAATGTGTTTGGAAGCTGAGTGGAGGCATCTCCTAATCCTCCAGTAGATGTTGTCCCACTAAATATCTCTTCAAGAATGTGATAGTATTTACATCCTTCCTTCTTGAATAGTTTGTACTCCAATTTGTTGATTTGTCATTGAGAAAAGAAGCCACATTATTATAGTGTCCAACAAAAAAAAAACTACTGAAAAAATATATTATTCATAACATAAAGGTACCGTCTAATAGTGTTGCCAAACTTCCTCTGCAGTATTTACTTTGTTAGTATTTGAATCCCATGTAACACCTGTATGTCCCAAAAGTTCAGAGAACATACGATGAATCTTACGTAAGCGATTCCACTTTCCCTTCAATCTATCTATATCGTATTCCATTTTTGTTGTAGTTATTATAGTTTCATTGATCCTGCCTCATTCGTTTTTCGTAAATGTTGAACATTGCAATGCGTTTGATTTAACTCTTTCATAAAGAATTTCGATAAAAGTGCGTTCATTATCATCCGACCATGACATTGGTTCCTTGTTCCTAACTCTGTGACCACCCATGTTGAAGCTATATTGAATAAAAAGGGCAATGAAACCAGAATTATTTCCTTACCAGTTCAGTAATTCTGAGTGAAACAACTATCATTTTCACCATTTCAATTATTCCGTACTTTCAGCCTTTTGTACTTTTCCCTTTTGAAGTAAATCAATTTAGATAGCAAGTTTATTCATTATAAAATTAACTAAAGGAAGCATACAAGAGTTGAATTGCTCAATTATTAATTTCACAGTATTATCCAGTTTCCGGTATATGTGAATCTATCTAATTTTCTTCTGTCTTCTATTCAAATTTCAATCACTCACTTGCGTTTTATTCTACAGGTTCCAATCATAAGAATGAGTTACAAGAATACCTTCAAAGAAAGTTGCTACCCTTGCCCACATACGAGATGGAGGAATTATCAACAAATCCAACACTCTTCAAGATTTACTATTTTATTTAACATTGATGAAAACATGAGTGGTGAAAATTCAAGAATCTGCTACTTATCTTCTAATTGATTCAAACATCTGCTATTAATTAAGCATTCTCTAACTCAAAACTATATGCACAAAGGCAACAACAATAATGCAAGAAAACACTTGCAGCGTCAAAGTAAATCTACATGGAACTAAGGAAAGAAGTAGGACAAATAACAAATCTAACTTTGACAAATTAAAGAATACATAATCAAATAAATAACATACTTTTCCACTGCAAATGATATAATTGGGCTTAAATATATGACCAGAAGAAATTACTAATAAAGTTGTAGAAACGCAAATGCATCCAAACTATTAAAATAAATATAGTTCGTGTGAATGAGGGGTAGGGGCTAGGGTTGGCGTGGGGGTTGTCGAGTGGGGTGGGTTCAAGCTAGCATATGCCCTAAATATGGAAAAGCATGAAAATTGTGGTGCAAATCATAGAACCAAGTAGTGTTTTACTAATGCAAAAACCATTTGAGCACGACGTTATAGGAAAAATCCTTCAAGCTAGTAGAAAAAAACCCATTCTCAACCAGTAAATATATCAATGTGCGGTTCTAATCCTCTCTTATCAACTTGACTGTGCTTTACATACGACATGGCCCGAGGGGCTAGACGAAGATCAACGAAACCAATAAATTGGTTACAATCTCGGCAGCGGTCTACGGTCCTAGTGGAGAGCCACCGATTAATGCCCTAAACCACTAGACCTTGCACTCTACATTCAATGTAGCCTAGGGGCTAGGCAGAAATCAACAAAACCAATAAATTGGTTACAATCTCGACAGCGCTCTACGGTCATAATGGGAAGCCACCAAAATCAAAAATTGGTTAAGGCCCTAAACCACTAAACATTGCGATCTACATTCAACATAGCCAAGAGGCTATGCGGAGATCAACAAAACCAATAAATTGGTTACAATCTCGATAGTGGTCTACGGTCCTAGTGGAGAGCCACCAAAATAAAAATTGGTTAAGGCCCTACACTACTAGATTTTGCGCTCTACATTTATCGCAGCCAAGGGGCTGGGTGGAGATCAACAAAATCAATCATTTGGTTATACAAACTCAAAAACCCTATACGGTCCTAGTGGAGAGCCTCCAAAGCCAAAATTTGGCTAAAACCCTAAATTATTAGATCCCGCGCTCTACACTTGACATAGCCCTAGAGGCTAGACAGAGATCGACAAAACCAAAAAATTGGTCATAAGCTCGACAACGCTCTGCAATCTAGTGGAGAGCTTTCAAAGCAAAAAAATTGGTTAAGACCCAAAAACCCCTAGACTGTATGCTCTACAATTCAACGTGGCCTAAAGACTTGACAATGAGCGATAAAATCAAGCAGTTGGCTAAAGGTCGACAACTGAAGTATAAAAACCAAAATCACTACCCGGGTGTCGGCCATTAAGGGACGAGGCACGCCTTCGTTGGTTGACACCACCCGAAGTTACTATACGATCAAATAAAGAAGGTTGTGCGAGAATACGCAAACTAACATTTACACATGGGCAAGCAGCACCCATATGTCACGATAGATTTGAAAGAAAAAGATGAACTAAGTATCAATAATATTCAATAAGTAAACATCCATGCTCAAAGAAAATTATATTTTTTGGCCCACATCCCAGGTTGGTAGGAAGTAAAACACGACCGAATGACAAAGAGGAGATGGATGGAAAATCCAAAACCATAGTCCATAGTGTCTTTGTATATGGCGACCTCGCGGGGGTTGAACCTAGGGAGTTTCTCTTTAGGCCTAGGGGCTTTATAAACGTAATTATCGACACGATCGAACCTGCTAAATGATTTCTCTAATTTAAGTGGGAAATTGTAAAGGCTGTGGTAGTTCGAGATTTCAAGGACAACGACCTAGCCTGTCGGATCCCATCCAATTTCTAAGTTTTGGTCCAAGGACTTTGTTGAGCCAAGATGTCTTTTGGGAGAACTTGCGTGGAATGTTTGACGTTCGGTCGAGTGAGCTGGACTACCAAATAATGAAATGATATATTAGACTCATAGAAGAGGCGACCATCTAGGCTGGTCGAGAAACGACCACCCCGTCGACCAGCCAAGGGGATGGTCGATGTAAGACCAGCCTCTCAATTGGTCAATCGTCGCCAGCAAGGCTGGTTAATTGGCTAGCACCGGTAATGATCGATCGGCATTGATCGACTGTCGACCGGTGGCACTTAAGTGGGCCTCATCGGACAACGACTCGGTCGACGCCCCCACCCGCTAATTCTCACTTTCATCGGATGAAGAAGTCAAGACGATTTTATACATAATAGAAGGAAAGAAAATTTCAAAAGTTATAATGAAGAAATAAGAGATGAGAGGATATGGATGCTATCCCTTATCGATAAATATCAACAAGAGCTAGAGAGACTAGTGATATTGGGTGACATTAACAATAGCCTATGATGACCGACAAGATTAGGCAATCCACATCCATGTTGGGTCGTCGACTCCCCATGGGTGCTCTACGTTTATACCGGACCGTCAACCCCCGTAGGCGCTGTACGCACTATGTCGGGCTATCGACCCTCGCGGGCGCTCTATGTTTATATAGAAGTTGCATTAGCCAGCAGAAGTGATTTAAAAAAGAACCTAAAAGAACACGTATTAGCTGTTGAAGCTATGAATTATGAAATTATTGAGCCATCAATAATCAAGCTTGCTATCCCTGTTCGAACTTATGTGTCGCCCATCCCATTTCCTCAAAGGCTTCAAAGACAGCTTAAAAAAGAACAAGCCTAAGCCATCATAACAAAAAGTGGAGTACAACTACCATAAATTACTGTGAAGAAGATAGAGACCGAGGAGAATCGGTACCTACCATGGAAGATGAGCAAGTTGTTTAGTCTAAAGAATCGTCAAATGTTAATAAATAAAAAAAAAGGACATTCATATAGTCCATAGGTTAAGGTAACCGTTTCTGTCAATAAACACACACCTTTAGTCCCATTTCCTCAAATGTTGCAGAATATTAAGCTGGAGAAACAATGCAAGAAGTTCTTGTATGCTTTCAGACAACTTCATATCAACATTCCTTTCATTGATGCCATTGTACAAATTCCAAACTACACAAAGTTTTTGAAGGAGACATTGGCCAAAAAGATAAAGTAGCCAATGGATGAAACTGTAGCTTTAACATAAGAATATAGTGCAATCCTACAACATAAGCTCTCTCCTAAACTAAACAATCCAGGGATTTCAGTGTACGTTGCTCTATAGGAAATTCACGTAACTTAAATGCCTTAAATGATTTTGAAAGAAGTATTAATCTGATGCAATTGTCTAACTAAAAGAAATAAGGATTGGATCCGAAAGCAACATCTATAATCATACATTTTATAATTTTGATATATAAATTCCAATCATGACAGCAAAGGCAAATTTTCTAACCAAGTTTGTTTAAATTTTTATTTAAGTCAAAGTTAATTTTGTTTGAGGACAAACAATTGTTTAAGTTTGGGGTGTTTGATAAGTGTATACAAATTTTACACGCTTATCTGGATTGTTAAACATGATTAATTATAATTAATTTTGATGATGTATGGCTTAATAAGATGTTAATTTTGTTTGTTAGATAAAACTCAAGGCAATTGGATGGAATTGAACAAAAAGGTGAAAAAGAGCAAAAACGAAGTTAATCTAAAGTATTTGGACTAAATTGCACACATCCAAAAGATGATTCGAACTTAAGATCCATGATTGAAAAAAAATAAAAAAAATTGGATTCAATTGGAAGCAAATGGAAGCTGAAGGTTTAAAATTGCATTAAAATAGAGTTAAGATGAACAATAATCAGAAAATGGGGACTAGTTTGAAAATTAGCTGAAAGTGGTGTCTTGCGGGTGCAAAAATTGAAAGTGAAACAGCTAACGCCCTTGTTGCAATTTTTACGGAGAATAATTCATCCAACTAGTGTAGGTGTGGTTATATATATTTGCGGACGTGCCAATAATATCATCAAATTTGATGAGAACTAAGGTACAAGAGCTAGCAAGGACAATGATCTGTTGATTGTAAATGAATGACCAATAATTAGATTACGAGCAAATAAGGTCATGGAAGCCATGTGATTACTTGCTCAGGTTACAGTGGACAAAAAATCAATCACAATAATCAAAGTGACAAGTTTTATGTTGGGCTTGAAAGTAGAAACAAGATGGGTGACATAATTCAAATAAAAGAAGAAGTTGTTTGGAACAACTATGTGACCACATAGTGTTCACAAAAATGTCTTTCGATTTAAAATCAATGCAAGTGTATGGTTTGTTAATAAGTAATAAAGTGGACGTGAGTCCAAGTATCGTCTCTTATAGATTGATTTAATTCGATTTTAATTATTGTGACCTTAACCGAAACAAGAATAATAATCACTTAATTATTATTTTAGTTCCTATAGTTGGCCTAAAAAAAGTGAAAGACAATGCACTAACCTCGGCATGTAGAAAGAACTTACATATATTGTAGTATGAAGCTAGTATTGAATAATTTGGCCCTATTCATGATCAATGTTTAGGAGATAATCTACCGAAGAAGAATGTTGCCAACAGTGTAGAGTGAAAACTACCTTTAAAAATAAAAAAGATCCCAAAATGTGTAGAGATAGTAGCAAAACAACTATAAGTGCTATCTTTGCCAAGCTGAGTCTTGGTTATCGATTAGGAATTGGAAGGTGATTCAGTGGTTGATGAAAATAAGATGTTGCGGGCAATCCCAAAAGACTCAGCATGCACCACGTGGCCGAACCCATACACTGTCTTATATCCGAAGCAGGGGCGTCGAACCGGTAACGACGAACCCACGTTGTCGAACCGGATTGATGAACCCCTTGATGTCGAACTTATGTGCGGTACCGAACTCTTGCTACATGAACAGTGGACAGTATGGCTCTCCTATAGAAGATCTCGTGGAAAAGATCTTCTGACAGATGGGTGATGTAACAACACACTGTAATTACGGCTGCACCAATCCCGCATGTCAGAGTTCAAACATAGGAGATCAGAGCATTAAATGCATTGAAGTCTACGACAAGAAGTTCAGCCGCTGGGATAAGGCCACGTGCCCATTCATCCAACGGTTCATACTTGCCTTCTCTCACTATATAAGCTCACACATTATGTCATTTGAAGGTAATGCTAAATTGGATTCTCAATACTACTTAGCAATTCTCTCTACATTTTACCGTTCTCTTTATCTCCCCAAGGCCGACCCCCTTATATATTTTGGAGGCTCACGTTGCAGCCTTCCCACACTCATATATTTCCACTCCAACTGACTTGATCGTCAGAGTGCGCGCGGCCGGCTCCCCCCTCTTTGGAGAAGGCCACGTGTAATTAACGGTTTGTCCTAGTGTGCAGGAACAAAGGCTGAACTGGACGTGAGAGGCCCTGAGATCTGTTGACAGCTCATCGGTTTAATTTTTGAGGTCAACAGATTGGCGCCGTCTGTGGGAAACCACACATTACAACCACGAACATCCTAGTGGTAGAAGCCAGTCGGAAGGAAGCAAAAAACCTGACCTTGGAGAAAGGTTGAAGTTCTTGAAAAAGAGCGAAGAAAAAACCCCCTCATTGCACTTTACCGCTAATTTAGAACTTGCCGTTGCAATGAGTTCTAGCAATTATGGCTCCCATAGCCGAAGCCATCAATAGGGAGACTCTCGCAGCAGGAGCCATCAACAAGAGGCCTCTGAAGAAGAGGTCCTCCAGACAAATGTCAACATGCGTAGACCCCATCACCTTCAAAGGCGGGGTGACACAACATCGCGCCTAGTTAGGGAAGTGGGAGAGATGGCAACGAACATGAGGAACTTGGCAGAACAAAACACTGCCATGCAACAACTGCTTCTACAGATGCATGGACAAGCTGGATACCAACCCCCCCACCATGAGGCTTATCAGCAGGATGAAGAAGCCAGAGTTTCTGCACATGTAAGGGAACCGAGCCCCCTGGAAAGGGAGGTTGGCATGGATACATCTTCAGCTCACATCCACACCAACCTCGGAGGAGACCCCCTTCAAGGGGGGGAAACTTCCCTCCCGAATACGCACGAGACCCGGAGCCAAGGAGGTCTACTAATGTGTTTGACAAAATCGGTACATCTGGGCCTAGAAATAGGCCCCAGCGACCCCCTCCAAACGAGAGGCGACAAGAGCAACAAGAGCCCCAGGAGGTTCGTCAGCCTAGGAATAGGCGGGAAAGAAGGGACGCTGCAAACCAGCAGAACTTGGCAGGAATCGCTCAACCGCCTCGGTATCAGGCGGAAGAAGGGGAATCTAGCAGCCCTTGTAGGTCTTTTGAACTTGATGATGATGATGATGACAGCTTGCCATTCTCGCGTGAGTTACGAAATGCACATGTCCCCAGCCATTTCGTGCCCCCAAAGATCCCAAAATATGAAGGTAAATGAGACTCGACTAAGCATCTCAACAACTACAAAACACACATGGCTCTAAGAGGAGCCTCGCCGGCGTTGAAATGCAGAGCATTCCACCTTACTCTCACAGGCTCTGCAGAAATATGGTACAATCGCATACCTGCAGGAAGCATTAGAAGTTGGCCCGACCTCAAGAAAGCCTTCCTAAATCAATATTTGTCTAGTAAAGAAGGAGAGGCCCCTATACAGAGGCTTCAGGACATAAGGCAGCAGGCGGGTGAAACGTTGAAGAGCTATTTGGCTCGGTTCACTGATGAAATGACATATTGCGAGCAGGTAACGGATAGGGAGGCCCTATCGGCACTTAGAGGCGGACTTAACATGAATACCCTTTTTTGGAGAGATGTGCGAAACAGGAACCCCACTTCTTATGATGCCCTTGTAGAAATGATGAGGAGCGAAATAGTCAACGAGGAGTTGATCGACCATCGCAACAGGACATCTTTAGGACTGCCACCCACTCAAAGATAAAGGCGAGGTCCTGTATCCCACTTGGTAACCCAGCAATGGACCCAAGCAGGGCAAACTGTGGCCCCTACATCAGGCCAAGCACTGGCCACCGCCACTCTAAACGCCGTACCCTCCCTGGCATATGAGGAAGTGGGTCCCAGTGGGGATACGCAACTGAGCTCCTCAAGGGGGAGGGGCAGAGGAAGAGGCAACGGACCTAGGAATAGGCCCTATTGCACATACCATAGAACCTTTGGCCACAGCGACAGCAACTGCTTGACGAGACCTCCGAACCGTGCAAACGGGTCAGAACGAGGCCAGAGGTCCTGCGAACCAAAATTTGAGGACTGCCAGCCGGGAAGGGAGAGATCCCGGACCCAGAGATGGGGAACAACGAAGGCAAACAAGGGATTGATCACCTCGGCAAAGGGACGACAGGCCTAGGGACCGTCCAAGGAGTTCATAAAGGCAAAGAGAGGCTCGTCCCAATGCAGAACTGGACCCCATCAGGGAAATAGATACTATAATTGGAGAGCCCCACATTGGGGAGAGTCTAGAAACGCTCAGAGGAATTATGCCAGGGAAGCCAAAGACTCCCCCATGACGAGTTATTCCGTCAATGGGTCCTACCGTGGAACTCACATCCTTCTGCCAATCACTTTCACACAAGAGGATACGGCTGATGTTCACTACCCCCACTGTGATGCCTTGGTCGTAAAGGCTATAATAGCCAGAAATGGCCTGAACCGTATGCTTATGGATAATGGGAGCTCAGTCAACATACTTTTTGGCACCGCTTTTGATAAGATGCAGGTTGGTTTCAGCCCTACCCCGATGACAGCCCCGTTATACGGGTTCACAGGCGATAGCATCATCCCCAGGGGGAGGATCACATTAACTGTGGAAATGGGAAACCCCCTTTCACGACCTACCACCGCATGGAGTTTTTGGTGGTGGACCACAGGTCAGCATATCATGGAGTATTGGGGCGACCCGCGTTAAACGAGTCAGGGGCTGTAACATCCATCCACCATCTGTGTATGAAGTTCCCCACTGACAGGGGTATTGCTACCCTACGAGGCGACCAGATGGGTTCGAGGAAGTGCTACCTGAACTCCCTGCGAAAATCCGAACCCCGCAGCACAAACATGATATATTTAGATACCGAAATGTTCGACGTCCCTGCATAAGGGTCAGCCCCTGAAGAAGGGGAAGACGTTGAAATGATAAATGCTCTCACAGATGAAATCACCCCTGAACAAGGCAGTGTAGATACTGTTTTGGATCTAAGGATTACGGAATCAAACTCTCAGGCTACCCCAGTCGAAGAGCTGGAACCTCTCCAGGTAGATCCTAACGACCCCACCAGGGTCCTGCAGGTTGGGAAAGAGTTGGGGGGTGAACGGAAGCAGCTATTAAAGAACTTCCTCCTCGAAAACTTGGACGTTTTTGCATGGAAGCATGGAGATATGGTGGGTATCGATCCAAAGGTCAGCTGCACCACCTCAACATCGACCCAAAGTTCACCTCGTACCGACAAAAGAGGAGGACGTTGAACCCAGAAAGGTATGAAACCCTAAAGGAAGAGGTTCATAAGCTGGTAAGCAATGGGTTCATTCGTGAAGCGACCTACTCGAAGTGGGTATCGAACCCTGTATTGGTGAAGAAGCACAATGGCAAGTGGAGGGTTTGCATAGACTTCTCCAACCTGAATCAGGCTTGCCCAAAGGACAGTTTTCCACTTCCAAGGATTGACCAACTTGTGGATGCCACCGTAGGACACAAACTACTGAGCTTCATGGACGCTTATTCTGGATACAACCAGATTTCCATGTACCCACCAGACGAAGAAAACACCTCATTCATTACGGATCGAGGCCTTTATTACTACCGGATGATGTCGTTTGGCTTGAAAAACGCAGGGGCCACATACCAAAGGTTAGTGAACCGCATGTTTACGAATCTTCTAGGAAAAACAATGGAAGTTTATGTGGACGACATGTTGGTGAAAAGCCTTGAAACTGAAGATCATATTGAGCATCTTACCGAAGCCTTCGAAGTTTTGAGAAAATTTCAAATGAAACTGAACCCCCTGAAATGCGCCTTTGGTGTAGCCTCCGGAAAGTTCTTGGGCTACATGGTAAATCAAAGAGGGATCGAGGCTAATCCTGATAAGATTAAAGCCCTGCTAGCTATGAGGTCCCCCCACAAACCAAAGGAAGTGCAAAGCCTTATAGGTCGGCTCGCTGCTTTAAACCGGTTCATCTCGAAGGCGACGGATAAGTGCTTTCCTTTCTTCAAAGTCCTAAAAGGAGGAAATAAATTCCAGTGGAATGAGGAGTGCGAAGCGGCTTTCCAAGGGCTGAAGAAGCACCTTGGGCAAGCTCCCCTCCTCTCCAAGCCCAAAGACGGAGAAGCCCTATCATTATAGTTAGCCGTATCAGCTGATGCTGTGAGTTCGGTCCTTGTGAGGGAAGAAGATGGTACCCAATTACCTGTCTACTACGTAAGCAAGGCTTTCACCTCCGCGGAATCTCGATATTCTGACATGGAAAAGCTCGCTTTCTCTTTGATGACCGCCTGCAGAAGTTGAGGCCTTACTTTCAGGCCCACAACATCTGTGTGTTGACAACTCTGCCCCTCAAGCAAATCTTGCAAAAGCCGGATGCCTCTGGGAGGCTAATGAAATGGTCCATCGAGCTGAGTGAATTCGACATCTCATACAAACTAAGGGCCTCGGTGAAAGGACAGGCACTGGCAGATTTTATAGGCCTCGCCTCTTCTACAACAGGCTCACTTTCATGGCTTCGTCTCGTCAACAACAGGCTCGCCTTCATGGCTTCGTCTCGTCAACAACAGGCTCGCCTTCATGGCCACGCCTCTCCAGCAACAAACATCACTTCTAAGTATACCACGGTCAGGCCTTCAAGTCCACGCACTATATAAATAATCATACATGGACTTCGGTGACTAGTTGTTACGACCACCTTTTCTTTTCTTCCTTTACTTCAAGTCCACGCACTATATAAATAATCATACATGGATTTCGGGGACTAGTTGTTGCGGGCAATCCCAAAAGACTCAGCATGCACCACGTGGCCGAACCCATACACTGTCTTATATCCGAAGCAGGGGCGTCGAACCGGTAACGACGAACCCACGTTGTCGAACCGGATTGATGAACCCCTTGATGTCGAACTCATGTGCGGTACCGAACTCTTGCTACATGAACAGTGGACAGTATGGCTCTCCTATAGAAGATCTCGTGGAAAAGATCTTCTGACAGATGGGTGATGTGACAACACACTGTAATTACGGCTGCACCAATCCCGCATGTCAGAGTTCAAACATAGGAGATCAGAGCATTAAATGCATTGAAGTCTACGACAAGAAGTTCAGCCACTGGGATAAGGCCACGTGCCCATTCATCCAACGGTTCATACTTACCTTCTCTCACTATATAAGCTCACACATTGTGTCATTTGAAGGTAATGCTAAATTGGATTCTCAATACTACTTAGCAATTCTCTCTACATTTTACCGTTCTATTTATCTCCCCAAGGCCGACCCCCTTATATATTTTAGAGGCTCACGTTGCAGCCTTCCCACACTCATATATTTTCACTCCAACTGACTTGATCGTCGGAGTGCGCGCGGTCGGCTCCCCCCCTCTTTGGAGAAGGCCACGTGCAACTGACGGTTTGTCCTAGTGTGCAGGAACAAAGGCTGAACCGGACGTGAGAGGCCCTGAGATCTGTTGACAGCTCATAGGTGCAATTTTTGAGGTTAACATAAGACATATCCCAATGTTAGTTTACCATTGGGGGAATTAAAAAACAAAGAGAGCGACACGAGCGATGAGAGAGTATGCTAACATTACTAGGATTTAGTTTGTTTGGGAAAAAAAAAGACTTTTGAAGTTGAAATGCACTGCTTGATTCAAGTAGCATCAGTTAAATGAGAATGTTTAAAACACACACACACACATTCAAGAGTTAGATATACGATATGTGGAAATCTAAAATAATTTTGACTCCTGTGTCTTATTAACCTGTTTTAATTTTGTGATTGTGATATGCATTTTGAGAAAAAAATTGAATTGTTTACATCAAGTTAAGTATAATTTTTTAGAGTTTACTTAAGTATCTATTATGCTTTATTCGAGGACGAACAAATATTGAAGTTTGGCGGGTGTTGATAAGTGTTAAATTTATACTTATCTAAGCTATCAGAATTGGCTTTTGTTAGCATTGTGAATTTGATATTAATTATTTGTTTTTTTTATTATGTTAGGAGAAAAATCGGATTGTAGCGAATATTGATCAAGAAGTATGAAATTAAATAAAATTTGCAGCTTTGGGATCAAATTCCATACTTTAGAAATTGAAGGGCTCGAATTGAATTGAAGAAGACATGGGCTGCACAAGTGGGAGAAAACTCGGATTGTAGTGAATATTGATCAAGAAGTATCAAATTAAATAAAATCTGCAGCTTTGGGATCAAATTCCATACTTTAGAAATTGAAGGGCTCGAATTGAATTGAAGAAGACATGGGCTACACAAGTAAATGGACTCAAGGATTAAAGTCCATCATTTGAAAGCATTGAGGACTTAAAGATAAAAATTAATTACTTTGGCCTTGGACCTGTTAGAATGGGAATCAAATTCTAAAAGGGAATGAAACCCCTTTTTTTTTCTTTTTTTTTTTACTAGTAGAAACGTACAGAAGGAGGATAGAAGTAAAATTCTTGGAAATAGAAAAGTTTGGACGGGATTAAAATTGGAGGAAGACTCCGAAAGCTGATGGAAGTTTGGCAAAATAAAAAAGAGACGGAGGTACACAGAAAGGGAGTAGATGACAGTGAAGAAAAGCAAAAATTGTGAGGAATAATTCCATAGTTTTGTACAAAAATTCATCGATAATTGTGCAAGAATTTTGGGATTAATCAAATTCAATCGTCTAATTACCGGGAGATTTATAATACATGAGGAAGGAAACGAATGAGAATTGTTGGGATTCGTGTGACAAAAATCAACAATACTTCGGAGTGATTTTTATCTTGTTATTGTAATTAAACTCAATGACAAAAATACTTTTTATGTTAAAATGACGATGTAACTTAAATTTTTAAATTTTTGTTTAATTTCATGTCACTTTAATATATGCTTATTATTTGTTGCGTTTATAATGCATTAATTGTCCACGTAACAATTGAATGATTTAGGGATAGTACGAAAATTAAGAGACAATGTATGATTTCGCAAGGGCAATGCTCCAATGTCAGAGATAAAGTTGAGCCTTTAGGTTCGTAGAAAAAAAAATCAATTTGTGGTAGTCAAAATAGCTATTATTCATAATCGAACCTAGATACATGAAAACGTTAGACCTCATGAAATCTAGAATAATCAAAGCTCTATAGGACATTTGCGTAATGTCCCTTTAAATGAAAGCAATCAAATATCTCAATACCCATGCGGCAGGACGAGGAAACTGCCACTTGTGAAAAACAATTAGAAAATATTAAAATATCTTGGGAAAGCAACAACCAGGGGAAGCCATAGGAGCAGAAGGGATGCATCTCGTTCAACCTCAAGACAAAATACCCAAGGGAATCAAGTAAAAGCGAATCCTTCCCCACCTAAAATTCAGCCTCTAATAGGATAAACCAATACTATTTTAGGTGGTATCATGGCCCCAATGTTGGACGTTCGATTAGCGATTCCAAGAAACGTTGTCAAATTGCAAAAGTGGAGGGCTTTTAGCCTCTCTGACGTAGTTCCTCTGCGAGTTCCTTTTTTGGCCTCTGACATAGGGACCTCCAAAGATTGTATCAATTTCATGGATGGGGCATTCCTTGCATTTGCTGGGTTGCCCCTACGTTGTTGCTGTTCCATATATCTTTCTCTCTCACGCTCTCTCCTCCGTTGGGAAGATACTTCTCGACGATGGGGCGTAGCCTCCTCGCGCCTAGGCAGCTGGTACTGCCTAGGTGGGGACCTGTTCATTTGTAAGAAATCGTAGGTCATCTCGAGGACTCGCACGCTTGGGATGTTGGGCGGTATCCCGATAATCTGCCATGTCATGGCTGTAGGAATGATGATATGTGCAATATTGGTGGGGGTTCATCTCTAGGTTCCGAACCTCGACCTCTTTCCTTTCGGGAGGCCTGTTGTGCCGACCAAATTTGCTGAGTGTTTATTCCAGGGGTCACATCTTCATAGCTAACGTAGGCATCGTATTTAAGGTGGTTGTGGCACGTGCTTGTCCTGAGTTGGGAACAACCTCATTATCGGCCTGGTTCTACTGATGGACCATCAGTTGGAGGATAGGTCCCTTCCACGTTGTCTTTGTTGAGGCAGGAGACCTCTACTGGCTTTAGACCTCATCGTAATGCCAACAACGCCTCATGATCAGTAACTTGTACACCGTATGTCATCTGATCAGTGAACCGAGACAGAAAGCTTTTCAAGGTTTCACCGGGTTGCTCTCTCATTTCCTGGAGACGTTAGATGGGGGCCTCTCCATCTTTACTTATGGAAAATCATTTCAAGAATGTGGTTTTAAACTCCGGTCAGCTCCTAATGCTTCCGGGAGGTAACCTACTATACTAAATTTTCGCTGCTCCACTCAGGGTCAGGTGGAAAGCTCTACATTTCACAACGGGAATAGCGCCTTTCAGGCTCATGTGAGTTTTATAACTGTTCAAGTGCTTAGCTGGGTTGGCTCTCCCATCGTACTTTAGTATTTTTGGCAACACATAATGGCTCGACAGATGTGCATTTCTCAATTCTTGTAAAAAAGGTAAATTTTCATCATCATCATCATCATCAAGATCACATGATAGCTGGGATTCATTGGAATCATCTTCCTCATTAGCCTAAAATCTAGGCGATGGATGCGATTGGCCTACTTGGATCCCCACCACCTCGTCCCTCTTTTGACGCCTATTTCTCAGCGAGGCAACATGGGAGGCATGCTTTTGCCTTTCCTCCAGTTGCCAAGTCGTAGGAGGTGGGGGTTGTAGCCTATTCTTAGGCACTGGGGGTTGTGGAGGCTACCTATGCCTTGGCTTAGCGGGGCTGATTCTGTCAGACACATTGTCGGATCTCTGAGGCTTGTGTTCCAGTTCATACTTTAGAGGAAAATTGTCTTACATGTCAAATGGGGCCTCGGTGGGTCAGCCAGAAGAATAGTTGGAGGAAATATCAATTCACAATTCTCTTTTGAGGGGCTATCTCCTCTGACATGCCTAGAATATGGGGCCCTTTAGCTCTCACCTCATCCTTATGTGGATATTGTTCTTGAGGTGTGAAAGGAAGGATTGGGTGACCTCCCTAGCCTTGTATTTGCACCAGGAGTTCTTGTATAGCTATATTTTGGTTGGTGATATTTCTCATATTAGTTTCCATGGTGTCTATCTCTCTAGTGAGTTGAGCAATGTCCTCATCTCGCCACGTCTATGATGGTAGTGGGGTTGGCACTGACCCGCTGGGACAGCTGCTGATGGGGCTTTGTTGGTGTTTTTCCTCACCCTTCTGGGAGAACATCGTGATCCGAATTCATCTTTCCTTAATCCAGTTGTCAAACTTTCCCAACTTTTGGGGCTTTCTCTTATCCTTTTTCAAGAATAAATTCTTGAAAAATGGGGATGCCCAACTATTTTTTTCAACAAGCCTTTTTTCACAAGGTTGATCGTGGTTATAATGTGACTTTCCACAAACAACGTCAATCTGTTGACCTCATTTTCTGTTAAGTTCACGTGAACAACAGATAACAGGCCCACTCGTGCACACATAAGTAAATTTCAACACATTTGGACATGTTGCTAGTCCACAATATTCTGAATTTAGACGTGGGAGAAGTTTATAACACGATACAAATATGTTTGAGCTCCGACAATATATTTGGGGGATGATTGTATAATAATAATCAATCACAAACAACTTAAAGAAAGTAAAGTAATATAAGCTCTATCAAAGCTAGCGTATAATCAACGAGAGAGAAGACAAATAGTAATTTCAAGTGTGTTGAGTTGCATTAGTCTTCAAATGATACATAGAGGAGTATTTATAGTGTTATAAATGAAATGATGTCCATTGGATAAAGATACACGTGGTCTCATCTCCTTAGTTGAAGCATACAATCCTAGGCATCAATTTGAACTTTCTAACCTGTAGCGCATTTAATGTTCTTACAAAGAGCAACTACCCTATTGCTTAAACTGACAAAACTTGACATTTTACTCATTACAAAGTCTCATCAATCATTCAAAAAGGATTTCATACATAAATTCAAGATCTTCACGTGTAGGTTGTCACTCCATATGGTTGGGCTTCGGTTTTATTTGTTGACCTTCTTCACCATCTTTACTTGAATGAGCCTCAGACTTAGCTTCAGGCTTCGTCGTTCGTATAGAGGTTTCGGTGGAGGTGGTTCTCCGATTTGAGTAGGTCAGCTAGTCCAACAATCAATCAAAGGGCCTCGATGGGTCGGTCACGTGAAGCCAAGTATGGCGAGGTGTAACAATGGTGGAACTTACTAAGATCGAGCCCATAAAAGTCAACAAAGGTGAAGCCTAAGGGAAAAGTGACGATTGATGATAGTTTGGACCAATGCTACATTTGTAGAAAAGCTAGAAAGCTTTCCTTGTTGAGGATTGGAAACCTTATTTCTACTTCATCGAGAACAATTAATAAGCAGAAAGAAATAAATATATACAAAATTTATAGAGGTTTCATACAAATACAAAGTAAGGGCAAAATATAAATCGATAAGTTCCATTAAAAAACAATGAAGTATAAGACATCAGAAAGCAACTTTTACAAGAAACTACTCTGGCCATCCGTCCATCCAATTTAAGGAACGAATCTGGGCCCTAAATTTCGAAGTTGATTTTTGTCGTCGAAGGCAAAAGGGTGCCAAGATCGAACTTTTGCTTTCTACTTTGTTCTTCATTGAATAACAAATCGAACTTCCAAGATCAATTCTTGTGTGTTAAAAATCGGATCGAGAGTTCTTCATTGTGTAATCAAAGGGTTCAGTGCATCTTGTTATCTTGAGTTTTTTGGTTCACTTTGTTGAGTTCAAGTCCAAAATCGGGTTTTCATTGGCGTTCTTGAGTTTCACATCAATCTAGTTGTGAGTTTCGTAGTCACCATTGCTACATTGTTTGCATCACCCTGTTTGAGCCAAATTATTTGAGGAAGAATGCATTTTTACTATTGATGTGATGGAGAATATGTGGTTGAAAAATAAGAAAAATTTATTGATGTGATGGAAAATATTATTTTATTGAAAAATATGGTTGATAATGAGTAGAAGAATGAGAATGAGAAAAATAATATTGCTCAAACAGAGGCTTAGATAATATTTAAATTACAGTACTATATATATATATATATATATATATTATGTAATTGTGATTTAAGACTTATCGTTTATTGAAAACTTCGAAAGTATGTATGAAATAGGGTTGGACAAAACAATCGAATCGAACTGATCGAATCAGACCGGACCCGAATTGAAAAATCTTTTTAAGTTAAATACCCGAATGGGTATTGGCTCGGTTCTAGATCAAGAACCGAAAAATCGAATAAAAATTGAATCTCCCTAAATTTTTTAATTTATTTATTTTAGATAATTCAAATTATTATTTTTTTTTCTGAATAAATTTGCTAACTAATTAATTTATTTCAAACACAAAAATATGATTTTTCCTATTTTCAATTTTAAGTCAAAGTACAATTTAATCAAATTGACCTAAGTTTTACCAAAATCTATTTTTTATGATAGTACCGTTTCTACTGTTATGGAGAAATTGAATTAATGTAGTTTTGTAAATTTTAAAAAAATTAATTATAGTACGGAATTCAGGAATCGAATGAAACCGAACCGAATGGAACCAAACTCAAACGGTTCCATAATTAAATTTGAATCATACGGCTCCACTTACTAAATACCTGTAAATTTCGAGTTTGATTTGATTTTTGTTAGAACCAAACTGAACTAGATCATGTCTAACCCTTTTGAAATCCCTATATATTTGTTAAGTAGAATGTCTAGTTGTAAGTTGAAATTATGAAAAATAATCTAAATTTTACATTTCGAAACTTGAAAATTGTATAATTAACTAATTGTGAAAATTACTAAGTAAATATAATATTTTACAATTTTAGATGCTTGGTATGCATTGATTTTTAAAATGATCAAGTATTTAAAATAACAATAAAAGTAAGTATAATTCTTTTACGCCTAAAAATCGCCTGGACTCACAAAGCTTAAAACTTGACTTCTACATCTAATCACACTTTACGCTATTTGAAGCACCGATGAAATGGTGATCTTTTGCACTTACGGAGCCTAAATTTGTGATAAATCTACTTCATTTTTTATTTTTATTTTTTTTGCATAGTAACGTTATGTTTCGGTAATCTCCAAGACAGTCTGGGAAAGTCACGTGGAAAGTTTCAATTTGTGAACAGCTTGGGCAAAATAGAATTCTGCCCAAAAAGATAAAAAAAATAAAACAGATATATTTAGAATTTTCCATACCATTGATAATTTGACTATTGACAACATTAATCATACGTATACCCGAATTCCAAACATACAGTGCCTCCTCATGTAGAGACCATTTGATGCCCCCATTAATCCATCAGACACCACAAGTGTAGCCACTAGCAAAAGTTTAGAAGAAAACCATAAAACCCGTTAAACCCAGAAATGTAGAAACCTTGTGCTCTACTGTTTACTTTTTTTATACAACAGATAGGAATCACGAAAGGGATAAAGCAGGAAATTCACAGCAGGCCATTCGCCAATCTGCCAAACCTTTGTGCAACCGAATTGTGATTGCTGATTTCATACAGCTCAATCAGTGAGCGAACCGTTCTGGATATAACATCCTTTTTAAGGTGTACAGATGCAACAGATGTAGTCTCTACAGCTGAAGAACTTGTCTCTTCAAGAGATGAGCACAACCCTTTAAGCCACTCCACGAGAAAAGATGCTTTCTATATCAAAGGAAAAGGAAGGAAGCTTGATATAAATACTATATTGAGGACAAGGACGGACAAATTTGATCAAGAGAATTACACATCCTATCAATATAATCTGGGCCGTTTATTAAATATAGTCACAGAAGATATTCACAATAAAAAAACATTTCTAGTGGTCGCCTTCATCTGTTGATCTTACTTTGACAAGGAAATCTTGTACAGCTTGATGATCGGTTCTTGAAGCCAGGCCAAGCATGTGCAACATGGTTGAAGTCAACTGTTACAAGAAAATATCACTTGACATAATTGCAAACTTTTATATAAAATTCGTGACGTCATAAATATATGCTTCTTTTCATATTTTCCAGTTAAGCTAGCATGGAGAAAAGATTTGGAAGATGATAACCCCTTTGTATTCTAGAGAGGATCCAAGTCAACAGCAAGCTAAGAATGACACAAGATTCAATATTTGAGCAATTCCTTCTTAGCACTGTCCTATAATTGGTTTTCCACACAATAATTATGCAATAAGAATAGTTCACAAGATTCGTCGAATCACCTGCTTTTCAAGTGCAAGCAAATATTTGAAGTTAGATGGTGCTGAAATCTGGTCCCGACTAAAATTTTCTAGTATATGCTCCACACCTTGAAGGACATCATAATATGATCTACCATAATCTGATTGCAATATATCAGAAGAACATAAATATAATTAAAACAAAACAAAGATCAGACTACTGTCTTTAAAGGGCAGAACAGGACAATGACATGTAGCTACTGCAGCAAAAGAAATGCACAGAAGTACATCACCTTATGCAGCACAAACCAATCTGAAGCTGGGGGTATACGAGCTAAAAGCAACTAGAATGTTAGAAACAATGTTTCCAAAAAACAAAAATTAAGAAACAAGGGACGTTAGTTTTCCATGGACTTACTAGAAGGGGAAACCTAATTCAGAATCCAGAAGTTAAAATAAAAATAAAAATGTAGGGTCTCCACCAGAATAAAATTGAACTCATTTTGATGCCGGATTTTACAGGTCAACCTCTACAGGCACTAAGGAGGTGATGAATGAGCAGCAGTGCTAATCACTAATCAGGCCTGCTTTTATCCTCGAATTTAATTGTACCAAGAAACTAGTAGTTATCAGTTCAGTTTTTATGCACAACAATAAAAGAAGATTGTCGACATTTCATGAATAGGTATGCTTATGATTCTAATAGAATGTTCTAACAAATGCTAAAAATAGTACATCAAAATTTAAAAGAAATTTTTAGCATTGTAGCCTCTTTACATCTTTTTTCGCTGTAGGCATCTAGTGTCATATATAAGACTTCTAAGATAAGAAAATACACTTATTAATCACAGTTATATATTTAAAATTCATGAATATGTTGCTGGCTTTGTAAAAGGATGTGCGGGGTGGAGGCTGAGTTGTATGTTGGAGATGGTGAGGAGCCTGGTGAAAGAGTGATGATGATGAATGGAGTTGGTGTCTATGAGATATGCTGAAGCATTATTAAGATCTGTTAGTAATGATGTTTACAAGTTTTCAACTTCCGAACCCTCACAAACAAAACCATCTTCCAAGCCTTCTCCATAGCTATCATTTCTTGTTGAAACACAATCAACTAATACAAATAAGCAGAAAGTAGTAGTTTCACTTTTCTCACCAGACATTGCACCTGAATCGCTACCCGGTATATTGGCTTCACATAAATCCTTTATATAATGTTGTCATGGCATATTTTTCTAAACCAGTTTAGGTGCAAGAATCAATATACCTTTTTGTATGACTAGAAAGTTTTATTTTTTGTTGGAAAGTCGATTTAAGTTTTTCCTTAAAATCTTCTCCATAAAATTAGAGTGCTACAAGCATGCCAGACTTCCACCAGTGCAAAAACCTTATTTATAATAACTAATGCATTAGAAGAGCCATATTTCTCCGTGATAAGATCCTGAAGAAGCCATGAATCATATATCTATTGCATACCAAAATGATTATTTCGGTTAAGGAAAGAAATAAATCAGGAATCATGTATATCAGACAAGTATAATTGTGATTTATTATGTTTCTTTAATGTTACAAAATTTTCATGCTTTGTACTCTTGCCTTTTCTATATAATGAAAGTAGAGGAGATGAAGACTACTATCTTCTTCTTTCCAATGTTTACCAACCCTTGTCTCAACCATTTCAACGAAATAAATATATTCGCAAGAAAAGTAGGAATGTAAAAGTAGGGGGAAGTCATGAATGGAGGGAAGCTATCAAGGCAAAGAAAGGAGTTCGGTAACACAGTTCGACAATTGGTGCACTGAGACAATCAAAACGAAATATTAGCCATGAAAATAATGAAAGAACCACAATTATTCAGTTACTCACCATTTATACTTTCTGGAACAGCCAGAGCAGCAGCAGCTTGTATCCGGATTTTGAAATTAGAAGAATCACGAAGCAGCAGCAAGAGGATACTAAAAACAGAAGGAGCCCTGCATAATTTGAGAGAACATATCTGAAACTATGTGTAACTAATTCAAGAGAAACAATAGCATATCAGGGAAAAGAAAGAGATTTTTGCAGATATAATCTTCGAAATGAAACCAAGTTAAGGCATCAGTTAGATTGCATATACTCCTAATCAGAAGGTCCGTGTTGACGCGTCTAAAAGGAATTCCTTTAGATATAAAGTCAAAATTGTTTAATTATTTGCTGATTTGACTGATGCATTTTAGGAAGTTTTCCTAGTCTTCAGCACAGAATTTTATGATCTGTTTTGCCAGTAATTATGAAAGATTTTAGATTATTATTTTCCTTTTTCTATGTATTTTCAGTTGTATGTATGGTTGTAAAAAACCTTTGACAGTACAAAGATACACATTTTCTATAGTCTGGAATCTTGATCGCTGGTATGTATTCATGCATGTATTCTTCTTCAGTCTTGTCAGTTTTCAAGCTCCTATTCCTTTTCTTTTGTATTATTTCATCCGGAAATACAGTCCCTACCACAGTGAAGGATTTTAAATGGACATTCGTCCTCGGAGAAGAAGACTCTAACCATTTCTGACTCTGTTGTGGAACCAATAATGTCCTATCATGTCAAGGCAACAGCCTGTTTTAGAGGTCAGGACAGCTACATAGACAGAGAAAAGCTTGATAGGTTTCTTTTGCTTCAGACTTATGTAACCAAGGACGCCATGTCCTCCCTAATGTATCATTTCTTCTATCAGTAAACTCGTGTGTCATATTTCTTCTTTATCAAAGCCAGAATTCCAGCATTTCATAGGAGCACATTAACAAGTTTCCAGCCCTTGCTCCAATCTCTCTCCCAGAAAAAGAAACAAATTTAGTATGTGAAAAACAAGAAACAGAATCCTTACCAATCCATGTCTTGCAGTTTCAAAGTCTTATTGGAAAATAAATTGCTCAGTGCGTGACAAACGTTCCACTGAACCTGTTAGCGATGCCCAAATAAGAAAATTATATATATATATATATATATATATATAATGTAACGTTTCAGTTTCTTATCCTTGTCTTTAAGCTGGGAAAGGGAGATGAGGAGACCAGAAAACCTTAACATTTCCTGTTGTCACACAAGAAAGAAATGCCTGCACCATCTTTCCAAGCCAATGGAAATTCCTTGAAGATGCTGACTGGAATGAATCTGACCATTCGTTCAGATCGTCCTTGGACAAATTTTGGCCATCATCTATTAGCGTTGAGGCCATGCAATCAATGGGCTCTCTATGCGCAGTTGGTTGGTTTGTAAATTGAACAAATCGTGCAAGATTCCCCAGAGCTCTAACAGCATTTGCTTTGACCTGCACCAAAGAAATTCATCAAGTAAAAGAAACAAAAAAGGGAAAAAGAAAAAAAAAATAGTAAGTGACGACCTTGACTATAGGCGGGGTAGGCGATTGCCTAAAGCAAGGGCCCCAATTTATGCAAGATTAATTGGTTGGTTGAAGAAAAACAAAAATTATAATTATGAAATTCTTTAAAAAAGAATTATCATATGCAAACACAAGAAATTAATAAAAACTGAAAATACAAAAATCTTTAGAAAAATATATAAATGGCATAAAACTTAGAGTAATGCTATAAACGACTCATTTAATTTTACGTATCATTTAATGTCACATTAGCGCCACCTCTAAAACTTACCACTTATATTCATTTATCATATAAATATATCACAAACATCACACTCTCTCTAACTAGTTTGACCATTTATCATCTAAGCATTCTTTTTCTTTTCTTAACCAAACAAAATGTTTCTTTTATCTTTTCAAAATTCCATAGCCAAAAGTCACCCACCATAATTTTTTTCAACCCGACAAGAAATAAATTTTTTCCCTTTGAATTAAAATTTTGAAGATTCAATTTAGCTGATTGATTTGGTCTCACCACCATTGTTACAGTCTACATTCTTTCTTTCTCCCTTATCTTCAAAACATACACTATAGAGTACATAGGCTGATATTATTATTGCTTTGCTTTAATCTCATGATAATAGCCTTTCTAAATGTTTGTAGAAAGTCCTTTGAATTTAATAATTCTTTGTCTGTCTTCATACTTTTTATTTGTAAGTTAATTTCTTATGCAATAATATAAAATTAGAAACTCGTTTGTATTTGATCGTCATTTTTAATATTTTGTTACACTATCTCTCGCAATCAATATTCTCCAATTTTGTACATTAATCACTCATGCATATTTAATTTTGTTTGAAATAGTTGCGGGGAGAAAATGATCAAAGAACGAACATACCCCTTTGCCATTGCATTGTAATTCTGTTTGCTAAACTTCACTTATAATTTGTATTGCATGTTAAAATATGACATTTTGTCATTTTCCTTTTCAAATTTTGAGGCCTAGTTGTCTGTATTAGATTCTTCATAATTATATTAAAACTCTGTGTAAGAAAAATCAAAATATAAGGACCCATATTTGAAGTTGGCATAAGGCCCCCAAAACAGCAGGGTCGGCTCTGAAAATAGCTATGAGATATACCAAACACATACTTATAGGGAAAGATTATCTAACCTAGAACACAAAAATGGAGATTAATTTATAGAACGAGGTCAACAACTTGCACAAACATGTAAATGAGCAAAATCAACTTAATGGTAAGTTTTAGATAAGCTTTAGCCATAATTGAAGTTCAGTAAAACATAAAACCTTATGGGACTAAGAAAAACAGAAAAAAGATACAAAATCCTCCCACGTTGATAGAAATATCTAAAAGAACATGCACACCTTCCTACTGGTCTGAAAAGGAAGATGTATGCACTTAACAAAATATAAAAAGAGACCTAAAGAATGTGGTGGAAAAAGTCCTTAACACTAAGCCCCCGTTTAAGCCCCTTTATTTGATGTTATAATTTTTGGAATAATATTTTTTTGGAGTATGTGAAGTTAAAAAAGAAGGAAATTTTTTTGGTTTATGTGTAATATTATTTTATTAGAGAACATGTGGTTAAAAAGAAGAGAGAAAAATGTATTATAAATTTAATAGGGCTCAAACAGGGGCTAAGAGTGCGTTTGATTACAAATATTTTTCAAGGAAAATATCATTTTTCCATTCAAATTCCAACTTTTGTGCTTTTTTTTTACGGAAAATATTTTTCTACTATTGGTTACGTGACCACACTTTTTTTGAAAACAAGGAAAATATTTTCTTTAGAGGGAGTAGGTTTTTATTTTACAGGTAATTCCCTTTGTCTCTCATCTACTCATTCTCTCTCCCATCTACCAACCAATAAAAAATAGACAAGTATAACATTTTTCAGGTTGAAAATAAAATCAATCAAACACATTTAATTAACAATTTTCATACAAATAATTTCTAGACAATTCAATTGCCTAGAATTTATTTTCCATAGAAATTCCATGTTTACAATCAAACACACTCTAAGAGTGTGTTTGATAGAGATTATTTGGGAAAAATGAATTTTGAAATAGTGATATGATGGAAAATGTGTGGTTGAAAAAGAAGGAAAAGTTATTGATGTGATGAAAAATATTATTTTATTGAAGAATGTGTGGTTGAAAATGAGTAGAAGAATGAGAATGAAAATGTGGGTCAAACGGGGCCGAAATGTCATAAACACCAAGATACAGGGAATCTTATTGACACTGTAGTCTCAGTTAAATTACTTTACTCTCTCCAACTTATTTACCTGAACTGCTGCAAGAATGACTGATTTTACAGCTAATTTTAGGAGAGAATTTGTGTTGGCTGGTATTTCAAGTGCAGGGAAAGTGGGAAGATGATATTTACTTGTTTCTGCATTGCAAGTTGGCCTTTGAATCATTTTTTGCTTAATTATTATGCACTTTATTGGGTTACGCCGAAGTAGGCGTGAGTGTACTAGAAAGCTAGAAAATAGACCCACATTACTTGATGCAGATACACAGATAATCAATCTGGCAACCATAACAACAAAGTGGAGGCAATAATCACATGCATGCCAAAAGCTTACCAGTTCCTTAGCAGCTAGAGAGAATTACAATTGGCAACCATAATAACTAAGTGGAGAAAATTGTGACTGACAAAAGTGATAAAAATTGAAACAGATATAGTTGAAAACTCGTTGCATGTTGCTTGCTTACCTTGTCATTGTCACTTGCTAACTGCAAAGCACAATCCGCTAGTAATGGTATAACTCGAGCACCCTCCCTCGATGCTATCACAATGGAGAAAACAAGATTGAAGAAGTTAATTTAACATTAGTGGAGAAAAAGATGTAAGGTTCCAACATTTGCTCACCTATGGCATCTGTCTCAAAAGGCTGTGCATCTATGCAATGACGAATAGAATCACATATATTTGCTAAGGCCCATGAAGCAGCAATGCGGACCTGAAAGTTTTCATTAATATTTTTACCAAAGTCCAAGCTAAATTGTTATGATACGCAAAGGAAATGAAACTTCAAAAAAAAAAAAAATATTGCTAGACTTGACAGGATTGTAGTTATAGCACACCCAAGTAACCCCCTAAGCACATTTGGCCATTGAGTGAAGAATAAGGAGCTTTTTCATTTCTTAAGCACAAAAAGGTTAAAGAAGAAAGCAAGAAAGTTCAAAAGTGAAAGAAAAACCAATTTCACTCTTCTACGATTTTTTTATTCTTAATTCCCTTATTACATCTAAATGTTTGATTCTTTTAGCTTCATATGTGGTATTAATATTTTGGCCACTTAATTTGGATTGGTTGCTAAAATTGAAATATATCTGTAATCCTATTTAAAGATCACTTTGGTGACAATTTTGCTCAAAGTAATAGGAGAAATAATTGATTTTTGCTACATATTTTACTAAAATATCAGCAGTTCTGAGACTCTCAATATATTTATGAATGTGTAGAGACTTTTTGATTCAAATAAAATATGATCCTCACTTTGGATGAGGCTTGCATTTTTCTTCATCTCTTATCTTAAGCCCAGGAACTCTTGGTGCTTCAATGAGTCTCTGTGCATTGGGAAACTATGACTAAGACCAACTTAAGAAATAAAAAACAGAGGACATACTTACTGAGACCAGCGAATCATGAGCATTGTGCTCAGCAGCTTGGATAAACTTTTCAAGGATCTCTGTGCTGTTCAGAATGGAACTCCTTAGGAATTTCTCTTCGTTTAGTACCAGTTGTCATCGGAAACTCAAGATATAGCAATGGTAAGTTACCTATGAAATATTTCCGGAAAACATGCAATAACACCAATGGCACGACAAGCAGCTGATCTAACTGAAGGAACATCGCTTAGAGCAGCATCAATCTACAAGAACCAGTATATAATAAATCAAATGGCTTTCGCATTATCACTTTATGGATGAAACAACATGCTACGGTTTGGTTCCGAACTTACAGAAGATCTGATGGAAAAATCCTGTTTGTCCTTTGGCAGAGAAAAGAAGACTGAAGAAGTCATTCCTGCGAAACAAGTAATTGATGCAGCCCTTACCTTCCAAAGAAAGGGCAAAACGGACTTAGACTCGTGTTAAAAAGCATACTAAATGTCACTTCTGAAAGTACAGAAATAATTTTGTTCACGCATCCAATCACCACATGCAAAGTTCTAAGGAAGACCATAGAGACATGATCATTCAAAGTTCTAAGAAAGACCATAAATAAAATGTTAGCCCCCCTAAAGGACAATAATGTGTATATATTTTATTAAAATAAACTAAATAATCCACCACGAAAAGTAAAGACACATGACTTTTTTACTCCAAAAAATGAAGTTCAGGTGAAAAAAAAGTAAGAAAAAAAAAGGAAAATAGAATTCGAGCATACATTGCCGTGCCGGATTGAAGGTGATCTTCTAACAACTCTAATACAGAAGTAACTATAAAGCAGCACGTAAGTTTAGCAGGTCTAAATTCAAAACCTTAAAGAAGCTGCTTGCCCATTTTGCAATAGGGTTAGTATTAGAAGGGGAAATGAAGTGGAAGTGAAGGATAAACATCACCTTTATAGACATGGAAGTAAAGGGGATGAAAAAGTAAAAAGGAGTGGGTACAAACACCTTCCTGGCCATTTTTTCTCTCTCAAATAGGAGGATAAGGACCTAAAGAGACTCAGCTAACTCAAAATTTTTTAAACTATGAAATCTGGTGTGAAATATCAACATGGTAATAAAACAGTTTCCTCTCCCCCCCCCCCCTCCTCCTCTCCCTTCCCTATCTTACAAGTTACACTAGATGAAATTGAGTAACAACTATATACTTCCCTAGGAAGTGTACCAACCTTTTTCCTGTAACCTATCACATTCCTTTCTCCAAACAAAGTTTTCTTGGACAAGCTGAAATTTGGGTTGCTATTTCTATAATAGACAACTTAAAAAATAGCTAGGAATCTGGAGTATCTAGTTTCTAGTGCACAAGGGAAGAAAGCATTTGATCCCAAATTCACCAAGAGAAAATGAGGGAAGAGAACCCCTTTGGTACTAATATGATTCTAGAAGACAATCCCACGCACAACAAACAAAAAAACATAGCTTAGTTGAAACACTTATCCATTTTAAGCTTACTAGAATGTTTCTACAAAGAAAAAAACTCTTGGTTGCTAGTGGAAAAGCTGAAATAATGCAGTGACTGACATCTTATAGCACAAGAAACTCTCCTGAATCTCTGGAGATATATGGTTTGTGTAAAGAAGGTGACCAGTAGAAACTCAGAAGTTATTGAAACTAACATAAACATTTAAATGTGATGTGCCTAAAGAGACGAACAAGTCAAAGGGAGTGTCATTTGAACCTACCATGGCTGATGAATGCTGAATGATCATAGGCATGTGTTTGACTATTGCTTCAGACCACCGCTCGCTGGCCAAAACACACATTTTTGATTCATCCTCAATTGATGCAGGGCTCTCTAATCCATAAACTGGAGCAGACGAGACTGCCTTTGTTTTGACATAGTCAGATGTAAATGGACTATCAAGCAACTTATCACTTGAAAGATCTTCAGTTCCTTTAAAGCCAGAAATAGCACGAAGACATTCATCCAAAACCTGTACAGCTAGTTATCGTAAAAAGCCTGAACACTCTAACCTCAAGATGCACATATATGGGCATTAACAATGAAATTTCCAATCAAGTGCATGTATGATCATATAGAGTAGGAGTTCAAACAAGCTAGAGCATACTAATGACTTATCATTTACTGAAAACGCCATCAAGAAATATAGATGGACAAGAAGCTATCAATTCATTGTTTACGAAATTTCCATTGAGGTGCCTTAAAGCGGTGAACAAAAAGCACCTCAAGATTGTAAGGAAATTTTTGGAGACACATGCCTAAGTTCTGTGAGGCACAACATCAATGCTTGTGAGCTGTGCGCTCCTTAATTCTTGACTTATTTAGTTTGCTTTAGGTATAGGCCCACAAAATATTAAAAATTCTGATAGCTCCACTTTGGGATTGACCCACTAACTATTACTAAAACATTTAAAAATTGTGTTTCCTAATTAATCCACATTGAGAATCGCCTATTACTAAAACACTGAAAAATTGTGTTTATCATAGACTCCTTTGAGAATAGTCCACTACACACTAACTAAAGCAACTTTGATTTTTATTTTCTAAAATTATAGATCTTTCTTTTTTTCTTTTTATTTTTCTTTTTTTGTTTCTAAATTTTAAATTGGTCTATTATAAATTTGAAAATTGTTTCTGATTGATTATGCGCTTATTTTGCTTTTTAAAAAATTTCCGACATTTTTTGGGTTTACGGCTTTCACTTACTCAGTACCCAATTATTCCTTCATATTTAAAAAGCTAAATCGGGTATCGAGGTGTTTCGTCTCCTTGAGGCAAGGCACTATTGTGATATTTTTCAAGTACCAATTACATAAATGAGGGACTTAGACCTTGATTCCAGAGTTGGAGATATTCGGGTCAGTTCATTCGCAAGGGCCACATTCACATTCATCCCTCTGTTGATTTTCTGATTTCTTTGGCTTGCGAGGAATGACGCAAAGCATAATGGTATACGCATGGACTCTGGGAAGATCATATGGAATCTACCTCATGATTTCACTTGTTCACATTGGTCACCTATTCAGGCCTATACACTGGCATGAGGGCATGGATTTTACCTCTAACTTTGGTATTTTGTTGACTCTTTCTCCCCTAGAAAGCACCCTCTCTCTTGATTTTTTGGCATACTACACTGACGGAATTTTACAAAATCAACACTGACGAATGCGTCAAGGATAGATTTGCAAGTGGTAGGGTATTATTCGGGACTAGTTTGGTCATTGTGGTAGACTATTCTTAGCATCTTATGGGGGCTGTCCCATCCTAGAGATTGAGCTATAAGCTATCTTGGGATGGTATTTTACTTGCTTGCCTCCTAGGTTTATCAGATATTTGGGTGAAGGCCGACTCGTCCGTAGCCGTTCACTGGATCACTAGAGGGGGTGTTCCATTGGCGATTTAGATTATTCTTAGACAAATAAGACATAATCTTTCTATTGATCGTGACTTTGTCTCCCACATTTACTATGAAGGGAACCAGGTTGCCGATTCACTTGCTTCTGTAAGATGGGATCGGCGCCTATTAGGAGTATGGTCCATTTGATCTTCCATGTAGACTACGAGCTCTGGTTCATATTGATAGATATGGTCTTCCTAGCATTAGAGAGTGTTAGTTTGTTGTACTCTTGTTTACCTTGTATGGGAAGTAGTATTTTCCCAATTTTTACTCATCTTCTTTGTACCCGTGGATTTTGTTTTTATATATGTGGTTGGGGAATCCAAACCCCCATTAGCATTCCCTAGTGGCGCCTCAAACCCACTAAGGCCATGCTGATGCTTTTGATTTTTAAAAAAAATAAATACCTCTATTGATTAACTGACATAAACTCACTACATATTGCAGTTCCTAGCTTCCCATCACAACAGAGGTAGAAAATAATGAGGAATAATTCGAAACCAAGTAATACTAAGAAAGAACTTGTTTATTACACAAGTAGAAGTTAATAGAAGACAACAAAAAACCCCATGTAAAAGAAGTAGTGTCCACCTTTATCCCCGCTGCCATGACTCTCTCCCTGATTGCTCCAACAGTGTGTTCAAAATTACCCCCCCATGATCTTGCTGGATCATCAGGGGAGAATTTCAAAACCCTAGAAATAGTAGATGAAACTTGCTCCCAACATAAAACAGTTGTATTAGGATAGTTGTGTGCCATAGCTTTAAGCGCCTGCAACATAAGCAAGAAACATCTCTATAAATATTCAAAAGAGCATCTGAATTGTCGAGTGACACAGATTGATTAATGTAAACTTAAAGAAGCATAAGGGCTTTCCTGCTCCAAAAACTCAGTTAACAAGCTGAATTTATTACAGGAGAAGCAGCAAATGAAAAAAGGAAATAGAACACTAAGAAGAATAATTAATTTTAAAAAGCGAGTTGTCAAGTATCTAATAGGATGTTGGCATGGGCACATGAAAAACGTAAATATCAATGACATTTTGAATAATATTACATAGACAGCAATCTCAATCATTATTATAATTGTCTCCACATGATACATTATTTGGAAGGCATAAAATGAAAGCAGAATTGAAGCTTGAAATATATGAGAATTGCAGCATCATCTGTAGTATGTGAATAGTGACAGTGAAAAAATTCTCTCCCTTCAAGTTCATCTCTATTATCAGACAAATGAATCTTGCAAGAAACCAGTAAATTGTTTGACACAACTGTTAAAATCAGATTGTTAAATTCAAACAAATTAGCAAGATATATTATAAGAAGACTGTTTTCGAATAGTTTAGAGACCTACATAAAATTATGAGCCAGATGATCAAAATCTGATGATTGATTATTTGAAAAATGTTTACTAGATTTGTTAGCAGTCCACAATCAGCTGGAAATAATTTGCATATTTAAGATATTTTGTCAAGGAGCCTTGCACGTAGAAATGCTCCTGATACATTATCTTAGATTTCGATTTAGACCGTAACAGGACCTACCATCAAATATTTTTTTTTATAATACAAGAGATAGCGTGAAAATAATAGCAACTCAAACAGGTAAGCATTAGCGTCAAGGACTGCATCGCAGGTTGCCACTTTTCCTGCTCGTATCCAAAGGCAATCCCCATCCACTGCCTAATATAAACCTCCATAACTAGACCCCTAGCTTTGTGGACAACTATGTATCTCAAGGAGTCTAGTGGTTAGGTTTTTTCCTTTAATTCTCTATGAACAATTGGAATGGGGAACTATGTTTCGTCATCCTTTTTATGCCTGCTGGTGTCACTTAGGTTTTCTGCTTTATCTGATTCTCATTGGAAGCATGCTGAAACCTTAATTTGTAGATCAGAATAATACATCGAGCAACCAGACCCAGAATTGCAGACGAAGGCATCAAGGGCTTCACAAACATAGGTGGGATGAATGTCAAGGGCATCTCCCAATGTTGCACTTGAACAGAAGGCAACATCAACTTCCAATAGTTAGCCCTGAGTCACAAACAACTTTTATACATCTAAGGAGTCTGGTAGTGTAGTTCTGTTGTTTCAGTTTTGTATCAGTGGTTGTAATGAAATATTCTGTTTCGTCGTCCTTTTTGTCTACTGTAACACTTAAGTTTTCTTATTTTCACAGGAGGGAGCAAGTATTAGAAAAAATTCCAGGTCTCTGGAGTTGACCCCCAGCTCTACATTTGTACCAAGCTTTCTGCATATATTAAATCACAAGTAAATACGTTGTGTCTTTTAATGTGCCTTGAGAAACATTTCTTTGATTGCATAGTTCATATAATGATATTAAACATGATTATGATGCAACGGTGACTGTGGCAAAAGTAGACCAGCAAAGGAGGCTGCTTGCCATGTGATACCCATCATTGTGCTTACAGAAGGCACCTTGTGACAACTAATCTGAACACCATGTTCATATATTCTCTCGGATGTTAAATTTGCATTCCGGAAAGTTGGACAGGCTTTTCTGCAGTTCCATTATTAATATTTTACAAGATACTAGTCATCTAATTGAAGAGAATTTGTTTTGTCTTCGACTGTGCCTTGAGAAACATTTCTTTGATTGCATAGTTCATGTAACGATATTTCTTAGAGATATTGGGCCCAACTCCACTCAACAAAACCGACTTGTTAAGGGAGGGCTGTCCTCACAATATAAACAACATCCAGGCACTTTGCCCAGTCAATGTGGGATCTAATACACCCCCCTCATGCACAGCGTGGACTATGCCAAACGACTGTTGAAATCGATATTGGGGGCCCAACATCGAAATTGGGCCTGGCTCTAATACCATCTTAGAGATATTGGGCCTAACTCCACTCAACAAAATCGGCTTGTTAATGGAGGGTTGCCCTCACAATATAAACAACATCCAGGCACTTTGCCCAGTCGATGTAGAATCTGATATGTAGCAATTTGGGAAAAATTATATTTCACGTGTTTCATTGATAGAGGAAGAAGGAATAAATACAAGAGAAAAAAGAAAAATACAATTTAGTCCCTAACTATACAAACCCAACAAGTTGGTACAAAGACTATTTCAACTCTCCCCCTCAAGTTGGTGCATAGATATCACGCATGCCCAACTTGAATATCATTGTATAGAATGGACCACTAGCAACTCCATGTGTCATTACATCGGCCAATTGTTCCACCCTCTTAATGTAGCGACCCGAAATTTTAAGTGCAAATTTTATAACTTAAGTTGTGTCGCTACGACATTTCCGTCAAATTTTAGAATTTATTTTATGTTCGTCGAACTGTCTAGCAAAACATTTAATATAAGATTTCAAAACGATTTTAATCTTAAAAATTCAATATTTGATTTTATCGAGTCCAATCTCGAACATTTTAAAGTATCAAATTCTTATCGTTTTAAATCCAAATTTTAATAATTTTATGTACGATATCTTATTTAGAATCCAATATTATTAGTCCAAATTTTTATAATTTTAGTCCAATATACCTAAATTCAATTAGCCCAAAACTATTGTAGCCTAAATTCTTGGCCCAATTATTTCCTAGGTTTCTGTACCCTACATCTACGGTTAATCTACTGTTCAATCATCCTCACCAGCTCACCCTCATAGTAGCCACAGCATCGATCTGATCCAAAGATCTGAACTACAAGACTTCACCACCGATCCAATCCAAAATTACGATTCTGACAACCTCACAACATACCATACACGAAAAATAGACCACATACAACAAGTATCATTGAACCTTAAGAAGTCAAACTTTATTTTGCCCGAACCATAACTGTTACCTGGAGTGCTTCTAAGCTTACTGAAGGGCTTGTTAACTGTTTGGGATAATGAAACAAGGTATATAAAACTCCAGATTCCCGTTGACCATCAACAAATCCTGGAAAACCATATTACCGTACATATAAATCTGTCAAACTCTGGATCACAGAGTATATGATTCATGAAATCAGAAAGAGAAATATAATCAAGAGAGGTGAAGTTAATCTCCTCCATAGATGAACAGAAGTTGTTTCATAGACATGAAGGACTTAACAAAAAATATGCAAAGAGGAGTGCTCCATCCTCAAATAACGGCAATTCTAAAGGGTAAATATTGTTGCTCAAAAGGATTTGCATTCCCTTGCATCCAAAAGCACTAAAATTACCAATAAAGCGGATGGCCAGTATTCTCCCATCATAGTCACACCGAACCTCTAAACTTACAAGAAGCACCATCCCAAAGAATGAGAACATGCAATTTCCCACCCTATTACCCAACACAAGTAGCATGGTAAATACAAACACAAAAAACTAACCTGTCGAAGCTTCCACTAGAAGAAAGTTGTTGACATGTACAGAGGATGGTGAAACAGAAAGAGCTACTGTCAAGCAATTAATTGCAGCTGCCTGACAACGGCAAGAAGAAATGGTACTTAGATTTCATCTGTATCCTTTTCTCTTGTTGGAATAAAATACCATTGCAGAAATAACAAAAAAGGACATATTAAAAGAGAGTGAAAAAATCAAAGCTTTCAAATGGATTAAAGGGGACTCTAGTCAGGGGAGTATGTTGAAGTTTATCCACAGATGTACACCACAAACCTTACAACAACCTTTATTGCTAATTGACTGTTCAAAAGATAATTGAGTTCAACTAGTTAAAGGTTACAGATTTTATGTGATGCACACAAGCATACAAAGGGAAATCTGAGAGAGAGGATGTGCAGACCCACGTGATACACGAGTTTTCCCAGTGTTACATAAGATAAAATGAGGTTTGACCATTACTGAAGGATTAGATGACTGAAAAATGATAGGCTTCCTGCATAGGTTCAATTACGTAGTATAGAGCGTTAGAGTCTGGGAGAAAATTGGGCTTTAAGAACTTCAAGCCCTGTAGAATATAAAGGTTCAGTGCCCACAAAATTGCATTATTCGAATAGCTCCCTGCAAATGATATCAAAAGGAAATTGGAGCTTCAAAACTTCCATCTCAGATTTGTAAAATAGTCGGGACTTCCTAATATTCAAAACCCCCTAACTGAAACGAACTTTGGCTAGTCATCCTCCAGCACAACAGGCTAAAAAAAAGAGCGGAAAAATATGAAAAAGAAAAATAAAAGAAAGACAAGGAGATGATACTGCCCATCAAATAGAAGCACATAATGGCGAGTTTGATTAAACAGCGCATAATTTATCAATACTAACCAGCAAGCTATTACGATCACTTCGCAAGGGGAAGCCCTCTTCAATTCTTGCTTGAACTGAAGAGATAACTGTTGACAGTAGCTCTGCAGACATCCGTGAATATCTATACAATGACAAAATTATGCACGTTTTAGACTACTAATTGGTACATGATTACACTGGAAAAGAAAAAAAAGAAAGGTATCCATATGCACGTCTCTATTTAACCGAAGTTCAATCTTCTAGACTCCGTGGCTCACAATTTTTTGGATTCCTACTTCTGCAAACATATAGCCTAGCCCATAAAGTAGTTCTGATTTTTTCCAACTATATAAGTTTTGGAAAAAATAGGTATGTAAAATTTTCTGAGAAAAAAACACGAACTATCACAGGGAAACTAGGTTGAGTAGTAGACTATAATGGTTCAAAATCTACATAATGTTAGACCACAAAATGAATATGGGATAGAGAAAGAACTATTCTGATAATAAGCCCCAGACTCCCTTTCATTTCCTACTCAAGGAGACTATTTCAAGAACTTAAGGGTCACTAATACCCAAAAGAACTACAAAACTAGGGGATAAGATCTGAGGGGATAATCCTATTATCAACTAACATCTGGCTGAGCCAATCTTAGATGAGTTCTATTATATTAAGTGCATCAACACATCTGAAACGACCAGAGTGGTTGATTGAGTCTAACAACACCAAGAGATCATTTAATTGCAGTATGCAGTTGAAAGAACTTACGGTGTGGACGATATCAAAAGCACCAGAATTCTGAATGACAGCGCCAGCAGTCTACTATGGGTTTCATGTTTGATTAAATACAAAGTACCTAACAAATGTAACTTTAACCATTTATACTTCTAGGTGAAGCTAAAATTTAAGAATTGACGGTGAAAGAAACAAAAGACATTGCGAAAGAACAACAGAATGCACGCTCACTTTCACCAAAGGTCCAAAATACAAGATATAGATAAATTTCTTTGCAATACCTGAATGTAGCTGCATTAATATATGACCGAGAGAGCTAGAAAGTGCTGTAAAAGACCCACATTTTGAGGATTCCCTGAACTCTGCTACCTGAAGAAAAACAGATGCAGGTCCATCCAACATTGCCATAATAGTAGAGGCAGCGGCAATCCGAACCTAGGCAAAGTAGTAATACATCTTAGTAGAAGTATCAGTGAATTTAATTAAGAACTATTAACAAAAACACATTCAATGCTTCATGGCCTGGATAACCAAGAACGTGTTATACACTTGTCATTATATAGAGTTTTAAGAAAACAAGAAAGAAGGATAGAGACAACAATAGAAAAATAATTAATGAATTATTATTGCAAGTAATAGAAAGAAACCTTTAACGAAGGATCAAATAGCAAGCAACTCATCAGTGTAGTTCCATACTTCCTACAAACAAGAAACATAAGTTTAATGTGAAGAAGGTAGAATATGAAATGAGACTCAAAGCCTAGCATAAATGTCACACAATCAAATTACCATACCACCATACAAAAATAATAATAAATTGAAAAAGAGAAGAAAAACGATTCACCTTTGCGATAACACATCACTGGACGGCAAAAGCATTGTCCACTGAGCAGTGAACAATTTTGGATCAGCTCGGCAGAGATCCTTCAATCAAAATTCAAGAGTTAAATGACATTCTAGATTTGCCAACAGAAACAGCAATTCCTCTGAAAATATCACCCCTGTTTAGGCTCCATTTTTCAAAAAAATGCATTTTTCCAAAACTCATTTTCAACAACACATTCTCCCATAAAATAATGTAACACAAGAACCTAAAACTTTTCCTTATTTTTAACCACACATTCTTCAAAAAATCACTATTCCAAAACCCATTTTCCCCCAAAATCTCATTTTAATGGAGCCTAAACAGGGGAATATTTATGACAGTCTGCATCCAAAAGAAAAATCTTTGGTGGTGTCTGCAAAAAACAGCATCATTTTTAACTATGTGCACTTAAATGATCATCTACTGATAAGAAACTATTTCAACCAATGACATTAACAATTAAGCAACAGAATCCTAAATAAAACCCTTGAAGCTGACCCTCAACGCAACCCTCCAATACCCATAAATTAACTAGACTTTCAACATTCTCATTGCAGCCATAACCCGGAGTGCATATTCTTCATAATCAAAATGACAAACCAGTAAACATGTAAGCACTTTTGTGATAGCAATACTACGTATAACCGCAAAATGCAACTTATTTAGGTGGCAAATGTGGAAACGGAACAGTTTAATTTCATAACTAAAACTTGTGTACAACTTAGTTCTATACATTTATAATATATATATTTTCAAAAGGTATTTATAATATCTATATATTTAACCTCTTATATGTACAGTCAATGAATTACAGAACACATTAGTTTCACTATCAGGCCATCCACACATGTACACTCACACAGTTTGCAGTATTCTATTAATTTCCATGCTTCTAATTTCAGAAAAAGGAAAGGAATGTTAACAGGCACAGACTATGTATCTAAGAAACTTTAAAATACACCTCAAAGCTGGTCATACAGGATATCAAAGCATTTCGACAACTTCATGAACCAGGAAAGAAGTCGAGATTGAGAAACAAGAAGAAGCTAACAAACCTGAATATCTATATATTTAACCTCTTATATGTACAGTCAATGAATTACAGAACACATTAGTTTCACTATCAGGCCATCCACACATGTACACTCGCACAGTTTGCAGTATTCTATTAATTTCCATGCTTCTAATTTCAGAAAAAGGAAAGGAATGTTAACAGGCACAGACTATGTATCTAAGAAACTTTAAAATACACCTCAAAGCTGGTCATACAGGATATCAAAGCATTTCGACAACTTCATGAACCAGGAAAAGAAGTCGAGATTGAGAAACAAGAAGAAGCTAACAAACCTGAATACAAACAATCGCACCCAGTCTAGCCTTAGCAAAATGGTGACTGCAAGAATCTGTTGCTGATCCATCATTATCACTGCAATCTGAATCTGACGATAAGCTCAACTCATGGCGAGAAGAAAGCAGAGATTCCTCATCTTTAAGCTGTATATTTTCCAAAAACTTTTTTCTTAAGTGTGGAGGCCTATAACGGCCACTTTTCGATTTACTTGACTCTGCGAAATTCAGGTTTTTGCTTGTTGAACCAAGATGGGACTTGTTAGTAAGGCCATAATGAAAAAATATCCTCAACGCTGCTACATAACCAGCCACCTGCATACCACAATGAATCGAAATGATAAAATGCATAGCGAATCATATTCTCTAAAAGTGCATGATCATAGAAACCTGCTAATATGACATTCTTTGTTCATTATCTAAGAGGCGTTTTCTTACATGGCCTGACAGAGAACCTCTAGGATCCTCTAGAAGCAAGTGCAGGCAGTGCAGAAGCTCAACATAAAACCTGCATGGAATTGTGGTGCCACCAATTCTTTGATCAGCATGTTCATGATCCAATATGTCTTCGAAAATATAACTTGAAGAAGTGGAAAAAGATTTTTACGTGGCCATGATGGTATCTTCTACAAGGAGGGTTTTAGATGCCAAGGCATCCATAACTTTGCTGAGAACCTACGGAAAGGTAAAACCTTAAGGAGCCATTTTAAGTAGGCATCACCAAATATGTAATCTAGTATACATACCTCAATTGATGACTGCCAAATCTGAAATGGTAAGGAAGAACGGACTCTTGAGTACACTTCACCAATCATAGTAAATGCAATTGTTTGGACTTCCAACACATTGTTGTATCCAAATGCTTTGTAGTTGTCACTTAAACAAGTTGAGTACATTGACTCTCCATGAAAGCATGTGACCACTTGAAGAAGGAAGTTCAATAGTTGCTCATTTTCTGATAATAGAGATATTGCCTGGTATAAATTAAAAAGGCACCTGGAGACAATAGATCACTATGGTCATTTGACAGGAATCACAAATAACAGATTAGTATGATTGGAATAATTGGTGGCTCCCAAAACCCCAGCCAAAAAGGAAAATCAAACTTCCATTGAAAGAGAAACAAGTGAAAGGCCTTCATAAAAATTCCTGTGGAATCGAAAAGATTAAGAAAAAAATAAATCTGGGAAGAACTTGAGAAAGTGTAGGTAAGAAACGAGTGACATTTTGGGGGCTTACACCAGGATTGAGATGAAGCTGCCTGTAAGCGTGTTCTCATAAAATATAAATTTAAATAAACATAGGATAGATTTTCACACCGTATGCTTTCTAAGCATAGTTTTGTGGCTTTAATAATTGTAACATTCCCAACGAAAATGTTGTTTGTTTGGCCTTTGTCAAGGAAAATTTCCATAATCCTTTTGAAAGAATCAAGCACAAGGGCCCAGGATGTTGAATTCATTTGTAAAGAAGCACGGATGCTGACACTGTGGATCTGCAACAGATATGAAAAGGTAATATTACACACACTACAGATGTTCCACATCTAAGAATATTTATGAAAATAGTAAATCACATGGATAAAACGATAAACACTACAACAAAATAATTGCAACTACACTAGTGAAATTTTGAATAGAGAAGGATTACATAAATGCATTTTATTCTAAGGAAATCAGCATTTCGTAATTATCACAAAATAATCATATATTTATTACACAGCAAGGTATTTTAACATTGAAAACATGTTATAATAGTTTAAAGTCAAAACTTATCATTGATACCTTAAATAATATGGAAATAAGCAAAGTTCAAAAATATTCCAAACTCAATATACAGTCAGAAAATCAAGGAAAACTGAAGATCAAACATCGCATCAGGTATTTAACACAGGTAATCATGTTTGGGATTATGTTTGTACATCTCACTTAATCCCACAATGTTGTGCAAATGGACATGGAAAACAAAAAAAAAAAAAAAAAAATTCAATTGTAATTATACGTATTGAAAAATAAGAGGAATGCCCAATGAATAAATTTTCTATACATTAAGTTAATGCACTTGATGCTCCCGTGATTTCCACTAGAATTGCACATAAGAGCATGTTTGGCTAAGCTCAAAAAAAAGAAAGGTAAATGTTTCTTTTAATAAGTAACTTTTTTATTTCCAAACATATTTGGACAACTTATTTTTTTTTCTTGCTTCTAAATAAAAAATGTTATTTATTTAGGAAACCAACTAACTTATTTCTAAGTTATATCAATAAATTATATATTTATTTTAACCTTACTATAAGAAAAAAATTTAAGCTTTGCTTGAACCCACTTGAAGTTATCATCTTATTGACTATTCTATCATTGCTTAAAATGATTTCTACCTGCTACTCCTCGCTAATTTATATTTTTATCCTTTTTTGTAGTCCCAACAAGCCAATCTCTCATCAATTGGTGCATTTGTTCTCTACTAGCTGATATATTGCTTCTCCTTGGAATTATTCTTGGTTCCGCAATGTTCTCTTTTATTCTCCCAACTTCAAATGAACTTTGCAACCTCAACTACTTGAGCAATGGAACTGAATGTGAATTTGTAATCCAAACCCAAGAAAACACTTACCAAGTGAGACAGTTGAATGAAGGATAGAATGACGTCCTCGAGTCCTTCACTGTGAGAAATGTTTCGAGCCAACTCCAACAGGAACATCACGTCAGACGTGACCTAAAAAGAAAATTAAACAAATTGGAGTGAGAGAGTCAGAAGAATCAAATCAAAATTCACATGGGAAAGTAGAATTTTTTATAGATACCTCATGAGGAGGAAGATCGGGTGCGGCAGCGATGAGAGAATCGGATTGGGAAAAAATGAGATGGTTGAGGAGGTGTACGACGGTGGGGCGAGGCGGCGACGCCAAGGCCTCATCCCTCAGGGTTAAAAACGCCATCCTCCATGACCTCACTGTCAATGACATTGAAGGCAACGTACCGCTTCTTCTTCGAAAGATTTCTTCCTTGTTAATCCGTTGATATTAGAAATCAGCTATCAATTGGTAACCATTCAAATGTACTTTCTCAATCTATACATTACAATGCCGCCAATGGGCTTAACTTAAAATCAATATTACTTATATAATTATTATATTATAATTACAATATACATGGTAGATTAATTAATCTACAATGTATATTGTAATTAAACATAATTTATAATTAGGTTTCAATCTGAAGAAGATGATTTAAGATCAGAATTTGTGGAAATAGAGAGAGTATATGACTTGTTAGTTACAGAACAAGATACAGAAAATATGATTAGTAAATTAGAAATATTAGGAGAAAATGTTTTAAAATTTTGGAAAAAAGATAAAATATATTGTGAATTAAAAATAAAAAACCCAGAATATATAATTAAAACTAAAAATATAGAAGCAACTAATCAAGACATTGAAGATTTTAAAATGCATATTACAGATTTATTAAAATTAGGAGTAATAGAAAATCAGATAGTCCACATAGGTCTGCAGCCTTTATAGTAAGGAAACACTCAGAAATAGTTAGAGGTAAAAGTAGAATGGTAATAAATTATAAAAGATTAAATGATAATACTATAGATGATGCATATAATATTCCAGATAAGACAGTATTAATAAATAGAATACAAGGATGTAATATTTTTAGCAAGTTTGATTTGAAGTCAGGATTTTGGCAGGTAAAAATGCATCTAGACTCAATTATATGAACAGCTTTTACATGTCCAGAAGGTCATTTCGAATGGTTAGTAATGTCATTTGGAATTAAGAATACACCTAGTATATTTCAGAGAAAGATGGATAGTATTTTTAGTAAACATAGTAATTTTATTATTACTTATATAGATGATATTTTAGTTTTTAGTAAAAATAGAAGAGAGCATAGAGGTCATTTACAGATCTTATTCTCAGAATTTATTAGACATGGTTTAATCATAAATAAGAAGAAAATGTTCTTATTTAAAGAATATATAGAATTTTTAGGAGTAAATATAGGAAGAGGGCAAATAGAATTACAACCTCATATAGCTCAGAAAGCCTTAGAGTTTCCTGATAAATTAGAAGATTTGAAACAGTTACAGAAATTTTTAGGATTAGTAAATTATGCAAGATCATTTATAAAAAATTTAGGTAAAATTGCAGGACCATTATATGGTAAGACCTCTTCAAAAGGACAAAAATATTTTAATATAGAAGATATTAAATTAGTTCAAAAAATTAAAGAAAAGATAAGAGAATTACCTAAATTAGCTATGCCACTTGATACAGATTATTTAATAATAGAGACAGATGGTAGTATTACAGGTTAGGGAGCAATTTTAATTGCAAAACCCAATAAATATTCAGATAAAGAAACTGAAAAGATAGTCAGATATAATAGCGGTAATTATAAAGAAAAAATAAATTCTAGTAGTGTAGATTTAGAATTATTAGCAATTATTTATGCAATAGATTCTTTTGAATTGTTTATTATTTCTAAAAAAGAAATTACTATTAGAACTGATTGTGAAGCCATAGTTAGTTTTGTGAGTAAATTAAAATTAGAAAATAAACGAAGTAATCGAAGAAGATGGCTAAATTTTATAGATAGGATTACAAATACAGGAATAGCTTTTAATTTTGAACATATTAAAGGTAGTGATAATAAAATAGCAGATATTCTTGGTAGAATTATTAAGAATAAAGAATATGACTAATATTTTATTGCAGATGCAGAGACCAAGAGGACCAAGGCCAGGAATGCTACAAAGCACTCCAAGCTCCTCTTCTCAGACTAATGTAGCACAGACTTTTGAAAAGATAAAATTTGGTAATATAGAACTAGTATGTTTTCCTAACAGTAATATTAGTTTTAAATTATTGCCTCATATTTCAGTAACTAGATCAGAAAAATGCATTTTAGACAATTTATGATTAAATCATGTCTAATAAATTCTGATAATAAGATTTGTAAATGACCTCTATGCTCTCTTCTATTTTTACTAAAAACTAAAATATCATCTATATAAGTAATAATAAAATTACTATGTTTACTAAAAATACTATCCATCTTTCTCTGAAATATACTAGGTGTATTCTTAATTCCAAATGACATTACTAACCATTCGAAATGACCTTCTGGACATGTAAAAGCTGTTCATATAATTGAGTCTAGATGCATTTTTACCTGCCAAAATCCTGACTTCAAATCAAACTTGCTAAAAATATTACATCCTTGTATTCTATTTATTAATACTGTCTTATCTGGAATATTATATGCATCATCTATAGTATTATCATTTAATCTTTTATAATTTATTACCATTCTACTTTTACCTCTAACTATTTCTGAGTGTTTCCTTACTATAAAGGCTGCAGACCTATGTGGACTATCTGATTTTCTTATTACTCCTAATTTTAATAAATCTGTAATATGCATTTTAAAATCTTCAATGTCTTGATTAGTTGCTTCTATATTTTTAGTTTTAATTATATATTCTGGGTTTTTTTTTTTATTTTTAATTCACAATATATTTTATCTTTTTCCCAAAATTTTAAAACATTTTCTCCTAATATTTCTAATTTTTCTAATTTACTAATCATATTTTCTATATCTTGTTCTGTAACTAACAAGTCATATACTCTCTCTATTTCCACAAATTCTGATCTTAAATCATCTTCTTCTTTAATTGGCTCATAATAATTTTCTAATCCTAATCCTAATCCATTATTTTCTTTTTCATTTTCTTCTATTAACTGACATTCTTTTTCTATTTGTATAGTTTGGTTTGAATGTTCTAAGGAATGGATCTAATAATTAATATTAGTTCCAGATCCTATAAGAACAAATGTTAATAGCTTGTTTTTCAAAAGTTGAAAATTTTTTGAACAGTGTTATATTCAATGCCGAATGTAACCCCTGGCTAGAATATAATATCAAGATTTTAGAAACTGATTTTGTAAACAGATTTTTATGTTTCATACTGGGTATATGATAAAAGCATGTCTTAATTTTAAGTTTTCAAAAGCTGTTTTAAAATCAGTCCTGAGTGACCTCCCAGAAAGCGTAAAGGCCCAGTGGAGAGGCTAAGAAGCGCTATAAACCCTAAACATAATTTATAATTAGGTTTCAATCTGAAAAATGAACTCTATACTTGAAAAAGAGATTATATGAACTTAAATTTTAATTAATCTATCATTTATATCACTTTTAATATATATTATAATATTATTTCATATGTAGATGTTTGTATATTATATTATTTATATACGTGAGCTTAATTTAAAATCAATATATTACTTATATAATTATATTATACTTACAATATATATAAAATGATTTTCAAAGGTTCTACTTCTAGAGGATTGTCATCATCATCTAATCTTCAAAGATCTTTGTCTGCTAGAGCCGAATATAAAATTAAAGATTTTCACTATACTCGTAGATCTACTTCTTCTAAATGAGTTGATTTTACTCCTAATATTCAAAACCTTCAATATGGTACTAGTGAAAGAGACGATGAGTGAGATCCACCTGGTTCACCTACTCTATCTGATGTGGTGCCTCTCTTTGATCGACTCGATCAACAATGCAATGTTATTTATTCTATTATTAATAGAAGAAATGAATTCAATACTGATCAGTCTTCTATTGTCAAAAAATTTAGAAAAAATTTCCAAAAAAGTTGAATCATATTGGGAAGAATTTTTTATCTTTCCAGAATATTTAAGTTTTTATGAATGGACTTATTTCAAAGTCTATAACAAAAAACACAAATCCATTAAACAAAAATCTATTCAAAATAATTATCCCTCACATATAAAAAGAGTGGGGGGATAGTCTACTGTAGAAACTACCAAACAATTAAAAAGGCAACTACTACCAAACTACCAAATAATATAATAAATTAAAAAAGGTGTATATTTCCCCTACTGTAGATCCTACTATAGAAACTACCCGAGGCAATCTTTTTCACCATTTTTCCACTCTACCAGCCATGCCTCTTGTCTCCTCCATTTCCATTTCCAGGAAGAAGAAGAAGATTTTAGAATTGGGGCATGTTTGAGGCTCATTAGTACGTATTGTATTGTCGTGTATTTCAAGTCGTATACCCTTCCCTCTTTAGATTATGCTAGAACATAGTTGTTGGCATCTTTCGATATTAGGCATTGTATTACTGTTGAAAAGTAGTGTAAAACAATTATAGGGAGTCTTCCGGTTCCATTGCTTGTGAATTTTATTTTTTTCCTGAATGTTTTCTATTTGGAATAGGATTTATTTTCTTTTAATTGAGGTCGTCCTCTGTGTTCTGCTGGATCTGCTTAACTTATGTTCACCATTTTCAAGGAACTCAATTGTAGCCCTGAAAACGAAAAAGATTAGGACTTGTATTACAGCGATATGTAATAGAGATACTGAATTCTTGAATTCTCGAGTTTACAGTTCGAGGCTACTTAATTTCAAATTCCTGAGATGGGAGCCTACTTAATTAAACTAAAAAGCCAACTTGAAAATAAGAGCATATCCTGAGATGGGATCCTACTTAATTAAACTAAAACCATTCCGCCTAATTTTCAACTTACTTGTGGTATATCAGAGTTGTCTGTATCTCAGCATCATTGAAGGGATGATCTTCCATGGGCATATTAATCGGAGGCTCGAGTTTCTGCTCGTCCAGTAGGGGCTTCGACTCTGCCACACACTTCCAGCTTTGATTGTTTGACTCCCCCAAGATAACTCCCTTGTTGGGGGCCATATTTTATTTCAAATTTATTCGAGTATTGTCAGAGTCATTCATTGCTGGGTTAGTTGGGTACAAGGCATTCTCGTGTTTTATTTTGACCATGTTGTCTTCATTTGAGACTGAAAATAATTCATTTCGGTTTCCATGTTCATTCAACTGCGAATTGCATTTATCAAATGCTTTGTTTGATGATTCCTGCAAAATTTCTTGGCCTGGTGTATTCTTATAGTTGAAACTACCAAACCTTTCAATCCCCCTCGAAATTTTTCTGGCTCTATTCCTTTCTTCCTTCCAAAGAGGCCCTTTCTCTAGCAATTTCAATACCCTTTTAGAAATCTTCAATGTAATTGTTGCAGCCTTTTTCCATGATCTATCCCGAATTTGATCTGAACACTCATATTCTTGACTTCTGTAAGTTTTTCATTTCCTTTTTCTCTCCATGATGATCTTCTCATTAATGTGTCAGTCGTGTTTCTTTCTCTCTGTTGGTTTAAATGTAAATCTATAAATTTTATTGAATTCACTCCATCACCTTATTTTCGTTGACTTTTTAACTGGATCCAGTCTGAGTTCATGTACACCTGATTCAGGATAGAATATTTATGATTTCATGTATAAGAGATGATCTGATGAGTCAGAAAATTTCAATTCTTGTAAATAAGGATTATCATCCCTGACTCTTGAGCTGTTGCTAATAGTCTGTTAATGCAAAATATAGGTTAAAGGTAACAAAATTTTCCTCTTAGCACACCAATGTTAGAGGTAGGAATTTAAAAGGCGTCTTATGTTGGACAAAAAAAATCAGTAAGAATGGAACATAGACTAAACTCAAAACTAACAAAGCAATAAAAAACAGAGTTATGTGTATCAAATTAGAATTAAAAGAGGTAAGTCCATGGCTAGCACAATGACTCCACTAAAAAACAGAAAATCATTACAAGAATTTCTCACACTAATATATATCACAAGGTTAAATTCTACAACTTCGAACTTTATAAAAAATGCTTACAACGATGTATAATTAAAAAATGCCCTCCAGTTTCTTTTATCAAATCTCGCCAATCTGAAAAACACATAAAAACCCATCCTGAGTATAACAAGAGCAAATTGTAATGTCCAATCCAATGGAGTACAGTGTATCAAATGAATCCAGAGAAAAAAGAGATTCAAATAAACCTTTTATGCTGGATCTCGATGGTTCTCCGATAATCATAGACTTTAAAAGCTGCCCTGGATATGATCTTAAGAGTTCGAGCATCTGCCCTTTTGGATTTCCATTTGTAGCTTCTTCTGCCAGTCTTTCACAACAAAAAAAGTGCAAATCATCACACATGTTGCATCAGTTCATCTTTATAGCATTGGACATGATAATAAATATTTTTTTTCTTCTTTAATCCTATATAGTACTATCCAAACCAATCCATTCACATCTTCCTAAAAACTTTGGACAAAAATGAGTGATCAAAACTTACAATTGTGCTGGTGTAACATCGGTCAAGGCCAAACGACAGTCTTGATCTTCTCCTTGAGAAAAAAAAGAAGCCTGTTTCTTGAATTCATACAAAATTGGTTCATTCTTCGTATTTCCACTGTTGCTAATGTTGCCTAAGTTTGACATTTTCTTGTTTTCTTGGGAAAAAGTAGTATGGCTTAACCAAATGAATCTTCCTACCCTATCCTGCTTAGCTAATCCACAAGACAACCACCCTATATTATATTACACCTGTTTTGTATCTATTAATGAAATGAAAATATTAACATAAGAAAAAGGGACGATAGCCCCTTCGTTTTCCAAAAGCAAGTCACTAAAGAATATTGAAAAGAAACCCATTATAAAGCATGTACAGATGAAGAAATCACACCTATAGTTATTAAAGTAGAAATCAAACTCTCGCCTTTCATCGCTACATCTGGCGATATCTTTAAGTCGGACTGCTTCGCACCGTTGGGTAGATCAATTGATCAAACCTCATTCCTCGAAAATTTGGTGATTTTGTAGGAAATAAATTCAATATTTCTGAGATGATTCTGTAGGAAATTCACCTAATTGTTTTAGATATTATTTCCTTGCTTTTTGTTAATTTTGGTCCAAATGTCTTCATATATGTAGGAAATAACAAAATTCACATATGCTTTCATATATAATGGAAAGATCAAACTTGACGCCAATCATTTCTGTGGTGAATATTAGATTATTCAACAAAGTAATATAGAAATACACTGTGATTTTTTCCTTAAAGTTATCCAAAGGTTTCATATGATAGCAACAATTTTTTTTGGGGGAAATTAAAGCAGCATATGATAGAGAATTATAGTAGAGACGAAATAGAAAAGAGGGAAGAAGAAAGGATGGGTGGTTGTGTGGTGGAAATGGAGGAGTAAACAGGCATGCAGTAGAATGGAAAAATGGTGAAAGAGGACATACGGAGTAGTGTGAACAAATGTTCTTCATATATGTAGGAAATAACAAAATTCACATATACTTTCATATATAATGGAAAGATGAAAATTGACGCCAATCATTTAGGTATCTTGATGGATAATAGTGCAATTTCCTACATTGCTGCATTTTTTCTTCTATGTATTTCCTATGAATACAAATAAAGAGTCGTAGGTTTCTTGTGAATATTAGATTAAATAAAGTAGTATAGAAAATACACTGTGATTTTTAGACTCCCCCCATATGGAGCACGTTTTTTAGACTTTTTTTTTGTCTCAAACTACATCAGGAACTCTAAACAAGAACAATAGAAGGGTCATCAAACTCCAAAACTAAGAATCGTTTGGATACAGGTATTTGCTTAGCTTCTAAGGCCGAAAAAGGAACACAGAAACAGATTTTACTGGAAGAGCTATACACGCACTATATCTCTGTATTTCCCAAAAAAAAAAAGACCTAGAAAATTCTATTTACCCAAGAATCGATTATCCCATAAATCACAATCAATAATATAATTTATCATGAATATATACCAATCAGAAATTACCTGTCAAAACACCTTTGGTGGCACTTCCAGCACTATATGGGACGATTGAAAAGGGTGTTGTTGAAACCCAATTGATAGCCCACTTCCAGCAGGGGTTTTCGCTTCAGTTTTGGCAGATGGTTCTATGAGATAGAAGGCAGCGGCGGTGTCGTGCTGAGCTCGTGGAATGAGAGCGGGAAAGAGAAGGTAAGGTAAGGTAAGGGATTTAGGGTAAGATTTTATTTATTTCATAAGATTTTGATTTTTTTTTATAGCGGGTCGGGTCGATTTTAATTGGGTTTTCATGGGCCAACCCATGACCCAACCCAAAAAAATTGGCTATATTTTTGGCAACGTTTTTTAGACGTTGCGAAAGACCCCTTTCGCAACGTCTAAAAAACGCTGCCAAAGAAAATGTATTTTGTAGCGTTTTATAAACGTTGCGAAATAACTATTTTTAGCAACGTTTTTTTGATGTTGCGAAAAGGTTCTTTCGCAACGTCTAAAAAACGCTGCAAAAAAAAAATATTTAGCAACGTTTTATAAACGCTGCAAAAAAAAAAAAAAAATTTGCAACTCGAAATAAACGTTGCGAAAGACCCTTTTAGCAACATAGATTTATAAAATGTTGCCAAAACTCAATTATGTTAACCAATGGCAACATTCACTTATTAAATTGTTGTGATAGACCCTTTTAGCAACACTTAACTATCGAATGTTGCCATTTATGTGTTGCAAATGATCATTTTTGGTGTAGTGATTAGTCAATATATGAGAGCTTAAATACTCTTTATTTATGTTCTCTTGCATCAAAATAATGAGTTTTTACTTTGGACGTTTCAAAATATTTTCCATTTTTTTTATTATGTTTGTAGATAATGTTTAATTCTGGTCGGGTATGTGTTTCCAATGACAACGATGGTGGAGCTGAGAAAGTTTTATTGACAAACAAAAAAGAAATACAAAATAAGAGAAGAAGAGAATTATATGCAAAGCGAAAAGAATTCAAAGGAAAGAAGGAAAGACGTATTGGTCGTCCTTCACGTGCATCACAATTACAAGATTAATTACTCTTTATTTTTCACACATAAATGTTGATGTTTTCGAATATCTTCATGGTCTACAAATTTATTTTTTGTAAAATTTTTTTGTTTTCCCAAAAAAAATAAATTCTCTGTTATTAAAAAAAATAAAATCCCACATATCTAAGTTGTTTTCATTATTTTTATGGAGTTAAAGTATTTTATATTGTGTTCAGATTCTTAGTTTTCCAAAATTTGTTCTATGCTGGAAAACAAATCCTCACCTATCTAAGTTATTTTTATTCGTTTATAGAGTTGGAGTTATTGTATATATTATTTAAATTTAATATAGAATTTATTTGTGCACTATATAATATGAAGTATTAGATATTTTCATAAAATTTGTTATCTCAATGTTTAGTTTTCATTTTTACGAATGTCACTGAAAAATGTGTGATAATAAATAATTTTTTTTTTAACAATTTGATGCGTTTCCATTTTTAAAAAAAAAAAATATATAGGTATGCGTCATGAGAATATTAGCTTCAATTATTCATCTCGTTTCTACCTTTTAAATGAAATTTATTATTCCCAAATTGTGTGTTCTTGGAAGCAACATTTTTTTAAAATACAAATTGATCTTTATAGTGTGTTTTTTTATGTGTGCTTGTAAATGAAGCTTATTAAAATCTATGTATTGTAGATTCACACTTTGGTGACAATGTTGGTAGTGAAACACTCGCTTCTTCCTCGATCGTTGTAGATCCTGAATCTTCTACTGACACTACATGTATATTTAACAATGAAATTGAACTTGAGGAACAGAGTGAGCGTATTTCAATGTTAAGGTTACCTGCAATTCCAAATGAACCTTACATTTTACCATCGCCTACGATTTGTGGTTACTGTAATGCAAAGAAATTTTGCAAGGAATCTAAAACTTTTTGTTGTTCTGATGGAAAAATTAAATTATGCCTTAATACAGTACCATTTGATTTGTATGATTTGTTCACATCATCATCACCTGAAGCTTTACAATTTAAGGCTATTTGTCGAAGTTACAATAATCATTTTGCTTTCACGTCCTTCGGTGTAAAATATGACACTAATTTATGCAGGATGAATAAAGGAATTTATACTTTTAGAGTTCAACGTCAGGTGTATCACTACATAAACCCGTTGTTACCACATGATGGCAAACCAAGTTATTTACAATTATATTTTTATGATACTGAAAATGAAATTCAAAATCGTATGAACAATTCTAATCGTTTTTCAAAATCAATGTTACAAAAATTGATAGATATTTTGAAGATCAATCCTTACTCAAAAAATTTTTGCTCTCTAAATAGTATTGAAGTCTTAGAGACATACAAAATACAAATAAGATGTAATTCTGAACTCGATCAAAGGGTGTACAATCTTCCAACAACATCTCAAATAGCTGCTGTTTGGGTAGATGAGGACCCTACTGCAGAAGTTAGAGTTCGCGACATAACCATTTTTGGTCATTCTGGATCATCTCGTAGAGTACATTATTACTTTGGTTGTTATGATGCTCTTCAATACCCTTTGTTGTTTCCTTATGGTAAACCTGGATGACACGAGGGTATTAAAAGAATTACTAAAACATCCCATTCTCGTTTTCTTGCAGCTAAAGATGTAATTGATATTAGAAATATCAACTTTGTAGAAGAACTAATTGAGAGAGAGAATGAAGTCATGTCAATACAAACTTTTTTTCTCTTTTATCTATCTATAATAATGTAATTTACAATTAATTTGCTATGCCATTTAAAATAGTGTCTCCTTTCTTTCTTTTAGGACATAGAAAATCGAAGAAAAGATCCCAAGTTTCTTGCCGGGAGTACTATTGTTATAAATTACAAATTAGGACTTTGGGTAACTCAATCTTGCTTCATGCTGGTCGACTTTTACAACAATACGTAGTTGACATGTATGTGAAAATTGAAACGTCTAGATTAGATTACTTTAGAAATAACCAAAAACATATACGTGCTGAATTATACCAAGGGATTGTTGATACTATTGGAACAGGGGAAACTAGAGGGTATAAAATTGGTAAGAAAATTGTTTTACCATCATCCTTCACTGGTGGTCCTAGAGATAAGAAAAAAAGATATATGGATGCGATGGCTTTAGTTCAGAGATTTGGAAAACCTAATATTTTTTTGACAATAACTTGTAATCCTAATTTGCCTGAAATAAAGCAGGAATTACAACACAACGATGAAGTACAGAATAGACCTGATTTAATATCTCGTGTATTTAGATCTAAATTGGAAGCGTTGAAACATGACTTATTTAAGGAAAAAATATTTGGTCCTATTGCAGCTTACATATATGTGATTGAATTTAAAAAAAGAGGTCTTCCACATGCTCATTTCTTGTTAATTTTAAAACACAGATAAAAAATTACTTCTACCAATGTCATTGATAGTATCGTTTCATGCGAAATTCCTAACCAAAATAATTACCCTTATTTACGTTCTCGTGTTATCAAACATATGATGCATGGTCCCTGTGGAATTCTAAATCCGAAAAATGTTTGTATGGAAAAGAACCACTTGTGTAAAAATAAATACCCTAAAGAATATTCAACAATTACCACTTTAGGCAATAATTCTTACCCTTTATATAGACGACGTGATAACGGTGAACAAGCTAAGGTTAGAGGAGAGTATTTAGATAACAGATGGGTAGTGCCTTATAATCCTTATTTGATAGCTAAGTATGATTGTCATATTAATGTAGAAATTTGTTCTACCATAAAAGTTGTTAAATATTTATACAAATATGTTTACAAAGACCATGATCGAATAAGTTTTTCTTTACAAAGTAATGAAGTTGATAATGATACTGATGAAATCTCACAATATCAAACAGCTAGGTAGATATCTCCGCCAGAAGCAACTTGGAGAATTTACGGATTTATTTTATCCGAGAATTCTCCATCTGTTATTCCTCTACAATTACACCTTGAAAATTGTCAATTCGTTACGTTTAACAATTCTGATGATGTAACAAAAATTGTATCTAGAGATTATGTACAACGTACAATGTTAACTGAATATTTTCATATGAATTCTACAAATGAAAAAGCTAAAACATTATTGTATAGAGATTTTCCTATTCATTTTATTTGGGATGCTCAATCTAAAATTTGAAGTCCAAGAAAAAACAAAGATGTAATTGGTCGAATTATTACTGCAAATCCATCTGAAGGTGAAAGATATTACTTGAGACTTCTACTAAATCATATTAAAGGTTCAACATCTTTTGAAAGCTTGAAAACAGTTAATGATGTTAACGTATCATCTTTTCGAGAATCAGCTCTATTTAGGGTTTAGGGTTTTAGGGGTTAGGGTTTAGGGTTTTTTAGTTGAAGGAGGGCGGTACCTCCGAAGTTTTATTGATTATCCTCACTTGTGGCGGAGGAATACCGTGGTTACATGTAGAAACGATAAAAGCAATAAATGAGGAAGTACTACTTCCCTTACAATAATAAATGATGAAGAACAAATGAAAAGCAGTAAAAGAGGAAGTACAACTTCCCTTACAATAGTGATTGAAGCAATTAAATGACAAATATCAAAATCAAAATCTAATGATGGGCAGTCCATGCCTGTCAATCTGTAATAGTGCCCTGATATGTCATGGTAGATCAGCTGGTTCAAAAACCCGATATTTTCGATGATCCCAACCCTCTGCAGCAAAAGCATCTGCAACTTGGTTTCCCTCTCTATAGATGTGGGAAACTGTGTCTCTGTCGAAGGATATGATGTCTGTAATCTGCCTGAGTAAGCCCTGAATAGCCCATGGTCCTCCGCCTCTGATGATGCAGTGGATGGCTGCAGTAGAGTCTGACTCAATCCAAATACCTGAAAGTCCAAGTCCTCTGGCCAAAATAATCCCATCAAGTATTGCCCTGAGCTCGGCCTCCAGGATCAAACACGTGCCATACGATGTCGAGTATGCCCTGATGCAATGTCTAGTGTGGTCCCTAATGATGCCTCCACCACTCGCAAAGCCATCCTTGACGCATCCATCAGTGTTGATCTTGTATGATCCCACTTGTGGAGTGCGCCAGAAAACCATAACAGGAGGTGGTGGGGAGGAGTAGAAATAAAAATACCAAAGAGAGGGGCGAATGTTAGGTCCCCTTGCCAGTGCGCAGCTCTAAAAAGTCCTCCCATATGGAGAAAAGAGATCATGCGGTATACCCACCAGATGATCCGTCTGGCCACCATGTGGAGGATCCCTCTGTGCTTTGTATCATTCCTCTCGGTCCATAAAAACCAAAATATCAGTAGAGGAATGATAGTGCGACTATGTCCACTGCGAACGTACTGCCCTGAATACCTCCATCTCTGGAACCTCTGCCTGACCCCCTCCCCTGATCTCATAGGTATCTGAAATATGTCCCCAAAGTGCTGCCATACCTGATCAGAGATGCTGCTGCCAGTGAAAACATGACTGATGGTCTCGATCTCGGTACAACACTGACATCGCGAGGCCAACAGACAGCCAATCCTCCTCTGAATAACCACATCTACTGGAATGAGATCCTGCCATAATCTCCAGCAGAAGAATGAGACTGTGGTAGGCAATGTGGAGCTCCACAATAAACGATACGAGTCCTGAGCTTGACGACCCGAACGAACTAGCTGCCATGCTGATTTGGTAGCAAAGCTACCATCCGATGTATCCCTCCAAACAATGCGGTCCGGTGTATCAGCACTTAAAGGTATTGCCCCTATCTGCTCCGCCATGTTAGGAGGGAGAGCCTGTAGTAATCGTCCAAAATCCCACCCAGTGTCATCAAAAAAATCTTGCACCCTCGTAGATGTGTGCTGTTTGTGTGGGAAAATGGCGGCCAACGTAGACTCGCCCATCCAGCAATCATGCCAGAAGAAAATCTGACCAGCTCCAAGGTGCCAAGCAATGTGCGACTCAGTGTGTGGTGCAACTCTCTTGAACCTCTTCCAGGTAGGAGAGGTCGAGTAGGGAACTGCTGCAAGTGATGGATGTGTCCCCATACAATATTTTCCCAGTAAGAACTGGGCCCAAAGAGAATTTTGAGATCGAAAAAGCCACCAAACCTTCATGGAGAAGGTGTCCACCACATCCTGTAATCTCCTGAACCCGAGGCCACGCTCATCAGTAGGAAGTCAAATCTCTTTCCAACTCCTCCAGTGTAGGCGACGAGCCTGTTCCTTAGAATCCCATAAGAAACGTGCAAAGATGCTCTCCAACTTTTTCAGTACAGCCTTGGGAGGCCGTATGATCTGAAACAGATAAAGTGGTAGAGAAGATAATACTGATCTCAACAGAGTAATTCGACCCCCAGGAGAGAGTAGTCGAGAAGCCCAGCCAGATATCCTGCTCCTGACCTTCATCACGAGATCTTCATATAGAAAGCTCCTCTTGGCCCCTTTAAACAAGGGGACTCCCAAATAAGTAAATGGCTGCTGCTGATGAGCAAAACCAGTAAAGATTACTAGTCTCCTGATTTGAATATTTGATGCCCATCTAGGTAGTATAAGACCGCTCTTATCTCTATTCACCAACTGGCCAGAAACTCTCTCGTAGTGCTCCAAACAGTCGAGGACTCTCTTGATCGACTGTTTCTGGCCATTGGCGAATATAATCATGTCGTCAACAAATGAGAGGTGTGAGACAAGAGTGCTGCCTCCATGCCTATATCGCATACTAGGATATGCCTGAAACCTCTGAGTGAGAAGGCGAGAGAAATAGTCCGCAACTATAATGAACAAAGAAGGTGAGATGGGGTCGCCCTGTCTGAGCCCACTCGAGGATGGAAAGAAACCACATGGACGACCATTCAGAAGCACTGAGAACTGACACTCCGAAATGCATCGTCTGATTCTGTCAATCCACAACCGATCAAATCCAAACACCTCCAGTACAGAATAAATGAATCCCCAATCCATGCGATCGTATGCCTTAGCCATGTCAAGTTTCAGCATAGCATTCCCCCCTCGCACTTTATCATCCAAAGTGTAGAGGAGCTCCTGAGTTAATAAAACATTATCCCCAATAAGACGTCCCGGAATAAAACCACTTTGCTGAGGAGAGATAATACGGGGCAGCAGTGAACTCAATCTGGTGTTCAACAGCTTAGTGATGAGCTTATTGAACACCGTACAAAGGCTGATAGGTCTAAAATCCGTCCATCGACAAGCATTTTCCTTCTTCGGGAGCAGAACAATGGAGGTAGCGGCAAAACCACGAGGCAGATGGCCACCCTCAAAGAAATCAATGATCGCACTGTAAACATCCTCCTGTATGATATCCCAACAATGCTGGAAGAATAGTGATGAGAATCCATCTGGGCCTGCGACACTATCAGCGTCAATGCTGAAGACCGTTGAGTGC
>CM033362.1:22731858-22880925 GCA_019395295.1 Osmanthus fragrans | reverse complement strand
GTGGTAACTCAGATCCCGCACAAGGTATTTCACCATTCCTGTTCAAGTTCTTTCCGTCGAATACATCCACGTACTAAGTGGCGTAGTAGTAACACACGCAGCCTTGAACTACCAAATTATAGTTGCGTTTGACCAGCAGGAAGAAGACCATGTTTGGCCGCACATGATTTGTAATGACGGTTGGTGTGGGTGGTTCCAATGCCTTTTTGATGGGCCAATCGTTGTTGACATATTTACATACTGCTTTGGTTGTCTGACAATACTATCGATCACATGACCCAGTTTGAAACCAATTTAAAAATGGTCCCATATATTTTTGCCATATGCTACTTCCCCTTTCTCTACTCCTCATCTTGCATCGTGAGAAATTTCAAATAAAGGGTTCATGCTCCGGTTAGCATATCAAATCTGCGAGCATCGGATATCAACTTCATCCAAATCAATTGGAGCGACTAATTTCAGTGAACATTGTACATCTTCAATATTTTCTGGTAAGGAATGGGACCCTCTATCCTAGACTCTGACGAACATCACAACCCCAAATTGAATTTTGCGGGCACATCGATGCTATGTACATATCTCGACTGTCCGACACTCGAACTAAGTCTTCTCACTAAATGATGGCGATTGGATCAATTTTGAGAACTAATTGTAACTGAGACAACTAGTTGAAAGAAGAATAAGTGTAAGTAAGTAATTGAGCAATGTCATGAATTGGAAATATCATGTAGTAAATGCTTAGCTAAAACTATATTGAAAAATCAAGATTATAACTTATTACTGCGGATCTCATATAAAAAATTCTAAAGACAGTATAGAAAATAAGAACGGAAATCCAATAATATTGATTCAAGACTAGAGCGTAGAGAGTATAGTAAGAGAAAAAAAGATTGAGATAGTAAATTTGTGAAAAAAATTGTGTAATTGAAGGTAATATTATAGGAAAAAACAATGTCAACATTCTGAGAATAAAAATAACATATCTATCTTCGACAAAATTTTCAAGTGACCGGTTCTGGTCATACTCAGCAATATATTAAACTAATTTTCTATATTTTTTATTTTTGGTTATGGATGAGCCCACAAGTCGCTTCGCTCGTGGCTACGTCAAAAGCGAGCCACGAGCGCTCGGCTCGTGGCTACGCATTTGGTGAACGACCCACAGACTCGTCACGAGGCGGCACGGCGTGCCGGCTCGACTATCTGACGAACCGCAGCCCTCGAACTAACTCTTCACAAAATTTATTTGTAGTCGGACGTCGTAGTTGCTTGGGCTCGTTTTTATGAGCCCTACGGAGCTGACTCGCGGCTCGTTTTAGACTGATCCGAGCCCACGGAGCTCTCGCGTGCGAGACTCGACTTAATTGCCATCACTAAGTGTAGGGCAGTAGGGGATTCCCCACTCCCCTTCTATTTCTTTTTGAATTTTTTTTTTCTTTATGAAATTGTTTAGTTCGAATGGTAAAACTATTCGTAGAGAAATTTTAATTGAAAAATTAAATCGTAGAGGGTTCCATGCGTAAGATGAAAGTATAAACATAACCGACTATATTTTAATTAAAATTGAATTTAAAATCTCTACCGGACAAGCCCTATAATTTTTCGGGAAATGGCCTTGGAAACCAAACAAATTCGTTCCAATTGGGGGATGATCTTGCGTGTAAAGACTTGGGGTCCATTTTAAAAGATCAATCTTGTTAAAAGGAGTAGTCCAACATCTTATAAATTGACCTATATTTACATCTTTAAAACGATGTGCGATTACATCCCTAACATGCTCCATAAAATGGTGGCTTGTTTGAGCAGAACCAATTTATGAAATCTATATGCTCATATTTTTTAGTCTTATAAGGAACTCGAATCGCTGGTTGGAGTTCAATGGGGCTCTGATATCATGTAAAGACTTTGGGATCCATCTTAAAATGTCAACTGTGTTAAGAGGAAGTAGTCCAAGACCTTATAAAAATGGCCTATGTTTTACATCTTTCAATCGATGTTTGGATTATATCCCTTAACACAGCGTACTTCCAACTCAAAAAACATTGTGAAACTCAAAGCTGGAACCTGTGTTTAGAGCGGGGCAAGAAGAGCAATTTATTGACATAGTTATAATTTGGATTTGAGGACACAAATGGAATTTAAAAATTAACAATTATGAAATAATTATTATTCATTTAAATAACTAATAAAGCTCACACAAGCAGAAGAGGAAATAAATAGACAGAAGAAGAATTAAAAATGGGCATGAATTAAAGATTGGGGTTTTGGAGAGAATATTTAGAACTTGTAACAGAAATTTAGTAACCACATTTTTAAGCAACACATACACACTTATGGCCGTCACATAATTAGACAAATAATACAAGAATAAATAATAAAATATGCCTATCCAATTGATTAATTGAAATTAGCGTACTTATGAAGGAACTTCAAAATCAATAGGTATATACACAATACGAATGAATGACGGGAATGAACCTTTTGGGATCTTGGACTTGTTTAAGCTTGAGAGGGGTGATAAATAGTGACTTTTATTTCTTAAGGAAAGAGTATAATTAAATCTTTATTTATTTATTTATTTTTTAGAGGTTTAAACTGTTCTAATCATAATAATTATTGCCATTTTTGATAGATTACTTGACCCTATTAATTTGCTCATTTTGTGCCAATAAACCATCTAAAAATTAAAAACATCTCATTTGACTCCATCGACCAAATTTCCCTTCCGAAATCGGTATCAATTAGCTTAATAATAATAATAAAGATTGATTGCAAAAGCAAGTTTAGATTGGAAGTCCAATTTAAAAGCGTACAGTGTAATAAAAATATAATATAATAAATATTATAAATTTAACAAAATTCTATTTATATTTAATTTAGAACTACTAAGCATGTTGCTCGCTTAGGGTGTCCAAATTACATTCCACTTCAACATCGTTAATCACGACAAAAATAACATTAATGCAATTAACTTAAATATACATGATAATATACGAGAAATGACGTTACAATAAGAGTGTAATAATACTATAGAGAGTATAATATTACATTATCTACAAATGACACTATGTGTTAAGACACCTGTGAGCTTTTATGATAGAAGAGGTGAATGTGATTACCATTGAATAAAAGACATGTGGTCTCCTCTTCTCCTATACATCACTTTTACAATCCTAGATTTCAAATTTCTAAAAAGTGGCCACTCTGTAATCTATGTCTAACATCTGAAAAGTGGATAACGAGTTGATTGAGGCGTCCTACTACTGCAAAGAGGTCACATTAATCGATCATTTAGAAGATCTTGTACGGAAGATCACCTAGAAGAGGCCAAGCAAGAAATTGTCCTGTTGTAGGTTTAAATGCATAGTCAAGTCAAATATGAGTTTGTAATATATCATGACGCTTCACCTCGATTATGGAGGATTGGCCTCTACATGACGCCCTGAATAAGGTGTATGGCATCATTTCAACTACCATATTTGATGGCCCAATCGACTAGGTTAGGTAGGATATATTGAACATAGAGTGCGGTGCTTGAGTTGATTTGTTTAGTTTGGCTGCCATATAGCCAGTGTTTGAAGCCTCGTCAATTGAAGCATAACAATAGCCAAGTTCAAGTATGAATATTTATATAATACATGAACTTTAGTTTGAATGTGTAAAATGTAACTCATGATGTGATCATTTTATAGATGTCAAAGTTTAGTCATTGATAAACACTGAGCTTATATGTTAATCGTTCAACACGAAATAATTAAGTAGTTACTCTACTCATTTTTCAGGACAACAGTTCCAACATGAATTTATGTTATTTACTTCGCTCCTTCTCAAGTTTCCCAACTCACCGAAATATTTGACCAATCAAATGGATCTTACTCATTGGTGGATCAAAGAACAATTAAAATCAAATTTTAGTAGAATTTGATCAAAGTTAAATAAATGTATTGTTAAAAAATTATGGATCTCATAGAATATGTTGTTAAAATAAATTGTTAAATCTGATTTAGATTAAAATCACTATCAAAGAGGGGCAAAGTGTATTTATAAAATTGCTTATCAAACATAAAAATGGCGAGAAATTTGTTCAATGCACCACAACCTAGCGAAAAAGTGACGTATGCATCATTTTTAGCCAGGTTGAATTTGGTAACTAGTTGCTGCCATCATACATTAAGGGTCCATTTGATTGTAAGGGTGAAAAATGGGTGGAAAGAAAATGAATGACAGGGAATTGAATTGAATAAGATTTGTTTTAGAGGAAATTGTAATTAATGGTGTTTGATTGGTATAATTTTTCACCTAATCCGTTTGACCTTATTTTTCATGTAAATTGTTACCTTTTGGGATAAAATTTTTTCACAATCTGTATTAAAATTTATTTGGATTGCAAAAAAATAAAAAATAATAAAAATAATAATTTTTGAAATTTTTTGTGTTCGTTTGACTTTATTTTTCATACAAATTGTCAATTAAATGGGTAAATTTTTGTACCATTAAATTTAGAATATATTTCCATTGCCAAAAAAATTAAAAAAAGAAAAGAAAGAAAGATGGAAAACATTTTCTCACCATACCCGTAGGAAAATAAAAAATGAAAAATGTGTTTTAACTGGTTGTATCTAGAAAATGGATGAAAATGAATTCTATGAAAAAGTTATGCAATCAAACACCAAATTTAAGTGTCAAAGAAAATGTTTTCCTGTTCCATTCAATTTCACCTCAATCAAACGAGGCCTAATTGAAAATTTTGATATCCCGAAAATTGTGAAATATTATTGTATTTATTGACTTTTCGGTATGGCTTAAAATCCAATTAAAATTGAAAATATAGCCGTTATTAGGTCTCACCCATCTAATAAAAGTCAACAGTAACGATTAATTTTTTAATTTTAATTCAATTTTAATTTCTATCGAACACACCCTATTACTTTTCAATTAATTTTGAAGTGGCATAATATTGAAGTTCCTCTCTCTCTCTCTCGTACGACAAAAGTGGCTTGTACAAATATTTTCTCTCTCCGTGGTTATAGTAATTATTACCACTTCAAAGAACTCCTCAGTCAGTCTCTATATTGATATGATTTAAATTCCCCCATCTAACATAAAGAAAGGGATCTATGATTTTATTATTATTCTGATAAATATTTTTTTTAAATAAATATTTACGGTATCTTTCAACATGTCTCATAAGGAATAATATATTAAATATCACATCAATGAAGAATCATTTTCTGGACTATTTTAACCTCATTACAATTTAATTATTTCAATAATATCAAACTTTTCATTTTTCAATATGTATTTAATTTACAAAATGTAATAAATACTATAAAATTCTTATTCATGCATGTATTCCCCATATTCATTTAGTATAAATGATTTAACATTCATTATCACGTATATATTCATTGGTATTAATTCTAAATTAATTAACATTCACGTTAATCCATGTATCGTATTTACCGTTCATCTTCATTTATACATTTAATTTTAATTTTGATACTCACATTTAAATGTATTTTACTATTTACTTGCATGTATAATAATTAACATTTTATTTTTAAAAACTTGCATACATCTCATATTTTGATCAAAATGGTGAATAGGAGTGTCAAATATTACTTTCACTGTATTCATAAAGTGTTGCAGAATATTCAACATTAACTAATTAATGCAAATATCCCCCACGTTAACAGTTAGTTCTAGTATTTTATTAATAAATAAATAAATAAATTCAATATTAAGTAAGTTGAATTTGATAAATGAGCCAAACAATTGCGCATCTAAAGAGATAAAACGAGATCTATGCTTTTGACGTAGCCACGGTACCTTAACTATTATAGTTCACTTGATCTCAGATTAAGTGGGATCTTGTGAGTAGGGAGTATTGATTAAATTTAATGTATTGTGACCATAGCCTTAACTAATGAAATTTTTTATGTTCAAAGCACCAAAATATAGTATTAATTATTTGTCTGCTTCACAAAATTACAATTCAAAGCACTGAACTTCCAAAACAAAATAATAAAAATTCCACTGCTGCAACATACTGAATCAAAGCAAAATTTAGCATAAGTAAGACAAAATAAATAAATACTTAAAAAAATTGTATCCCTTCCCCATGTGTGAGTACGCATCCTCACTTGAAGCCATTGCGTGCATTCCCTATGAATAATTGACGAGAACCTCTCGAAGCAAGCAAATGAAAGTTGAAACCACCCAATAAAAGCAATTCATAAAATGTATCATGATCAGATATTCTAATAAATTCAGAAACCAATAGACTGATAGGCAAATACCATTTTAAAACTACTTGCAATACTCAAAAACAAATAAAATCACTCATTATATTCGATTTTTCCCTAATTATCCTTCAGATATTGGTAAATGACATGTACCCCAGCCAACTCTCACATCAAACTTGACTTCTCTAGGAACAGCTTGGGTCTCTTCTCTCCTAAGGTTTTCCAATTTAGCCTCAAAGTGTTCGGCTTTGGCACTTCCCATTGACGTCCAACTCTTCTTTAGCATCTCTGCTTCAATATTCATTTCAAAAAAATGATGTACCAGCGGATAGCTAGACTCCATATCTGGTTTGAGTTCATCCTCTACAATTTCTTTCTGTTTTTTTCTGATTATGCTTTCTATCTTCTTTCTTGGATTCACCCTCCACTCTTGTCCTCTTTCTTGATTTCTTTATTGCTTGTTACAACTGTCTTTTTCATTGTTTCCCCAAATTTTCTTAGAAAGCTCAAAAACTACAGCATCGTAGTGGAATAGAGAAACTTAGGGGAGACCCTATCTTCTTAGCTTTCTTCGAGTTCCGAACATATTTTTCTTTGAGGTCTCCGAAGTTTTTCAGTGACCTGAATCTTCGTAAACTCCTTGTGAAGCTTGTCTTTGACAAAATTATAAAATTCAGTCTTGTTCTTTTCTCCATACTTGGACCTAAAATTGATGAGACCACGAAGCAGTGCAATAACATCTTCCTCTATGAAGATCTGGCCAGGTAAAGTAGGGTGTTTTCTTCTCATTCGATTCAAGAGGCATAATGATGAAATTGTTTTGTTCCAAACCTTCAAAATGCAAATCCTTATTGGAGCCCTCTGCAAAAGCTTCTAGTTTGGTCTGAGTTTTGTTCTTTGCTTCTTCCTCATTCAGTTGGAGAGGTTCTGTTATTGGGGGCACAATTTTTTGGGCTCTTAACTTGATCTTCTTCAACGGATTTTTCTTTTTCTTCTATTGCTGCTGCTCCCGCTATTAGTTGTGCAACATTTTCTTCAACAGGGAATACTAATTTTTTTAGGAAGAATTCTTGATTTCATTTTTCTCTTTCGATGAGATTTGGGGGCATTTGGTGCCTCTTCCCTTTCTTTATCAGTAGCTTCAACTTCGTCTGGTGTGACTTCTTCTTCAGCAGATGATGTTGGAAACATTATTTTTTTTGGCGCCATATCCATGAGAATACCTCTTCAAAAAACAGCACATATAATATTCAAATTTTCGGGAAAAAAACAATTGTATCTGTGCCTTTTGCAAATACACAACACATGCATAAACGCCCAGAATACTAATTAAAAGTATTGTTTCATATGAATAAACAGAAAGAACTTCTTAACAGCCAGCCAATGAAACTAAAATGTTTATAGAAATGTGAAGAAAGATATTAACTAGTCTGATTATTCATCGACTGATTGTGTGTATATATATATATACACTCACGAAAGAACCCAGAAAAACGAAAAAATAGCAATAGTTTGGTTTCAAAAATTGGTGTCCGTCCCAGTTCCCAATCCCACTACTCTAATTAATTATATATTCAAAATCAATCTTAATTTTAAAATTGTATTGTATTCAATTTCAGTTTTAATTTTGAAAACCAACCGTTTCTCAAATAAAATCTCATCCACAACAAATGGTTAATTTTTCAAGAAATTTAATAAATGTAGCTATCAAATCGTTTTATTGCTATTTTGTAATTTTCCTATATATATTAGGGTTGTAAGCAAAAATCGTCAAACCGAAAAATCGAACATAAACCGCATTTTAGAAACCGTTGGTTTGGTGTCACGTGAACCCGTCAACGAAATGGTTTCGAACCAAACCAAACTGGTCAAAAATGATTTGGTTTAGGACTCTTCCTCATACGCGACGTAACCTCACGTCCGTCGCCTCCGTTCCGCTTCGCCCACCCAATCCTAGCGTCTCCTCCTTCAGTTCGAGACTTCGAGCCATCGGTCAACTATTCATCTTTAAAATCGGTTAAGTTTAGGTTTAAATGACATAAAAGTATATATGAAAACAAATATACGGTGAAATCGACGATTTAAATCCGGACCAAATCGTTAGATTTAGGTTTGAGTTTTTTTTTTTTTTCAAACCATTCAAAATGGTTTAGTTTAAGTTTGAGTTTTTATCAAACCGGTTTAAACGATTTGATTTGAAAATCTGTCAAAAATCGATAAAATCAGACCGCTTACACCCCTAATATATATCATTATTCATCGTACTCAAAATCATCATTGATTAGGGTACGGCATTGAGGCTTGAGCTCCTTGACACGTCGGTCAAGCCCTTAGTTATTTGCACATGGATAACCCTTTCCACCATAAATGTAGTATGATATGAATACACGTGGCTTGCAGGAATGAATGAAAAGTTGTCACCATCACACAATATATTTCATTCGAATAATTTGGTTGCTCTACTTTGAACCGTGTAATTTAACCTTACTTAACAACTAGAATTTCAATAAAATAGCATTTGAATCAAAACGTAGATCATAGATCAACTCAAAATCTCTACATAGTGAGCTAAGTCAACTTTTCTAAGTTCGTATCCATATGTGACCAAGTACAAATGGATATGTTCTTAAAGTATAGTTGATTACAAGTCCTTTGGAATTCCATTTTTGGGACTTAAATCCCAAACATAATAGAATGATGAATGATTTGCTACTATTGTTCAATTTCACTTTTAAATGATTTACCGTGAAATTAGATTTTTTTTTATTTTTTTTTTTTATCATTTACAGTTTTCAACTAAAGATTCTTATACCAATATATTTATAGAATACTTATATTGTTATTTACAGTTTTTACCTTAACAAATATATAACCATTCACATCCGATCTTATAGTTGTTACACCTATAAATTATATGGCATCGATTGTTCATTGAATTGAGCCTATTAAGCTAAGGGAAAAAAAATCATAACTAAGAGGTTAAACATAATCAATTTCAAAACTAAGAACAAATGTTTCTAATTTCAAAAATCGAATATTTATTAAAACTAGTCGAGTTGAACGTGCATTGCACATTATTCTGAAATACTTTATAAATACTGTAAATATATATATATATATATGTATATATATATATATATATATATTTGATACCAATGTGTTGGGAGTTGACGAGTCTCAAACGAACTAAAGAAAATAAAATTTAAGAGAAGAAAATTGTACTATCAAAATTCAACTTCTATTATTCAAATTTTTTGTGATAATGAAATACTACAAATTAGCCTCATTTTTATACATAAGAATTAATTGTTAATACATGAATTTAATATCTGTTAAAATTTCTAGATACATGAATATAAATAAATTCTTCTATAATAACTGTAAATTCATGTAGATCAAGATTCATCATGTTCAGATTCATTGAATTTATATTAATGTGAATGTTAGTTGGTTGAGAATTAATAACACGAAATTCGTACATGATAAGAATTTTGTAGTATTTATTACATATAAAAAAGTAAAAGTAAAGTATTATTGAAATAGTTGAATTGTAGTAAGGTTAAAATCATCTAAAAATGATTCTCACTTGATGTGATATTTAATATATAAATCTATAAAATTTGATCACAAATTAACGATTTAGTTAGTCATGTAATATTTTTCTGTCACAAATCAGAATTTTTATGTCACAAATTATTTTACAGTCACAATTCAATAAATTTATAGGTCACAATTTGTTTTTCGATCACAAATCAAAAATTTATAAGTTACAATTTATTTATTGGTCACAAATCACAATTATTATAAGTTTACTTATTATACAGTCACAAATTATCGGTCATAAGTTAACAATTTTTTAGATCACACATTATTTTTTTTATTACAATTTATCTTTTTCTTTGGTCAACTATTGCGTATTGGTCACAGATTAACCAATTTAATGGTCACAATCAACCAAATAATTTGCGACCGCCGCCAACATTTGCGACCACCATCTCACCACCATCATTGTCACTAGAACCACTACCACCACCTCCTCCCAACAACAACACAACCATCGTTGCCCCAAATCCACCACCACCCTAACAGACCTATCGCCACCAATATCTTCCACCTTTTAGGGGTGTTTGACACCCGAAATGTTGCCTAGAAAATGAATTCCCTCATCCCCCACGCTCACATTTAAGGATTTGATGGGAAAAGAAATTCCAGGCGTTTTATTTATTTATTTTTGACAATAAAAAAAAATCTAGACCAATGGTAGAAAAATATATTCCTTTAATTTATAATTTGCATAAAAAAAAGTCAAACAAATGATATTCGGTATGTTTTTTTTTTTTTTTGACAATTGGAACAAATTCTAGATCCAATGGTAAAAATTGAAAATTTGCATGAAAAACAGAGATAAATGAATGACATTCGGTATGTTAAAAAAAATTTAATTTTAATTTTAAAATTATTTATTTATTTTTATTTTTTGCAATTGGAACAAATTCTAATCCCAATGGTGGAAAAATTTATCACTTTAATGAACAATTTCCCTAAAAAAAAAATAAAGTCAAACGAATGCCAAAAGATTCAAAAATCTAAACAAAATTTGGGTGGAAAATTATACTAATAAAATACAATTAATTTACAATTCTCGGTAAAAACAAATTCTAGGCAATTCATTTCCCTGTAATTCATTTTCTTTCCATCAAAATTCCACATTTACAATCAAACGAACCCTTAAAGTATTTTGGCTTGTGGGTTACTTCAGATTGAGTGAATATAAAGAATATAATTTTTTGAAATTGGTATAAGTTCTTTTATCTTAATTGAAACTAATGATAGCGGCGATTTATTCGTGCACCACTATTCAAAATAATGCAAATTCAAAAGTACATAGAGCCACGTGATGAGATAGAAATAATAGGCCCTATTTGGTCGAGATTAAAATAAAATTTTTAGTTAATTTTGATAAAAATTGATGACATGTGTGATTGAAAGTAATAGTCCTATGAAATATATTATTAGACTTTGATTTAAATTAAAATTTGAATTTTAATTCCTATATTTGGGATAAGTCTTTGTTTATTTTAGCTAAATTTTTTTTTTTTTTTTAATAGATTTGATAAGTATTAATGGGATGTGTGATTGAAAAGTTAATAAAAATTTTGAATTTCCTAAAATGTGTGATTAAAAATAAATTTTGAAAAAAAAAAATTTAAATAAATGGGATCAACGTGACTAAGCAATAAGGATTGCACTATATGTAAAGGAAAAGGCAACATAAATTCTACAGGATTTTAAAATGTCCTACTTGGCACTTTTAGAATTACTAATTTGTCCTTTCGTTTTATATTTACAAAAATGTCCTATATCTTTTAGTTATTAAATCTTTTAGGATTATATCTTACAATCCTTTCGTTTAGATCTTAGTTTATTAATCAGGACTTATATTTATATTTTTTAGTCTTTCAAATTGTTCTAAAAATTCTCTATATCTTGTTAATTTTTCAAAGATGTTAGGCTGATCTTTCTTAGTTATATATCCTAAAACAATTCTTTCCGAAATTTCTTCTTCTATATCTTTATATTCAACCTTTTTTTTTTATCTCTTTACTAGTTCTTACAGGTTCAAATCCTATATTATGTTTACAATAATAATCTATATTAAGATATATTTCTTTAAGTTTTTCTTGACTAACATGAAGTATATCTTCAGATTTTTCAACTAATTTAAGTAGAAATGAAATATCTTTCTCATCTAAATATAATCTAAACCTATTATCATTAGGAGTAGATGTGGATGCTTGTGAAGTGTCATAAATCAAAGCATAAGCATATAAAAGCATGTAAATAATTTACAGTAATCAATAGAAGTGGACAGGTTTTCCCTCCAGTATGCTCTTATAGTTATTTTGCATGTACTTAATCAATCTTCTGAATCAGATAAAAGTTTAAAATGTTTTGAAATCATTTAGGTCCACAACTGTTTCCGCAAAATGTTTTTCAATTAAGGTTGCATTTCTCACTCTAGAGAACTAGCCGTGTTTCCACAGACGCTATCTCATAGTATCCAGAGTCTTTGTTTTCACCTCTATTCAAACTCTTTTCAGAAACAAGTTCTTACTTAAAACAAATTTTTAAAAGATGAACTCACACACAAGGTGCTACAATTTTGTTAGAAAATTGTCTTTTTCTCCTAAACTATTCATCAAAGAAGGGTACTTTGGCATGGCTAACATCCATTCAATATCAATATTTTGAAAATCTTTAAAATCTCTATCTGCACTGCTGAAGAATCATGAGAAACTTAACGAAATCCTTTTAAGAAACCTTTGTTGAACTTAACAAACTTTATCTTAATATTATAAACTGAAATAGTACATTCTTACAAACTATATTTACATATCTTTGGTACTCATCTTATAAAGTTTAGAACTCCATAAGTGATTATCTTATTACAAGCTTTCCTATCTTCAAGCTATCTAATATTTTTCTGAATACAAGTGGTGTATACAGATTATAAGAGTAATTTCTTTCTGATATTCTAAGTGTTTCAGGTTTTTCGAGGTCCCTCTTCCTTCCTCCTTGCCTCCTTTTATAGAAGCATTTGTGAATCTTCTCTTGACAGGTGTATGCCATCTTCTTTTGTTGGGTAGCTAAGATGTCTTATCTCCACCGATTTCTCCATTATCTTCTGTTGGGGGCCTTCTCTTTTTTGAATTTGTCTTCCACCTTTATCCACAAGTGGGTGAGTGGTTATAATCATGGAGACTTTCTTTGTACTATTTTTTGTCTTCCAATGACCACAAGTTTTCTTTAATAAATTGCTTTATTAAAGTTGTGATAAATGGTCACTTTCTTTTGTTTATATCACTTTTTCATCTTCGAATCAAAGAACTACGCGGGAAATTCTTCACTGTTGAGAGATGTTTGACTCATATCTTCAACTACGCAGTACTTACAGTGGTGGTCGTTGTAGTCCCAAAGAATCTTGCACAATTCTTTTCCCATATCTTCTGATCCATTTACTTGGTTTGATATTATGGAGGGTAGTAAATGGTCAAGATAACATATATCTTCTTCCTTTGTAGCAATTCTTGCATTGAAATATATTATATGATCTTCAGATAGATAGATCCATATATTTTCCTTCTCAGTAATGATCTGAGTTACATGTTCAAATATTTCTTTATATCTTTTTGCCCTTCTATAGGCCATCATATTTATAATATCTTGGGAGTCATTTTTAACAACTTTTTGACTAGTTGGTAAAAAATGTTGGCTAGTAAGTCCCAGTTTAATAACGTGGAACGATGGATGCATAAATTTTAGGACGGGATCCCACTCCATGGTTTCTGAGTAGAATCTGATATATATATATATATATATATATATATATATATATATATATGTGTGTGTGTGTGTGTGTGTGTGTGTGTGCTTTTTGATAACTTCAGTAAATCTTTTTACAATTTTCCTGACGTTGGCTGGTAGCTGTGCTATTTCTCTGAAATCTTTGCTTGGATATATACAAAGTATATTTCCTATCTCAAAACAATTTGGTACCCAGTTGGCTGGTGCTCTTGAATAAAAATTTATTTTGTTATCTTTTCCATTGTGGAGAGTTTTTATCCACTTTCCTATTTCCAAATACCAATCAGACAAGAGATTAAAAATAACAATAAAGAATATGACTTCTTCATAGTTATCTTTTTTAGAAAAATTTGCCTCATGACATATTTTGACAATGTCTTTTGGATGAATATCTTCAATAGTTAGTTTAGGTAAATTTTGACTCGATGAAGAGCTGCCTTCGCTAATTTTGATATCTTGAGCTTCTTCCCCTTTGGGAGTTTTCATATCTTCCTTACTAGTAATATGTTTAAGTATTTCCCTATGAAGGGGTTCCTATTACCTTATTCTATTTCTCTTTATCATCGGGAGGAGTGCTAGTATTCACTGATCCTTGTGAAGGGATACTAGTCTTGGTACAAGTTACTTCTACCTCAAGGACTATATTTTTGCCTCGAAGACTATCTTGTATATTTTGAATTTGTGTTTCCAAATAGGAAACTTTTATCTCAAGTATCTGAACCTTGGCTCTTAATTGGTCTAGCTCCATCCCTGCCGAGATAATTAGGAAGAAATCTAGTTTTTCTTTTTATATATTCAATATCAAATTTGAAATAAAAAAACCAAATTTAAATTCTAATAATATATCTGTTAGCAATAGATGGATCAACATTATTTTTCAAAAATAGTTTAACTTGAGTATTATCAGTCCTTATTAAGAACTTCTTTGATAATAAGTAATCTTCAAATTTTTGGACTCCTCGCTTTATAGCAATGAGCTCTTCCCTGTTCGTCTCATATCTAGTTTCGACTTCTTTGAATGTTCCTAATATATAACCTGCAAGTATTTCAGGATAAGAACAATTCTTTTCACATTTATATTTTCTATGATTCTTTTTTACCTTTAATATTGCTCCCCAATAATTATCTGAAGCATCAGTTTTAAGGATAAAAAAATATTCTTCTTGTGAAATTGCAAGTTTAGGCAAAACTTTCAATTCTTCTTTTACCTTCCTTATATTTTCGCAATCTTGTTCTTCTCAAGAACACATTACATTTTTCTTAATTTTGGAAGAAAATAGTTTTTTAACTTGGCACAATTTTCAATGAATCCTTCAATATAATTTAATATACCAAGGAAGCTTTGTAACTGTTTTTTATCTTTGATTTTTTAAGGAAATTCTTGAAGTTTTTCTCCAATATGAGATTGCAGTTGCAATTCTCCTTCTTTTATAAATAATCCTAAAAATTCTATTTCCGTTTTGGCTATTTCAGCTTTCTTTTGAAAAAGTGTAATACCATATTTTTTCATAATATAACAAAATTTCTCAAGATGTTCTATATGTTCATTTATATCATTTGAATGAATAAGTAAAATCATCTATATAAACAATACATAAATGAGAGATAGATTTAATTACCTCATTCATTTTTCTTTGAAATATCTGTGATGCATTTTTCAACCCAAATAACATTAAATTCCATTCATATTGTCCTAAAGGACTAGGGGTACTAAATGCAGTTAATGGTTTACTTTCTTCTGTAAGTACGATTTGCCAAAAACCTGACTTACAATCGAATTTTGAAAATATCTTTTTATTCTGTACTTGTTTAATAAGAGTATCCTTATTAGGCAAGAAATATCCATCAAATTTAGTAACTTCATTTAACTTCTTATAGTTTATCACCATTCTGATTTTTCCTCTTTTTATTTTACCATGTTTCCTAACCATAAAGGCTGGGCTGTTGTGTAGACTTTTACTAAGCCTAATTAGTTTAGCTTCTAATAATTCTTTTATTTGGATCTTAAATTCCTCTTGATCTTCCACACTATATTTCATTGGTTTGACTCTCACTATAGTGTCTGGATTGATCAATTTTATTTTTTCCTTTACCTTATATGTACTCCATTTTTCTAATGGGTTTTCAGAATAAGTTTCAAAAATTTCTTTTTTCAAATTTTCTAGCATATTTTCTGTTGTCATTTTTAAAACTGTAATTGGTTTAAATTTTTTTGTACTCCAACATTCACCACACTGGGTTGAGGAACTCTGATGGTTAATTTCTCTATATGCTATACTAATAGCTTTAATTATTTTTGGTGTAAATATCATAAGGAGTTGTGAACATATATTTATCAATATATTGTGTAAATTGTGCTTATTTTAATAGAAAATTTTTGTCCTAATAAAATATCACATCCAATAGTTGTTGACATGCATATATTATCAACAAATACTTCTCTAAGGGATATTAGAAAAAGGTACTTGTGTAGCATATTTGCTATATATTACCTTATTTCCACATGATGTTGTAGCGATGACAACCTTCTTTGAATTATATTTTCAGTATTCAGATGGTAGTATATTTGGTAAGCTGTCACGCGTTTTCTACAACGTGATTATACCGCAAGTGTATGGTGTCAAGTTTTGTAATATAGTAAAAGAGTTAGGATGTCAAACCCACAGAGATTGTAATTTAATTCCACCAAATACTATAATTATGTAACTTCTATTTTATCTAGATGAATGAATAGTTGAATGATTATTTTATGTAACTTCTATTTTATAACAAGTGTTGAGAATTTAAACTATCAAGATGAGAAAGTCTAGTGAATGATTTCACCTAACCACTAATTATGATTCAATGATATCCACTTATGTCAATTGATTTTTCCATATTCAAAAGCAAGAATCCTAAATTATTTTCCTCCCCTCTCTCGAGTGCCGGTTAGAAATTAACCCTGAAATTTAATTCCAATATCTCTATTCCGAATTAAAATCTAAGACTTATCAAATCCCGATTCTTTTGTGAAGTAAGCTTCATAGATTTTTCACTTTCTCTCGAAACCCATAAAACATACGTCGTGTCAATCCTATGATCACGCCTAAATTTTCCTCTCTTGAGTGCCGAAATTGACTAACATCTAATCATTCAATTAGTGGCCAATTAATGGAAAGCATTATAATGATGACACAATTAAATATAAACGGGAAAATCAAATAGAAATAATTAATAAATCATCAATCCATAATTTCAAGTTTGGCTACATCAACCCTAGATAAACTATTTAGTTCATGAATAAATTCACAAGGTTTAAAAAGTACAGTAGCTTTCTCCACCGTTTAGATACAATTCTTTTGAATGTATGCTTTATAAATTCAAAGGCTGTATATATTTTTCATTTGTTAAATTGTATAGCTAAGTCTGTACTTTTTACCCATGTTTCTATGACTTTATTTTATCTACACAATCTATGTCTAACCATATTCCTGTTGTGTGGATTGGTTCATTATATGATTTCATTAGACTTATTTTTTTAATGGACCGTTTTCTTATAATTCCAGTGTATCGTTTTTGTGTTTTCCTATATTGATTAGTTCCATCCTTATTGGGTATTGTTGTTCCATAAGAATAATCATATTCTTCATCACTACTAAATTCTGTTTTTATTTGACTAGATGATGGATCAGTATTTATTTTTATATTTTTCATTTTTTCAGTTAATTCTTTTAACTGTTTTTTTATATTCTTCATCAATAGATTTTAAGAACTTTGTTCTAATTCTTCTACTTCTGTACTCATATATTGATTTATCTCATGTTTTTTTCCCTTTATTATTATCTTTTTGTGTTATCCTGAAATCTTGGGGTGGATTAATTATAATCTTATCTTTTCCCTTAAGATTTTTTTTTTTTTTTTTAATCTAAAAGAGTATTTCCTATTTGTATATTATACTCTAAATTTTCTAATTTTTTATGTATATCCTCAAATCCTTTATTATTATATTTTTATGTTATCCTGAAATTTAGGGGTGGATTAATTATAATCTTATCTTTTCCCTTTAGATTTTTATCTAAAAGAGCATTTCCTATTTGTATATTATACTCTAAATTTTCTAATTTTTTGTGTATATCCTCAAAACTTTCATTTGTACTATTTTTAGATAAATAAGGATAACTTGGTTTTTTTTTTTTTTTTTTTTTTTTTTAATGTTTTTCTACCATTTTTAAAAATTCTTCAATTATGTTTCCTTCATCTACTATGTTCATCATTATTCTAGATTCGTAACATGACTCTGATACCATTTTTACCGAAGTGGTTTTAAATTTTTAATATAAAAAATATTTTCGTAAGTAGTTAAAAGATTACAATAGAATTCATAAAATTCACCGTCTTTTGTTAAAGTTTTTTTTTTAATAATTATATCTAGTTTGTTAATCCTTCTTTCTAGATTAATAACACTTTTATGTATATCGTTTTCAATTTTGATTGCTCAATTATCTATATAAATATTTTTGTATTTTAATTTTGAATCTAAATATTTCGTAAAGAAACTTTTTAGATCTTCTCTTGTATAATTTAATACATTATTTGTTGCATAAAATTTTGTATAATCTCATGAGTTAAATTTATTAAAGATTCTTAATTCATAAATTTTTGGGGACTTAATTGAAATTTTTATATTCTTGCAAGGATTTTGTTTGCAAATTATATATATAAGGGTATTATAAAAATTTTATCTTTCTGTACTTATATCTTTTTTCAAGCAATAAAGTGGACTACTTTTTTAGACTCAGCAAAGTCAAAATCTGATCCTAGATGTTGTTTCAATTTTCAATTTAAAACGAATAATAATTAAAAAAAAAAAAAAAAAAAGGCCAATGTCCGTTAGTACGTACTAGGAATTTCCCGCGATCCATTTTTTATTTTTAAAAAATAAAATAAAATATGAGGTGGTACTTCCCAAAAACTTGAAATGGAACGCCAATCGTTTGGCTTGGGTTCTGTTATTTTAAATTTCCACTCTTTATCAGCACAATTCAAGATTTTCATTTCGCAAATTGGTTCCCTGAATATGGTAGAAGAAAGAGCAATGGAATCCAAGAAAGTGAAAACCAGACTAAGAGGGCCAAGAAATCCTCACAAAAATGACGAGGACACGGTGAAGAAGGTGAGGAAAACAAATGAAATCATATTGGCTAGCAATAAGCAGAGCCATCTCCCGAAGCAAGTCATTGGAAGCTTACAGTACGGCCTGAACGAAAGTTTGCAGTCCATCCACAGTAAAAAGCTGCGGTGGCTGTTGAAGAAACTCATCCTCCAACACAATTGGGAGGAGGCAGCCGGCGTGCTTAGTGTGCTGCTCAAAGGAACTGCCGACGACAAGTCTCTATCTCATAACCGCACCAAGTATTCGGTATATCTTCCTTTTTACAAGAATTCAATTTTTGAGAATTGGGTATCAATCATTAAAGTAAATTTTCTTTCTATCTTCTACCTAAGATTTTAATCTTTTGAATTTGATTTTGGTCCTGCGTTATGACGGATGAGGTTGAAGAACATAATTCTAGGCGATTCCAATGCTAAAATTTTTGTTGCAATGGAACTATGTCACGGTGAAGTGCCATTGGAAGGACTAGGGGCAAATTTTTTTGACTATGACTTGATAATTCCAATTCATCCTGAGGCTAGAACGGATCGTTCAACTGTTTTTATGAGAAAAAAATTTAAATTTCCATTCCCCTCTTTGGATATGTTGAAGTATTGACGATATAGCACGCAAGGATGCATAATCTCCACAGCAAGAGTCAGCTGATACTTTGTATTTTTTATATGCTCTCTCTTTGATTTCTGACCTTCTCTTTAGAGTTTTGGCAATCTTTCATCTATATGTAAATACCCTTTGGCTTATTCATATCATGTCAATCAACCTTTATACACAATGTCATTTGGCTTCTGGTTGTGTTCCTCCAAATTATATGTAGATTTTCAACTCTTTTTGGGCATCAATAATTCAATAGTATATGTTTGCTGAATGCATTCTTATCAATATTTGCAGGCTGCTCTGGAGATTCTTAACTATGCAAGAGGTGAAACTATCAGCCCAAGAAAACTCCAAAATGTCTATGAACTGTGGATGCAAAAGATTGGGTGTCTGAAAAATTGGCCGACAAAGGTTCGGTATAGAAAAATCATTTCTTGAAGGATTAATAAAAGTTTGTTCTCCATGAAATAATTGATAATAAATCTCTTCTTCTACTCGCGTAATACTAAGATTTAGATTTCATAAATGTAGTGTTTTTTGTTGCTCTTTTCTTTGTATATTTTTCATTTTTCAACGTAGGGAAATTATTTTTATGAAAAAAGACATTTTTCTACCTTGGTAGATAGGTGATTCAATCCTAATTTCTGTTCGCGTCTAGAACAAGTCAATCACAAAAGGATTGTTATTTCTTTTTTGTGAATTTTAATTTGCAAATTCAGTTTTATGCAATACTGAAATTCTGAGTGCTGCACAGGATAGGTTTGCTGTCCGATTGGAATTTATTATTTTCTGTCTCACACATGGAATGAGTAAGGATGCGCATATGGCTGCTCTATGGTATTGTCTTGGTTTTCTACTACATTTTAGTGTAATTTTTGTAAGATTCTATATGTCTCTGATCCGAAGTAATTTAATGCATTATTCATTGACTAGTGTCCATTTAGAAGTATTGGAATGAGCATATGTTACTCTATAATAAACTTAGATGAATTCAAGAAAGCTCTTATCTCAACTGGTCTAGGATGAGCACTGCAAAATGTGAAATAAATGGCTGTAATAAGTACTTTTTTAGATATTATAGTGTTCTTTTTTGTGGTTCTAAGATCTCAAAAGTTACAAGTCCGTTGAAGGAGACAAAACATTGTTGAGTGGGCTGAACCACTAATTTACAAGTTTATTGGACTCTCAGGTGAGCTCTTGAGATATTAAAATGAAATTTTTGTTGCTAGCATGTTTCCGGTAACATCTGTTGAACATGATATTTTTCAATTAAACTTGTGAAATAATGAAGTTTAATTATTGTGGTTGTTGTGATGGTGGAAAGCCAGTCAATAAATATTTTCATCTACTAATGAATAAATATTAATCAGTCTAATGCAGGAGCGTGGTTTTGAGAGTGACCCAGTCTCAAATTTGGTTGTTGGCTTGACATTTTGCCATCTCTGGTATTCTGGACTTCCAAAAGAGCTACAGTGGACAGAGTTGGACACATTTGATAACTCCAAGCAATCGGAAATGCCTGCAGATGGAATTTACAAGGGGTATGATGCTTTCGAAGATGGAGGAGCCAAATCCTCTTTACAGTGTTATTCAAACACCTCTGTCGCCAATGACAAAGACATGTTAGAAGAGGATGGTAACCACCCGAAAGATTCCATGGATATTGATGCTAATAAACTGAAAGAATCTCATTTTCAGCCACTGGATTTCTACATGAATTCTGCCGAGGAAAGTGGACATGAAAAATATTTCTTCTCTAATAGTAGTGGTGATCTGCCTCATGTGTCTATTTTTGACGCTCATGGTGAGTTTCAGAGCTTGTGCTCTCTCCCGTCTTCCCTTTTAACTTCTCATAAGTACAAAGGTCCAAATATTCTGTGCTTTTCTAATTTATTCCTGTCTGCGATCGTGATTTTTAGGCAATTGCAGGGACATATTCAGGTCCTCCTTCCTATACCTCTTAATCTCAAAATGTATATTATTTATTTGTACCTGAAAAGTCTGGGTTCTAGTTTTACATTGTTGGTCAACAACAAGGACGTCTTTTAGCAAATAAATCGTTTGTTGCTGCATGCATTTTATGTTTGTTTATCTTGTTATAGTATGATCTATGATGTCTGAAATTATGTAAACTTACTTTTTGTATTTCCCAATAATTATTTAATTGCACAATTTTTGGGATGTGTACCTTTATATCATGCTTCAATTACGTTCAAGAATATGTTGATATGCTAATTACTCCTGGAAATTGTAGGTCTTCCTCCATGGATACTGCCTTTGCATTTGCCAAACTCTCGTGAAAATTTTGAGGATTTGATGAATAAGCACAGGGAATTTCATATTGACTACTATAAGAGTGCGTTGAAGCACTTGCGTGTTTCCCTTTACTCGACAGTGCCAGTAATTGAGGCTTTTCACCCTTTAATACAGGTACTGCAGTTATAATGCTTTGTATGGCAATTGTATGTCATATTCATCAAATGACTTATTTGTTTTGAAAAAGAGTAGAATTCCGTTTTGCTTTCAAACAGCAATGTATACACCAATTGTTTAAGACAATATTTAAATAAATACATGCGGTTCCTTGTTAACATTTTACTCTTTTAGATTAGATGAGATGGTTAACAAGCTAAGCCCTTTACAACCTAAACTTGATGTCAGCTACGTTAATCTTTTACCACTTCTTTTGTTTTAATGCTGCATTTACTCAAAGGTTGGATGAAATATAACCAATTGCATCAATACAAGGTTATTGCTAATTCAGAAACAGTTGTACTTTCACGTAATTATTTTTGAAGCACCAGAGTTTTCCGGTCGTCTAGAAAGGAACAGAGCTACACAGTCCTTAACCTTGCATAGTATAATTAGTGGGTAGATATTCATTAGAAAACATTGCAAAAAGAAAGTAAGCTGTGAAAGTAAAGGTCAACAGTTGCAGTTATGTTTTGTCATAACAACTAGCAGCACTGTCCCTACAATTATTGATTGTGTACTAGTTTTCCAATCCAAGCAGTCAATGCCTTTTTCTTTTTAATTAGAACAGTTTCTGGATGTCTAAAATACAATCTCGTATTTCCATCTTTGTTATTTTGGTAGATGCTTCTTCTTGGAGATCGAGTCAACGAGGCCCTTGATGAACTTGAAAAATCATTTAAAATTTCAGATATAGCACTCCAGTTAAGGTAATGGTTTGCTTCTCCAAAATATCAATTGTGGCTGCTGAGGATGCAAAACAAACTGCACTGACTAGGGACTATTTTGAAAGAAGTATGCATATGTATGTGCATGCAAGTGTAATTAGAACATATTGGTTTTCATTTGTTGCAGATTGAAAGCTGCTCTCTTGGAGCATTTTAATGGCATAAACAATGTGAAACTCTGTACATGCTTTGAGGACATCTTAAAGAAGGATCCAACATGCAGCAACTCGTTGGCTAGACTTATTGTCATGCATCAACGAGGTAAGTTATTGGTGTCTTATCAGAAGGTTTCAAGGTGTTTGTTTTGTTATCTTATCACTTCTAATAAGATCAATTTTGAATAGTTCAGGCATCATTTGTTATGTCATTTAATTTACCATGAGAGATTCCATTACTTGCTCATTGCTTTATATTCTTTTACTCCTTTTTTCTATTATTATATTTTAGTGTTCACAACCCCCCCCCCCCCCCCCCCCCCCCCCCCCCCCCCCCCCCCCCCCCCCCCCCAAAAAAAAAAAAATCATACACAGACATACCTGTCCACCATTCTGAAATTGTTTCCATATATTGGAAATTAATTTAGAGGTCTGTATTGGATGGATATCCTCTTCACAGATCAAGTGATGTTCGTTTTTTGGTTAGTTTGTAACTTTGTTGAGGGTTCAAAAACAATTCCTCACAAGCACCTCTGGTCTTCTGAATATAAAATAAGCTTTCGAATGCCATCCGACATTTTGTCTGTCTATTGGTGCCCTTGTGTTGAATGTTTAATTTCGGTTTTAATGTTTAATGAAATAATGGAGGAATCTGCATTTATATGGAATTCTTCTCTTCTGCCTTAGTTTTACTATATTTGTTGTGGTACCAGATGATTGTGGCCACATTTCTGAAACTAAATTGTAGGTATGTATACTCCATGGCAGGGGATTACAACACTGAAAAATTGGCGGAAATGATAGCCTTACACTTAGATGCTACATATGCGAAATCTGACACGTGGAAGGAGTTAGCATCTTGCTTCTTGAGACTTCGTCTGTGTGAAGATGATAGAATGTCGAGTTCTAATGGAAAAGATGGGGACGATCAATTTTATCTTTATCATTCTAACCAGATTCTGGATATATTCACTAACAGTGCCTCAGGGAAAAACTGGACGCTCCGTTGCAGATGGTGGCTTAATCGCCATTTCAGCCACACCATTCTCCTGTCAGATATTGCAACTGGTAATCATGTTTCCTATATAATTCGTTTCCAGTGGTTTCTACTCTATTGCTCGGTAAAGGCCATCACCAAGTTTTGCTACTTGTGGGAACCTTATTAGCACACCATTAAATTTTAGTCATTTTAGGTGGAAGCAGATCACCCAATTAGCAATTAAACGTTTTTAAGTGTTTAATGTTTCATTTGACTTAGAATACTGTTAACATTAGTGGAAACATAAATTTTTATCTTATGACATGCATTAGTATTTTATCCGTTGATTTTATAATTGTTTCTAATTTTCTGGTTTCTTACGGCTTCAGGTGATTTGGAGCTTTTAACTTACAAAGCTGCAGCAGCTTCACATCTCTATGGACAGGAGTTTAAATTTGTTGTTAGGGCTACTGAGTGTTTGGAGAAGGAAAACGTTATGGAACTGTATTCTTACTTGCAGATGCACATTATGAATTCTGTTGGTTTTTATTTCAATGTGAAGAGAAATCATCCCCAGTAAGAAAATTTGCTCTCTGTGTCGACCGTTGTTTGCAGCTTGTATTTTGGTGGAGGTCAAGTTCCCACGGAATTTTTGTATTTTGTTATTGTTATCTCGAAAACCTGCACGAAAGGACTTTTGAATGTGTATTTTATACTTGCAGTTAAGCAGGCTTTATTTTAATATTTTTGCTAGTTGAATATTTATCTATGAGTCTCGTGCTATTATACTTTTAACATAAACTGTTATAAAACAACTATTGATTTGGCATTTACTGTACAGAAATTGAGTGGATCAACAAAGATAATACCTGGCTTGCTGAGTTCCAAGAATCAGTATCAACAGTAATGAAGTTGCGGTAAAAGTAGTAGATGCAGGACCTATCTTCACCGCAAGTGTATTTGCTATTCAATTCCATACCTAATCCCACAAAATTTGGATTCCAAAGTGTGTATCTCTTCTTTACTTTTGGAAGGGTTTTGCTTTCAAAAGTTGATGTTTGTGTGCTTGTAATATGGCTACTCTAATCTCCAAAAAACAACTAATTTTTCAATTATTGACATTTTTAATGAATTGACTGTATTTTGTTTGCACGGTTACAATACCTTATATTGGAATTTAAAAAGAAAAATATTAAATTAAATTTTATGCATTCCAAATAGTTCAAAAATTTAACATTGTAAATGCATGTTTGGAATAGCATTGGATTGAGAAAGCATGGACCCATTAAGGGTCTAGTGGGTTCAATTGCCTCCACTAGACCCTTAATTTTTTACATTGAAAAAAAAAAAAAAAAGCTCACATAATATTAGTCCATAATTTTTAACTCAAACCAAAGTCTTAAGTCTTCGACATCGAAAAAAGGTCCACATAATTCGAATTTTCGACTTGATTGTACTTCCCTTTCCCCAAATCTCAAACCTTTGCATACCCATGCAATTACAATCACGATATTTTGAAAGAAGAAGAAGAATAGATTGAAGAAGAAATTTTTTGTAATCCATATCTCTTTCTTATGTCAAATATATTTAATACGACTCATGTTCCTCAATGTGAGAGGTTCTCCCAGTATATAAAACCAAAATTAAACTAAATATGGTAAAATCAATCTATCTATATATGACACAATTATAATGATAATATAGTCGTAATCTTTGACGACTCCATAATCTTATTCAATCTTATTGATATCTCCCTCAAATTGGTGTTGATAAAAGCATTAATTTACAATCATGAATTGACGATGGTGACAATGCTCGTGCCCACGAAGAGAAGATCCAAATCGGAGCAATCATCTACAAAAAAAAGTAACGATAAGAGACCAATAACAACAAATAGTGCATAAACAACCAATAACTAATCCAAAACATTCCAAAAATATTTCAAAGTCACTCCAGAGAGCTCATATCCCAAGAAGAAATTTTCAAAGTGTGACGACACACGCACAGTGAGCTCTATCTGTTGGGAGAATCCAGTCGAGCATATAATTCATGTTTCGACAAATGCTCTAATAGCCAATCAACCGACTAAAAATTCAGCAATATAGTGCAGTCCAAAATCCTATAGTTGGAAGAAATTCCACAAAACAGCCTACATAAAAAACCTCAGAGATAATCTTTATCTGAGAATCCAAAACCACTAAAGGGTGATCCTCCTTCGAGAATCCAAAACTCTAGCTCATTACATGAGCAACCAAAACTCAACACTCCCATGTCTCTCTCCACCCAACAAAAAAAAAAAAAATCATTTGTATTTTTTTTTCAAAGGTCCAACTCCAGTGGGCAACCCAAAAACGCATAGGCCACAATCCACCCTTCTACTACAATTCATTAAGACCTCCCACAACAGCCCAATAGATGTTATTCCACCAATCTTGTTCTTCAACCCACACTCATATCCACTATCCCTATTATATCCATAAGCCCATCATAAGCCAATCAACACAAGAAACCTCAGCACTAGCCTACTTACAGACCGAGCCCACATCATGTATCAACCCACACACCTCCACAATCATCAAACTATTAAAAGGCCCAGATCCCAAGCCCTGTAATCCACAGTCCATATATCCCATACCATAGCCTAGTTACAAACTTACAATTCACATACACTCAATCCACCAAGCCCAACCGAATCCACAACCATTGACCCGGCCTGTTACCTATAACATTTTCCACAATCCTATGAACCATACCCAGCCACCAGCCACCATTCCAAGATTCAATCCGTCAACCGTCGGCTACAAGATACACAACCGACATCTGCCATCTCGCCAAACTAGTAACCTCTCTATCAAAACAACATATAGTGAACCGCCTCCATCTCTACTCGTCAATATCGTCAGTTCCCGTCGCCGACCAACTACCTAGCATCACAACACAAATCAGCTTCATCATCTTCTCAAGAATTATCGCAGGAAATCTGTACATGGTCTAATGATTTCTCGACGTCGTTTATTGAGTCGGAAAAATGGCGACGGTGAGTACTGGTGGGGCCGCCGTAAATGGGGCTGTCGCTAGTGTAGGAATTGGTGGTGCCACCGTTTGGCATTTACAATAGTTCTCTTTGGTGATCGTTGTTGAAATCCCAGAGGGTAGGTTGAACAGATGAAGAATAAATAAACTTCTCTTTTCGACCATCAATTTGGGCTTAAGGGGTTTAGTGGGTCTGTTTGGCAAAATGTTGTTTATGTATGTGTACAAAGACTCCTAATTTGATGTTGATTTTGAACTCAATACGATAATAAAATAAAAATAAAATAAAAAAATAAAGGAAAAGGAAACAATTGACTCAATTCGATGAAGACTGGACATGAGGAGCTTTTTAGCTCCTCTCGCAAGCTCTTCTCATCGTGAGAAAATCCAATCAAGAAAATGAGAGAAAATTCTAGCAATTGGCTGATACCATGTTAAATATACGTAATAAGACTTGAAGTCCCTCAATGTGAGAGATTTTCCAATTATATAAAACCAAAATCAAAATAAATATGGTAAAATCAATCTATCTATATATGATACAATTATAATGATAATATGTCCTAATCTTCGATGATCTATATAATCGTATTCAATCTTATTGACATCTTAATCTTATTGTTTATGTTTTGATAGTCATTTATGCTTATAAAATTTCATCACACTCCAAAATCAAATCATGCAAATATCAAGCCTCGAAATTTTAGGCGAAACTAAACTGTAAAGAGCCAAGTTCAATACATTAAGCGAGGTTACTCGTCCTAGGAAGTATTTGACTCCAGCCCATGAACAGAATCAATGGATTCAGTTTGGATTAGAAAAATTCCAAGTACTTTTCACCGGATTAGACTCAAATTTAACTATTATTTAAGGGAAATCAAGGCATGCAAAATCAGAAATGACAGAGGATAAAAAACAAGTACCCACAAGTGAGAAGAATGTTAGTGTTAAAACAAAGAAGGATACCATATTTTGTTGGAAATATTTCAACGAAAGCTAGTTTGGAAGTAGTGGAAGAACAAACAAGGGGTTTTAAGAGAGTAGTTGGTTTTGAATTTCCCAGAAAAGGACTGAAATGTTCAATTGTGTATTGGCTTAAAGAATCAATCATCTTGTGAGAAACTGATAGAATTCATTTCTAAAAATCTGCTTTTATGATTTCGATTATTAGTTTAGTTTAACTTAAAATATTTGCTATTTTCAATCTCAATTCTTGATGTTCATCTCTCACCGATTGTATATTTATGCAAGCTTTGTTTGATTGGTTGGAAGATATATTGAGATATTTTAAATGAATATCTCAAATTTCAATTGAAGAAAATGTTGAGGCAAAGAAATCACGCGTTAAGGAAATTTCTATTAAAGAAAATGTCAAGGCAAAGGAAGTAAGTGTTGAGGATGCTATTGCAGGAGAAAATGATGAAGCAAAGGAAGCAAGTAGTGATGAAATAGATTTTCAAGAAAATGATGAGGAAAAGAAAGTAAGTGTTGAGCATATGGATGTTACACAACTTTCAACGGATCCTGGATTAAGAACTCCAATAATGGATTACAATGTTAATCTTCAAGATCAGATAACAAGAGCATACTTAAAGAGAGTTCTGTGTCAACCTCATAGTCATGTGCTTCCACGTAAAAAATTAAGACGATTCATTCCTGGTTGGTTCAATGAATATATGATTACTTGTAATAAAGTAAAAGTAAAAATGTCGCATTAACAATCTTTTTGGACCAAACAATGGGGAACAAGGAGGCGGTGATGCTTTCATGAAAGAAGGGTTCCGTAATTTTAAAAAGAAGGATAGACTTGGAGTTCGTGTTGGAGAAGTCTATACTGCACACAATCAAGCACGAAGCAATTGTGAAGCCTCGATGAATTAAGAACAACATATTGAGATAATTTTCTTCAAGGGGTCAAAACAAGCATGGAGTTTATTAGGCCTCGAAACGCGTGGCTCCATGTGGTCGCCTCACATGGCCCCGCGTGTCCGACCTACTGTAGTTGTTGGACCATCTAAACTGAAGCACCATGCATAATGGCCGAGGCCCTCACGCTGAGCTCCCTTGCAATGTGGTCGAAGTTAGTGTCTCAACAAAAGCATGGGACCACAAAGCTAAAGCCCTTTTTACCAAGGCAAAAGCTTTCGAAGCTCCCCCAAATAGATCTACATAAGGATCTTATTCGAATGACTGATGTGACTTTTGTAATGAGTATAAATGTCAAGGCTTGTCAATAGGGTGACTGCTCCACATAACCCTTATATGCGCCACAAGCTAAGAAGTCCAAGTTGATGCTTAAGATTAGATGTTTTGGCTAAGGAGATGAGGCCACGTGTCTCTTCATCCAAGGGACACTATTTCATGTGCGACATTATAAATACCCCCTCCTTGTATCATTTGAGGGTAATGTCATTCCAAAAACTAAAAGCTATATATTGTTCTCTCTAACGAGATTTATATTCTGGTAAAATTGGTGTTTGGGAACATTTGATTTATGTTTTGTCCTTAGTGATTGACGATTATTATATAATCATTCTCTTTAAACATAGCTGGAATTCGTATGTTATCGGCTCACATCGTTGAGCTACTCCCATGCCTTATTTGAAATTTTTTTAGACTGTCGACTTGTGTTCACGTGTTGGAATTAACTCACGCATGTGCGAGTGGATCTGGTATCTGTTGTCCACGTGACTCTAACAAAAAATGAGGTCAACAGATTGACTCAGTCTGTAGGATATCATACTATAATCGCGAGCAACCTCGTGGAAAAAGTCTATTGAAAGAAGCAAGGCATCCCCATTGAAAAATGATTTGTTCTTGAAAGAGGACAAGATGAAGCCCTAAAAGATTGAAGAAATATGAGTTCGGACCATGATGTGCCCTTCGAAGAGTAAGGAAAGGAAAGAATGAAGACCCCTTAATGCCGGCCATTCCCACCACCATCATAGGCGTGGTGGTGCGAGGATGACAGCTCAACTCACCACGAAAATAGCCACCATGGCAACCAATATGAGAAATATTACAAACCAAAATAAGCCATGCAAGAATTTTTAATGCAAGTGCAAGGTCAAAGAGGTCATCCAATCCTTCCATTTGCGCATCAAGGACAGTATCAGCGGGTAGACGAGGTGTAAAGTCAGAGGGCATCATCTCTAAAACATGTCAGAGGACTTAGTCTACTCGAAAGAGAAGTAGGAGTTGATATTTTCTCCAATTATGCTTTTAGACGACCTACCGAATCCCCATTCGATGTGGAGGGCAATTTCCACCTAGAATATGAACCGAAAAATAGGCATCGAAGGTTTGGCGGTGTGTTTGATAGAATTAGCCCAGCTAAGGAACGACGAAAGCAGCCTCAATGAACCCTAGTACCTAGGAATAGACAACAACCCCCACATCCAGAGACTTGGCAACCAAAGGAAAGGCAAGAACATGCCCCCCGTGTTGCTCAACCTAGAAACAGACACTAAAGAAGGGACGAGGAGGCAGTGGACCAAGCTAGACCCTTACGTCCACTACTCAGATATGAGGTAGAGAACTATGACTCGGATGAGCCCCAACGATCTTTCAATCTAGATGACGATGATGAGGATTTGCCTTTTTCACGAGAAATAAGGAATGCACAAGTACCGAGCCATTATGTTATGCCAAAAATATCGAAATACGATGAGAAAGGTAACTCAGCTAAACATTTGAACGCATACAAAACACATATGAGCCTGAGAGGCACCACCCACACTGTAAACTGCAGGGCCTTCCACTTGGCTCTTAGTGGGGATGCTGGAATTTGGTATAACCAGCTGCCCTCTGGGAGCATCAGAAGTTGGCCCGAATTCAAGAGTACCTTCTTGAAGAGGTTCATGGTGAGCAAGGAAGGGGAAGCCTCCATCTAACATTTCCAGGACATGAGACAGCAGCCCGGAGAAACTTTGAAAAGTTTTTTGTCTCGTTTCACTGATGAGATAATGTATTGTGTTCAAGTCATGGATTGCGAGGCATTGTCGGCATTACGAGGAGGCTTGAATATGAACACCCTATTTTGGAGAGGTGCAAAATCAAGACCTGACTACTTACGCTCGTTACTAGAAATGATAAGGTAAGAGATTATCAATGAAGAGTTGATTAATCATAGCAATAGGGCCAGCAGAGGTTTCCAACCTCAACAAAGGCAGCGTGGAAGAGGACCGACCTCCTACTTGATGGATTACCAAATGAACCAGGCTAGAAATTTGGGACAGGCACTCGCTATAGCCACCTTGAATGCGTGCCTACATTGAATTATGAGGATATTAACCTAGGGACATGTATGCAATAGGCCCCCTCCGTAGAGAAAGAGGCCAATGACGAGATTTTGGACTAGGCCTAAGTCGAATCCCCTTGAATATTGCACATATCACCATTCATACAATCATGATACGATAAAATGTAGGGATATTGCCCAACACCTTAGGCAGACAGGTCCCCGACATGATCGATGGAATGATTCTCTGCAAGCTAATAATCCCCCACCTAGGCGTGAAGAGGCCGCTCTCCACCATCGGGATGTGTCCCCCATCGACGAAGGGAACAAAATGCTGAGAGGCCAAGGGAGGGACAGAACAACGAAGAGCCTATCAAGCTCAACCTGAAGACGCCTCATCCATTAGGTAGATACCATATTTGGAGGCTTCTATGTTAGCGGAGAGACATGAAACACCCAAATGAACTATGCTAGGGAAGTTAAACACCCTCCATTGACAAGTTACATAGTAAATAGCACTTTCAGGAGAGATCAAACACCGTCCATCGTGTTCACTCAGGAAGATGCAAATGGTGTCCATTGTGATGCCCTCGTTGTGAGGGTTGTGGTGGCCCGAAATGGGCTCAAGTAGATGCTAGTGGATAATGACAGTTCCATGAACATTCTTTTCAGAGCTAGATTTGATAAGATGATTCTGGACCACGAGCTAACTCCCACCACCACTCCCTTGTACAGATTCATTGGAGATAGCATCATCCCAAGGGGAAGGATCATGCTCGCAGTAAAAATGGGAAAACCACTTCAAATTACTTTGAACTTCATGGAATGTTTGATAGTTGATAGCAGGTTATCCTATCATGGGGTGCTGGGAAGACTCGCTCTAAAAGACTTGGGAGTCATCATCTCCATCCGCCACTTGTGCATGAAATTTCCAACCAAACACGGGGTGTCAACTATAAAGGATAACTAGAGAGGAGCGCATGAGTGCTACCTAAATTCAATAAAAAAGGCTGAGCCTCGGGATGTCAACGTTATAATAGTAGACATGGACATGATGGACGTCTGGGATGAACTAGATCACGAACATGAGGACACCGAAATGATCGACGCTTTTGAGGAAGTGTCCATGCTTGATGAAATTGACCCCGCATGGCCGTAGAGGAGCTGGAGAGTTTCCCAATAGATCCTCGAGATCCCACAAAGATGTTGAAAGTGGAAAGTGGCCTTTTAACAGAAATTAAAGAGAAACTCAAGGATTTCCTGAGTAGGAACTTTGACATCTTTGCATGGACGCACGAGGACATGGTGGGCATTGATCCCAAGGTCAGCTGCCACCACCTCAAAATCGATCCTAAGGTTGTCTTGCATAGACAGAATAGAAGAGCCCTCAGCGTGAAAAGATATGAGGCCCTAAAGGAAGAGGCGCAAAAGCTGATCAAGAATGACTTTATCAGGGAGGCCATCTATCTGAAGTGGGTCTCCAACCTTATGCTGATAAAGAAACAAAACGGAAAGTGGACATTGTGAAGAATTGATTGCGTAATCGATTCGAGACCAATGGATGAATGATAGCTTAGTTATATATGTTGAAAAAGATGTATTTAATGAAATTGATAATGAGACTATTATATGATTTTTCAAGGTATGAGAAGCTGTAAGGGAACAATTGTAAAAAAAGAGGAGCTCAAGAGCGGGTGTGGTCCTAGTTAGCCCTGAAGGACATAAACTCAACTATGCGGTGAGGTTTGGATTTAAGGCTACAAACAATGTAGCTGAATATGAGACGCTACTGGCTGGCCTAAGGTTGGCTAAAGAAATGCATGTGAAGAGGTTGCTCATCAACACTCCCAGCTAAACACATTACATATTCTTGATAATGATAGTGATAATTTGATCTAGTAAGCTAAGTACCCTACTCTCAGACTTAGTATATCATGGTGTTCATAAACAAAGACTCTAATTTTCTTTCATCCCAAATGTCATTATTTTTACAAGTAAATTAATACAATTTTGCTAATCAAAAGCAAAAAACATAAAACACTCGACTTTCTCACAAAAATAGATTGATTTTAACTTACAAATAAGTATTGTAATACGACACAGAAGGCATATACAGATTAATTTTTCTTTATCATGCACTCAAACTGAGTTTAGAAATACCTCTCTTTATATATATAATTCACGTTTCATCATTTCAAATTCAGTTCAACAGCAACATATTCAAAATTCATATTAGTTCATAAGATAATTCAATAAATACCATTTATAATTTTACTTGTTACATAGCACATATAAATGTTAGGTATAAAAAATCATGTCAATAATATTTAAGTCCTAGTAAAAAAATAATAAGTTTAGAAGCTCTTGTAAATTAAATTTAGCTTACTAACAAAAATACAAATATATATATATATATATATATATATATATATATATAAAAGAAATAGGAGGTATATAAATTGAATATAGCTTACTAACAAAAACACATAAAAAATATAGGACATTTTTTACATACATATATAAATATGTGCATCATTTGGGGGTCAAAAAAATTTGCAACGGTTAAAAGCAATATTCTAGAAAATTTGTCTATCAACGTCCATAATTAATTACAATAAAATTAATATAATCAAAATTTTCAATTGAGACAAAGTATTCTCCATTGCAAATAAAATATTAATTACTTTCAAAAATACATATACATACATACATACATACATACATATATATACCCCGTAAAATAAAATGAAAAATAGCTTATTTTTATTAAATAAAAATGTACTCGTTTAGTTGCATCATAAACTCAATCATGTTGTTTGGAATTGTGCAAGAGATTCCTTTAATTATGTTGAAGAAATGTAGGTAAGGTAATTGATTTTCTTAATTCGTGATCGAACAATATCACTAGGACAATAGGGATACCATGACAAATATGGCCACGCTTGCATATTAGTCAATACATTTATCAAGAAATTAGTGAAACTGCTTATGTACATGGATGTACTTTTAAGTTGTCAATATCCTTTGAAATTGTACTGAAACTCAAATTAGATGTAGAGAGGTTTCTCGATAGAGATAGGCGATAAATATTAATTACGAATCTCAAAAGACTAGATTTTCGTGATTTTGAAATATGATTCGATATGGACGTGCTATCGAGGTAGCATGTCACAATTGATTGTCATAAAAATAAGTAGAGTTTAAAATCCAATCGTACCCAATATTTTTAGCTTCGTGGGGGAATAAATGTCATATTAGTATAACCACATAAACTCACTAATTGTTGAACTAAAATATGTTATCAAGGATATATCCCTCCATTAAGCAAGTCTCACTGATTCAAGAGTATTAAGATGCATTTCTAGATGATATTTTTGGTTTTTCACCTTATAGGAAATTGTAACACCATACAACCTAAGATGTCATATAAATAATACGATTCGTAAGTTCCAAGAAAAAAAAGTTCGTAAAAAGTGTCGTGTATTTAATTAAATTCATAATTTTTGTTCAACTATAAAGATTGATATAAACTTATTTTGATCATAACACTCGATGGCCTAACGATGCTCCGACTATGTCAAGTGGCCAATTAATAAGTAGTTATTGTATTGTGATGCATGCATGTCTTATATTAATCGTAATACATGATTATTAATGTTATTATTATAATTTGCATGTTTATGTGCTTATAGTATTCTGATATAAGATGAATGATAAATATATTGCAGATATTCAAAATAATTTTAAGTAATAATTTTTATTTATTAAATGTTTCTTTATGCTTTTTTTTTTACAATATTTAATTATTTAATTTCTTTGGGAGGTAATTAATAAATAAATTTTAAATGAGATGAAGTTTCTCTTAGTATGTTAATTGTATTAATTTTTTCTTAGATGATTTTGAGAATGACAGACCATTCTGGAATTAGTGCTCCAACTTTTGAATTCTTTGAACCCCAATAAATTCACATGTTTATTAGCACATTAATAAATGAAAATCGAAACAACAAGAACGTAACTAAGAAAAAGAGTTCTTACATCTAGATTCATGCACAAATGTCATTTCTCATTTAAAATTATTTAAAACATGAAATACTAACATGGAAATTCAAATTGCTAGAAATTTTCAATCATATGCTGGCATCGTAACACATACAAAGTTTACACACACACACACACACACACACAAAATATATATATATATATATATATATATATATATATATATATGTTGATCACCGATCTCATATAAAACATATTTAGTAGTAACCCGAAGCAAACCGTAGTTCCGTATTATTGTTTCAGTTCGGTCGTTAATTTGAGCTCGGTCAATTACCGCCATTATCTAGTGGAACATCATGATTACAGGTCTTTAATACACTGTCCAATCAAATCAGATACACTTGGAGGGAAAAGATGGCAACACTGCCCTCCGGTCCAATAAGCCATATTGGAAACTAATTCTCATGCAAGTCATGATTACCTAGTAAAAACAGAATTATGGAGATTTGATGGGGACCGACCTCATTGGTCAATCACAACAAATAGCTGCGACACACAGATCTAAGCTCGGCATAATGATTGAAGTGATTGATTAGACATATTTCTTATCATTCTTAGCTTAATCACCATGTAAAAGGGTCGATCCCCCTTGCTAGAAGGGGACATGAGCTCAAAGCCTCAAAGATTTTTTTACTACTAAACTTGTAATACTCAAATTATACAGAATTAGTACAAACACTTCGCCCTTTTTTTTTAAAGTTGACTCAAATCAAATATTTACATTTTTTGATGTCAATTGTTTGGCGATAGAAGGAGGGCCTTATTGTGAAAAATAGCCTTTTCCCACAAAAAGCAAGAACAATGAGTCGCAACCCCACCTTGGAGAGTGAATCCCACACTCGTCCCAAAGAAACCAATACCCCACACAATTTTCAAAGAAGGCAATACCAAACTAATATGGATAGCCCTCAAATAATTGCTATGAGGGAAGCTATTGAAAGGCTGACAAACATAGTTAGCAGGTTGAAAAGAAATCAGGCTCCAACTTCCCCACTCGATACTGAGGTGAGTTCTCCATCTAGGAGAAAAACAAGAAGACTTCCCACTAGAAGATCCCTTCACTTTTCCAAGGAGGAATCTTCCAGAAGCCACATTGATGAAATAAGGAGTCCACCACCAAGGAGGGAAGCCGCTACCAAAAGAACTGGTAGCGTGTTTAACAGATTGGGCTCCCAACACTCGCTGACACCTTGGATGAAGCACACCAGATTTGACCTAAAGCGCCAATTGGAACCGGAAGGACCTGAAATAAGCGCTTTAAAAATGAGTATTGCAGACTTGGAGACAAAAGGCAAGGGATTATCTAAGGAATATTTTACCAAACGTCACTCCCCCTTTATGGAGGACACCTACCTGAGAAACTCAAGATGCCACAACTAACTGGGTACGAAGGGGAAGGAGATTCCCTCAGCCACCTGGATAAATACACCTCATGGATAGAGCTGCAAGGTGCAGGTGATGCTATCATGTGCTGAGCTTTCCCACTAATGTTGGGAGATAAAGCACAAAGGTGGTTCAGAAGGTTGCATCAAAGGTTAATAAAAAACTGGAGTGACCTGGCCATAGCCTTCCTCGCTCAATTTATGGGCTCCAAAGCTAGGACGACGCCCAATAAAAGATTGGTAAGCATCAAACAAGGAAAAAGGAAGTCGCTGAAAAGTTACCTCTGTAGATTTGACAAACAATCTATGGAGGTTGAGAAAATCTTTGATGATACCGCACTTATGGCAGTTCTTTTTAGGTTGAGACCTTGAACACGATTCTGGTGGTCTGTGCATGAGGACGGACCCAGAACTTATCACGAGTTTCTAAATCGAGCTGAAAAACACATCAGCACGGAGGAAGCTACATCGGATCAAGAAGACGTCGGAACTAATCCATAGCTTACCAACCACAGTAAAGAAAGAAAACCAGACAAGGGAATCCCACTGACCAAAAGAAAGATCGGAGAACGAACGACTGATCTAAACCTCAACCGCGCAGATCCCATGATTACCATCAGCTAACAACCATACAATCAGGAGATAGAGAAGCATTTCGCAAAACTGCATTCCCAAAGAAAGATCCGGTTGGAAGGGGTTCACGAAAATACTGTCGATGTCACAGGTCGGCAGGACACAACACCGATGATTGTCGGGACCTGAAGAAAGGAAATTGAATCTTTAATATGGCGAGGTCGTCTCCAAGAATTCATGGCTAAACCCTTGGAGGCAAACCTACCACATCCTTAACAACCTCGCAGCAAGGGCCTGGAAACTGAACTCAATCGGTTATCCCTGACCGTAATCTTCTCTCCAGGGCGGAAATAAGGATGATAGTTGGTGGAAATTAATATGTGGAAGGATCCAGCAGGGAAAGGTGCAGGCAAGCTCGAGGCGCGCGTGTATGGCAGAACTACGAAGTAAGAAACTCAACACCTGATTCTGAATGGTTCATATTTTTAGAGGGAGATTCCCAAGGAGTCCTACAGGATCAAAGTGATGCTTTGGTAATCACCATGCCCGTTGCAAAGGTATAGGTGCATCGTACAATGAAGCAGACCCAAATCCTTACCCTGGCGTCCTGGTGGTTTCTGTACCTGTGGCCGAAATCATTATACCCAAAGTATTGGTTGATACCGGAAGTGCGCTCAACATACTTTTTACCAATACACTGAAGTGGATAGGAATCCCCTTCCACTTCCTACAACCATATCCAAATATGGTGCAAGGATTGATTGGAGCACTGGTCAAAACAAAAGGATCGATTATGCTAACTATTGAAGCTAGGGAAGCCTCGCGGCATTGGATGACTAATGTTAAGTTCGTAGTCCTAGATTTCGTCTCACCCTATGACGCTGTAATAGGGCAACCTTTGTTATTCAACCTCCGAGCTGTGGTATCTTTGTTTCCCTATTCACTTAAGTTTCCTATACCTCACGGTGTAGGGAAAATAAAAAAAAATAGGGAACTTGCTGAAATGTGTCAAATGACAGCCCGATCTCAAACGCATCATAATAATCGACCTCCACCAGCCACGTGCATGATGTTCGACCTCGATTCGCTGGATCCCTGTGTAGAAACCAAAGGGGGAGAGCTAGTGGAAGAATTAGATACAGTATCTATTTGTGAAAACGACCCCACAAAAGAACTTAGAATAGGAAGAGAGTTGCGACCTCCTATCCGAGGTCAGATACTAGCATTCCTTCAACAAAATCTGGACATCTTTGCATGGAGTCATGAAGATTTGGAGGGAATTGATCCAAAGGTCGGTTGCCAAAAGCTAAACATCGACCCAGAAGTTCGGTCAAGACAGCAAAGACATCGACCTTTGAACCTAGAAAGGTACGAAGCTCTCAACAGTGAAATACAGAAGTTGCTCCGCAACAGATACATTCGCGAAGCTCACTATCCCGAATGGATTGCAAACCCGATTCTTGTGAAAACAAGTAATGGAGATTGGAGGGTATGCATTAATTTCACCGACATGAACAAAGCATGTCCAAAGGACAGCTTTCTACTGCCTAGAATAGGCCAAATGGTCAATGCTACTGTGGGACACGAGCTGCTCAGCTTTATGGATGCTTACTCAGGGTACAATCAAATACCCATGCATGAATCAGACCAAGAGCGTACCTCTTTTATCATTGACTGAGGTCTCTACTGCTACCAAATTATGCCTTTCGGACTCAAAAATGCTGGAGCCACTTACCAGCGCTTGGTAAACTTCATGTTTGCCCAACAATTTGGGAAAACCATAGAAGTTTACGTTGATGACATGCTAGTGAAAAGCATGAGGACTGAGGATCACCAGCAACACCTTGTTGAAATGTTCAAGATCCTTAGAAAATACAAAATGATCTCAACCCAAAGAAATGTGCTTTCGGTGTAAGTTCTGAAGAGATCACGGGTGGGAAAACCTTATGGAACTCGCGGAATTAGTTTGAAAACGTCGGGAAAGCCCTAATTCAGGTTGTAGACGATAGAATCTCGACCCGATGCTTCTCGAACCAGGAATCTAAGGTATATTAAACCTTAGACCTGTTGATGTGGGAAAACATGAACATCGATTTGCGAACGTCACAAAGGGTGCCTAATCCTTTGATAAGTTCTAAGGGTTGAACGACACAAATATACAAAATATTTGATAAGTTTGATAGTTCATTCAAGAACCAAAAAGGGAGAATAACTCTCAATTCATCATAAAAGTCTTGTTTATACAATGAGAATAAAATTCCTATTTATACTAAACCTAGGAAATATGAAAATAACGGAATTTAAGAGTTCTAAAATATTAAAAGTTTCCAAAAACAAGAATTCTAGCCAAAATAAAATACTTCATGAAAAAAGAAAGTTTCTTCCGATTATGGCCTATGTCAGATCATATCATCTCCTCTCCATTCGAAACGATTTGACCTTGAATCTATACCCAAGTTGTAACCCTTATTTCCAATCATGGTGAGAACTTGAAATGGTCCATCCCCTCTAGGATGCAGTTTGGACCTCTTTTGAATTATTTCCTGCTTCTTTCGTATGAACACCCAATAACCATCACATAGATCAAAGTGTGCTCGTCCCAACGGCTTCCTTCTGAAAGTGTGAGATGCTCCAAAGACTGAGTAAAAGTGCTTCCTCCATGTCTTACCCTGCTTAGGTGATTGTAGCAATGTCACTGCAAATGGACTCATCTCTCCCTTCACTTCACCTTGGTAATTCAACCCACTACATATAAATTCCTTCCATGGCGGCTTCTTTACCTCTTCGGGGATCACAAAGTCAATCTCAAGTAATAAAAACATTTTCAAATTGGGGTAGGCAACGAATTTGCCTTGATGGACCAAGTCTCCAACATCCTGCAAAATAGAAATAGAAAAATTAGAGAGGGAATTTTCAGTTCTCCCTAAAGCCCTCTCAACTTCACTTTTATCTTTCTGCAAGCTCACCTCTAATTTTTCTTTACTCTCTCCCTTTTGTGACTCTTCTTTTCCTTTTGCCACCTCTCCACTCTCATTTTCACTTTCTATTTCTTTTCTCTCTTGTGAAGCCTCATTTTTTAACTACCTCTCCAATATCAACTACATTTTTCAAATCACCTTCCTCCATCTCAACTTTCCTATCTCTAGGCTCATCTCGCAATTCAACCCGATATTCTCTCCCAATGTGGTCACCTCCCTCTCTTGCTTATTACTTGCTGCCCTACCTCTCACCTTCCATTGATCTGTAAAGGATTGTTCTAATGTCAAGCCAGCCAGAGTGATGTTTTTCCCGTCCTGAACAAATTTATACCCGTTCCTTCCCATATCATACACAGCTTTCCTTTCATGCCTCCAAGGTCTCCCAAACAAAATATGAAAAGATTTTAAAGGCACCATATCACACCAAATTTCATCACTATATTTCCCAATGGTGAAATTCACTAGAACCTGTTTGGTTATATCTATCTTCTCACATTCCTTCAACCAAGTCATTTTATAAGGCCTAGAGTGGTGTTGTAAAGGTAACCCCAATTTCTCAACCATCGTGATACTAGCTAGATTTGATATGTACTCCTTATCAATAGCTAGACTGCAGACCTTACTACCCACAAAATACCGAGTTTGGAAAATAAATCCCCAATCATAATCCATCCTTGACATGGGTGTAATCAAGAAGACTCAAGAAAAGAATTAGAGAATTGGATGAGTGAGAATTTAATTCAAGAAAGTGGTTCTTGAATTTGGATTGGATTGAACAAGAATCGATTTTGAAATTAGAAAAGAAAGTAGGGTATTGGACTATTTCCAAGAAATCAAAAAAGAAGATTTTTTTTTTAAATTTTTCGGATGTGAACAGTACCCGTGAACAATTTTTTTAACAAACTCAAGAATTTGACTACGAGAATGACAAAGAAAACGAATGTTGATTTGGACTCAAATTGAGCACAAAAACAACTGTTGACTCTTTTTTTGAAAATTTTTAGATCAAAGACTCAGAAAATTTATTGGACACAAGAACACGACGAACACAAGAAAATGAAAATAAAGACTTAATAAGAAATAAAAATAAAGATAGAACCTGAATTTGGAGCCCAAGCTCTGATACCACTTGATGAGATCCCAGGTGGGAAAATTGCATGGAACTTACGGAATTAGTTTGAAAACGCTGGGAAAGCTTAAATTCAGGTTGTAGACGATAAGATCTCCATCCGATGCTTCTCGAACCAAGAACCTAAGGTATATTAAACTTTAGACCCGTTGATGTGCGGAAACATGAACCTCGATTTGTGAACGCCACAAAGGGTGTCTAATCTTTTGATAAGTTCTAACGGTTGAACGCCACAAATATTCAAAATATTTGATAAGTTCAATAGTTCATTCAAGAACCAAAAAGGGAGAATAATTTTCAATTCATCATAAAAGTCTTGTTTATACAATGAGAATAAAATTTCTATTTATACTAAACCTAGGAAATATGAAAATAATAGAATTTAAGAGTCCTAAAATATCAAAAAGTTTCCAAAAACAAGAATTCTAGCCAAAATAAAATAATTCATGAAAAAGGAAAGTTTCTTCCGATTATGGCCTATGCCAGATCATATCAAGTTCGGGCAAATTTTTGGGATACACCGTGAACCGACAAGGAATCGAAGCCAACCCCCAAAAAATATGAGCTATTATTGACATGAAGGCACCTACCAAGCCTAAGGAGGTTCATAGCCTGACAGGAAGGGTGGCCACACTCAGTCGCTTTGTATTAAAATCCACAGATAAGCACTACAACAAAAAAGCCCTTTTGCAACATTTAAAAGGCAACATTCAATCAATGAATGCTGCTAAAGAAGTTTATAGCAACATTCTAATAAGTGAATGTTGCTATTGGTTAACTTTATTGAGTTTTAGCAACATTCTTTTGAAGTATGTTGCCAATACTACTTTTCGCAACGTGCAATGAACGTTGCGAAAATGGGACCCTTTTCTCAACCTGCAATGAACGTTGTGAAAGGTGACTTTTCGCAACGTTCAAATGCACGTTGCGAAAAGTAAGCTTTCGAGACGTTCAAATGCACGTTGCGAAAAGTCACCTTTCGCAACATTCGTTTGAACGTTGCGAAAATGGGACCTTTTCGCAACGTTCATTGCACGTTGCGAAAAGGGTCCCTTTTTCGCAACGTTCATTGCACGTTGCGAAAAGGGTCCCTTTTTCGCAACGTACAATGAACGTTGCGAAAAGTGTATGCAATCCAAATATAAAAAAAAAAACCATCAAAATCAAACTAGCCCTAATTTTTCCCTCTTTTTTGTCATCGCCTCTCACTCGTCTCAGGTCCTCCCCCTCTAAATAATCAAAGCCCAGCCCTAAAATTAATTTCCCCTCTCTTTTTCTCGCTCTCAATCTCTTGCACTTCATCCCTTTCTTCACTCTCGTCCCCTGAGTCGCCTCAACGCCAATACGAGCCCTCCCGTCAAAGTCTCTCAAATCGCCGGCGACGATCTTCATTTTTCAGTCCCGATCATCAACTAAACTGTGCTAGCCTACACCAGGTATTTGTATTACTTCTGTTTCATATAGGTATTACTTCTGTTTCATATAGGTATTATTTCTATTTCATCAATGTTTTAGCACCCATTTGTCAAGGTTTTGTTCAATGGGCCTATCAAAGTTTCTTCTAGGTTTCCTTTTTTTTGCTAAAATGGTTCATATTGGCCTATTAGGGTAGTTTTAAAGTGGGTTCTGAGTCTGATGTTTACTTTTGCAATACAATGAGGCTCATTGAGACAATGGGTGTTTTGAGAATGCTCTGAAGATGTTTGGTGAAATACCTCACGCGGATTTGGTGTCTTGGACATCATGATTTCTTGATATGTTGGTGAAGGGAATGTTGTTGGTGCTTCTCGATTGTTTAGTGATATGCAGAAAGAGGTAGAGTCTAATGCTGGTGTTGGTTGTGCTGAAGAAGCGAAAATTCTTCTTGAAGAAATTGATAAATGGGACAAATCTGTTGGGAGCTCATTTAGTCATTCATAAGGAACTCTTTCCTTTTGCACAATAGAAAAATGAATCTTGAATCGTCATATTTTGTAGAGGTTGATCCAACTGGTAGATATGGCAGGGTAACTTTATTTCTTCCTCTTACACTCTCCCCCTTTTTCCCAATTTATCTGTTTTTTTGTGGTTTTTAAATTTGGATTTGGATTTGAAATTTAAAGTTTCATTTGATGAGTATGAAGGAATTGAAGTTGCTTGAAATCAAGTGAAGCTATATGATTTTCTACAGAGCTCTGAAGATCTTGAGAGACTTTACTGTGAAATTCATTTGCTTAAGACCTTGAAACATAAAAATATTATGAAATTCTACTCATCTTGGGTTGATACTGCCACTAGGAACATCAATTTTATGACAGAAATGTTTGCTTCTGGAACTCTTAGACAGTAAGTATGATCCATTTTATGTTTTATGGTGTTATTATATTGCAATTAGATCCTAATTTTCCATTTTTACTGTTTTGTGACAAATATGTTTGCTTAAGACCTTGTTGTTGATGACGAATGGTATGAATGTTTGGTTAAAACTTCAGCTTTTAGTATCCATAATTTCCATATGAAATGTTTTTATCTTTTTCGAAATCTCACCCTGTATCCAGCTTTTAGATTGTTCCTTTGTTCTCATGGTAGAAAAACCTTATCCTTTGCAGGTCAATCTGATTTATCTCGACCTGGAGATGTGAGAGTTGAGGCTGGATGGCTGTTTAGCGGAGGTGACAAGGGATCAGAATTGGATGCAAGCTGTGAGCGCAGTGAGAGTGCAAATGAGGATATACTAATGTTCTTTTTCCAGCTGGATTTGGCAACTCGTGGACAGGTTTGGAGTGTTTGCTACTACTCGCTTTAATTGTTTAAAATGGCTAGAAAAAGAATATGTTAATCAGCTCATCACTGTATTATATTGCAGTATGCTTTGAATGTGGAGCAGTATGAAATTGCTCAAGAATTAAGGAACAAGCTGACTGAGGTTAGGATTAGATCAATCAATTTTGTGGTCACTGTGCATCCTTTACAACGATGAGAACTAACTTCTAAACTCCAAATTAACGTATAGTTTAAAATGTGTATATGTTTTTCTCCCTTTTTATTTTTTTTCCTTATTTTTCTTCTCTGTGTAAGGTTTACTATTTTGCAGTTAAATTTTATGTTTCATCATATGATTAGTCTATCATTTGAAGAATTCTGTTTATATAATTGATACCGATCTGTCCATTTATAGCTGTTTTATTTTCCGGGCAAGAAAATTATTTGAGTTACCAAGTTGGCGAAGCCGGATGAAGTTATGGAGCAACTGGAGGTCAGAACAATTGCTGCCTCAACACTGGAGTATGATGTGAAAGTTGAGCTGCTAAGCTGTGTGAATTTTTTGTCATTCAATGCTGTTCAAAGGTTCCATTTCTGCTTTGAACTATTTAGGAAAAATACAGTCGCTATATGTTTATTCAAATGATGTTGTCATAAATCTACTATGGAAGTCATGCACATGCTTCAACCATTGTTCAGAAGTATAGAGAAAATAGAAGATCTAGAATTATTTTTCATTGAGTTAGAAAAGTCCATGATGGGCACCTATGGAAGACTATGATGAGTGGTCGAAAGAAAATAGATTTCTACTAGATATATTGACATTGTTAAGGAAATGTATGATGAAATAGTCTTCAACATGAGATGTTCTGAAGGTAGTAGTAAGGAATTATTTTTTCTTCTTCACTAATAAATCGACTAATTAACTCAGTTTCTCTAATCAATTTGATTTCTAGATTGAATCGGGGAGAAGCACCTATGAAAAGATCAATTCTGTCTCCCCTAATTCCCTCTCTACTTTAGATATTTCTATATGCTCTTCCTGAAGTCTCATAAACAGAAAAGAAGTACAAAATTAATAACAGGATTGGAACAACTTATAATCGAGCAAAGATACGTTAGTTATTTACTTTCAATTGCTGAACAGCAGTGGGACACCCTTGCAAGAAGTAAATGCACAAAGCTATTGCTACAGATGGGGTTTCATGGCCAGCAAATAATAAACTCAGCACCAAATCAAGAATTTGCTCCTTTGAAAGATCGGAATTCTTCAGAACCCATTTGGAGCTTCCTTTTCCCTTTATGTGATACATTTTTACTTAACATACTCCAAAGAGGTGTGTGACCTATGTACTCAGGGCTAGAAGAACCAAATAGTTCACCAACTAATAAGTACTCACTTTTCTTAATTGGATGGGGTGGTTTAAATCTGCAGAGGGTTCGGGTGAGAGTTTATAGCATGATCAGGCATTTTAATTTTGGATAAATCACATTTTTGGTGACTAAACTTTCTGTAAAATCTTATTTTGCGTCTTTCTAACTTTAAGTTGTTTCAGTGAGGTCACTTATCTTTAATTGTTTTACACGATAGGTCAACCCTTCTGGTTCTGTTACTAATTTCATCGTCAGCGTCCTACATGGCTGTTATTTGATTACTTATACAATTTGTGTGTCATTCAACTGTTATGGAATGTTGTAGAGGCACTTTCTGAAAATAAATAAAAAAATCTGAATCTTATCCCTCGCCCTCACTTGTACTGCCTCTGCTGTTGTTGCCTCCAGTACATTTCTCCAACCAAACCATCACACACCACCCCATCCCAACATCTCTATACAAAATCAGGTTGTTTATTGCAATGAATCTTCCAGGGACGAGCAATTCACATTGCAGAGGATGGATGAGCTTTGCAACTTGACTAAAAGTTGAACTAGATAGTCTTTTAGTAATGCCATGGGGATGTACAAAAAATGTGTTTTCGTGTTTGTGGTTTTAGAGCTGTGCTTTCATCACCTCCCCCCTCACCACTAGTTTCATCTTCTCCAACCAAATTTACTGCCCTCGGCATATGTGCTCTTCATTGTGTGAAGAATCTTCAAAGACCACGTGGCTTCTCGGATATGTAATGATGAATTTGATTTCCTTTAACCAAATAATTGAGATACATATTGGTTAAGGGATGAGTGACCTAATTATTGTTTAGAGAAGGTGAATGGATGGGAGTGGGGTGAGGGATAATAAGATATTTTGTTTCCTTTTTTTTATAGAAAGCACTCGTCAGCATTTCATTGTAGTCACCTGCCACGTAAGTTTAAAACTTCAGTTGAATAATGGCTACATAAGACATTAAAATATTATCAACGGAGGTATACAGAGACCTAATTGCAATAAATTGCAGTAAAAATGTATCACATAAAGGCTTATGCTTATGCCACTCTCATACGAGACTTTTAATAAATGCCTCGAAGCTTAAGCATTGAGTTCCGTAAGTGAGGCTTATGCCTCAGGACTAAGTACAAAGGCAGCAGGGGTGTGTACTGGTTTGTCTTGCCTTCTGCAGGCTTTTTATTATTGGTCTTTTAGGCTTACTTTTAGAGCCTAGAATGTTTTATGGTTCTTCTACTTTATTTGTTCTGCCTTTACAAAAAAGGGAAGGGGAAGGACATGCTCCATTGCAAGTAGAGGTTGATTACAAATAATTAGAAGAAATTCAAAGTAATGAGTTCAGGGAATATTGAGTCAGCATATACAAAGAAATAAGAATTATCAATTGCCATTTTTCTTTTTCTAAAACGTGTTCTAGAGCTTACGTAGGTTGGTTGACCGTAATTTTTAAAACTCTTACCTTGTAACCTTGTGCTGATAAATTACACAAGGGACTTCTCAAACAATAGCCTTTATAGCTGGGAAGATAGTTTATTCATCACCTATAGCTATTCAGAGAATCACATGTTATTCTATGCTTGTGTTGTATAATTACCAAGTTTACTTAACAATTTGAAATGATTGTTTCATGTATGTTTAATTTTCTATGTTTTTTTTTTATTTTCCAGTCGATTTCGGCATTTGTATTGTCAATCCTATAAATTGTCCCTGGGGTCAGAAAGTTTTCACAATTGACTTAGGTGAAAATAAAGTTGTCTGGTGGGTATGATCTTTGATTGACTAAACTTAATGTATTCTTATAGTAAACAAGTATGCTTGCCTGAAGAGTTTTAGTATTCACTTTGGTTAATCTTCTATTCGAGATGCTGTTACTAATAATTTGAAGTAACTTTGGTGTTTGAAGTAACTTTGGTGATAGTAACTTGTGGGGGAAAATTTGTTCTTGCATTGTTCAAGATTGTTTGTTTGGAATTTAATTAAGGTATTTCCATTAGAGATAAAGGCTTGTAAGGATTTTTCATAGAATTGTGTTTTTCAGTTGAAATACCTGAAGTAGCAAAGCTTTGGGTAAAAGTAGCATCTGGGTTGATTATTTTTCTTTAAAAGTTCTTATTCTTTTTGAAATACAGAACTATACTTTGTAGAATGAAGATTAATTATTATTAATAGGATCCTGATTTGTTTTGTACCTTTGTGTTAATCACATTGACCCTGAAATTGCATAGTTGGCAATGTCTTGAATGACACACATTGCTTTCGTATTTTCTGTTAGTCTAATATCTTGTTGTCTATTGTTTCAGCAGAATAGACGATATATGGATTTGAGTCTCCACAGTTTGATGTCTTCTCTGATTCTCCTTCCAATGAAGAACTTGATGTTCAAGACACATTTTGCATTCTACACCTGCCATAGTCATGACACAAAAAGGAGACTCTTATTTTTTTGTTATATAAGCTCTTCTCTGCTATTGTAACTTTGAAGTACGCTTATTTTTTTGTTAGAGAAGTATTTTGTTTCACATTGTTGAGTATTTTGATCGACATTGAGGTTACACAGTAGAAAGTAAAAAAGCTTCAATATTGTTGGAGATATGCTCTTTATGGGATGAGAAAATGTGTTGAATATACTTTGAAATTTTTGTCAATTGGAATATTAGTTTAATTTTACTTTCGCACTTGGTGTGCATGTTGTGTACTTATTGTCATTGATTATATGTACTAGAAATGCATTGGGACAATTGTTTATTCAGGAAATAATTAATGAAACAAATATATGATAATTGAAACAAAAAAAATGCTTATCGCAACGTTCGATGAACGTTGCGAAAAACTTGCGAAAAAGGGCAATGGCAACGTTCGCTCGCACGTTGCGAAAAAGGGAGCCGTTTCCCTTTTTCGTAACGTGCAGCGAATGTTGCCGTTGCCTTTTTTCGCAACGTGCAGTGAACGTTGCCGTTGCCTTTTTTCGAAACGTTCAGTGAACGTTGCGAAAACTTTCCACTCTATGGCAACATCACAATCCGCAACGTGCGCCCGAACGTTGCAAAAACTCTTTGGCAACGTTTTTTGCACGTTGCAAAAAACTGTTTTTGGTGTAGTGAAGTGCAAACCGCTCTTCGATGTGCTGTGAAGAGGAAGAAATTTTGAATGGACCTTTGAGTGTCAAAATGCATTTGATGAGCTGAAGAAGCAATTAGCTCAACCACCCATGTTGTCCAAACCCAAAGCAGGAGAAACTTTGATGCTGTACCTTGTAGTGTCATAACATGCCATCAGCTCTATCCTAGCAACTGAAGAGGAAGGAATACAACATCATGTCTACTATACCAACAAGGCCCTTCACGAGGCCGAACTCAGATACTCGCCCTTGGAAAAATTGGCGTACGCTGTTGTTACAGCTGCCAGGAAGTTAAGACCTTACTTCCTAGAGCACACCATTGAAATCCTGACCAATACCCCGTTAAGACAAACCTTACAGAAACCTGCCACGTCAGGACGGATGGTAAAATGGGCAGTTGAGCTGGGACAGTTTGATATAAAATACAAACCTTGCACTTCAATCAAGGGGCATGCCCTTACTAACTTGTAGCTGAATTTAGCGTGGAACCAGTGGAGAGAATTGTGTCAAGCCTTCTTTGGGAACTTTATGTGGGTGGATCTTCCACTAAAACTAGGTCTGGAGCTGGGATAGTACTATTTAGCCCGGATCATCAATTGTTTTGTGAAGCCTTGCCTTTTGATTTCAACACTTCCAACAATGAAGCTGAGTACGAAGCCCTGATAGCTGGAGTAAGGATGGCTCAAGAGTTGAGGATCACGAACTTGATAGTTTACAGCGATTCACAACTGGTGATTAATCAGGTTAGCGATACTTATCGAGCTAAGGAGGAGAAGATGAATAGTTATCTCAAAGTTGTGAGAAAGGAGTTTGAGAGTTTTCAGACCATACAAATAAAGCAAATCCCAAGATCATAGAATGGACACGCTGATGCTTTAACTCGATTAGCCACGAGTGAAGGAATTGAAGAATTTGACAGCATCCCTGTGGGGAGGATCTCACAATCTACCATAGAAAATGAAGAAGCGGAGTCCATGATGATAGATTCCAAGCCACTTGGCTTGACAAAATCAACCTTTACTTAAAAATCGTGTCGTGGTGACCATGTGGAAGCAAGGCGGTTACATATCAGGTCGGCAAGATACACCTCGGTAAACAACACTCTTTACAAAAAAGGATATTCAACCCCCTTGCTAAGATGTCTGAACGAAGAGGAGACTCTTTATGCCCTCCAAGAAATACATGAAGGAATGTGTGGAAACCATTTCGGTGGGCAATCCTTGGCTCATAAAATCATACGCCAAGGATATTTTTGGCCCACCGTGAGAAAAGACGCTCTTAAGTTCATGAAGAAATGTAACAAGTGCCAGCACCTTGCTCCTTTCACCAAAGCTCCCCCGCGAGAGCTTAACTTTGTGGTGGCACCTTGGCCGTTTGCAAAATGGTGGGTCGACCTAATTGGCCCAATGCCCACAGGATGAGGTGGGGCTAAATACGCCATAGTTGTAGTTGATTACTTCACCAAATGGGCTGATGCTAAACCACTTGTAAAGATTACCAAACAGAAAACCACTAACTTCCTATAAAAATTCATTGTATGCCGGTTCGGAATACCTTACTCCATTGTCATCGATAATGGAAGACAGTTTGATAACGCCCGCCTCATCAACTTCTATAAAGAACTTGGCATCAGGAAACACTTCTCCACACCAAACCATCCCCAGGTCAATGGACAGGTTGAGGCTATCAATAAAATCATAAAGCACACATTGAAGGCTAAGCTTGACGTACTCAAAGGTGGATGGGTGGACTAACTCCCTAGTATGTTATGGTCTTACTGAACTACTACAAGGATAAGTACAGGAGAAATGCCATTTTCTCTAGCTTTTGGCGTTGAAGCAGTAACCCCTTTGGAGATAGGGAAAACTTCATTCCGAACTGCTACTTATGACCTAATTGGAAATGAAGAGGCTCTTAGAGGAGAGTTGGATTTGTTAGAAGAAAGAAGGGATGATACATGGCTTCGAAATGCAGTGTACAAGCAAAGGAATGCGGTTATTACAATCAGAAGATGTGAAAAAGAGAATTTGAGGTAGGATCTTTAGTCCGGCGAAAGATTTTTATTGCCACAAGGGAGGTCGCATCCAGAAGTCTTGGTCCTAACTGGAAAGGACCTTACATCGTAACAAAGATATTACCAAAAGGAGCTTACGAATTGAAAGACATGGAAGAGAAACCTCTGCCACATCCTTGGAATGTGGAACATCTCCGCCAGTACTACCAATGAAATAGGAGTCCTGAAATGCTTGTAAGAGGATTGCATCATCAATAAAAGATATTTCTTTGTTCCTACATGTTCGTCAATAACCAAAGCCTCACTTCCTAAAGTGAGCCAAGCTAAGGTTGCATGTGCTACAACACTTAGGCAAATTTTCTATTAAGGGAATATCAAAGCCTCACTTTCTCAAGTGAGCCGAGCTAAGCTTGCATGCGCTGCAACACTTAGGCAAATTTTCTATCAAAGGAATATCAAAGCCTCACTTTCTCAAGTGAGCCGAGCTAATGTTGGATGTGCTGCAACACTTAGGCAGATTTCCTATCAAGGGAATATCAAAACCTCACGTTCTCAAGTGAGCCGAGCTAAGGTTGTATGTGCTGCAACACTTAGGTAGATTTCCTATCAAGAGAATATCAAAGCCTCACTTCCTCAAGTAAGCCGAGTTAAGGTTGCATGTGCTGCAACACTTAGGCAGATTTCCTATCAAGGGAATATCAAAGTCTCACTTCCTCAAGTGAGCCGAGCTAAGGTTGCATGTGACGCAAGACTTAGGCAGATTTCCTATCAAGGGAATATCAAAGCCTCACTTCCTCAAGTGATCCGAGCTAAGTTTGCATGTGCTGTAACACTTAAGCAGATTTTCTATCAAGGGAATATCAAAACCTCACTTTCTCAAGTGAGCCAAGCTAAGGTTGTATGTGCTACAACACTTAGGCAGATTTTCTATCAAGGAAATAATCGAAGCCTCACTTCTTTAAGTGAGCCGAGCTAAGGTTGCATGTGCTGCAACACTTAGACAAATTTCCTATCAAGGAAACATCAATGTTTCACAAATAAGCCGAACTCATTTTGCACGTTCTGCGACACTTAGAATTATTATTCAAAGTAAAACACTAGAGCAAAAATAAAATTTCCAAAGAAAGATCGAATTTCATTAAAATCAAAAGTTCGTTATAAAATGAGTAGGAAATTATCAAATGCAAAAAATACAAAGACAACTACGAGGCTGGGAGGTCCTAGGGAGCTGGGACATCATCTTCTATGTCCTCATCAAGGGGAATCTCAGCTGCCAAAGATAGCCTTCGCAACTCTTCCTTCTGCTCCTTCAGAACATTATTCAGGAAAGCAGTGTCGAATTCGGCTTCTCCTTTTTGATGTATTGGACCAGCTCTTCCACAGCCACCACGTAGGCATCCTGAGCTAAGGCATCAAACTAGGGAGATTCCTTCCAAGTTTCCACTGTCCCCGCAGCCTTAGCCTTAGCCTCTGCAGCTCTCTTCTCCACCTCCTCGACCCTTCTCTCAGCAGCTTTAGCCCGAGCTCTTTCTTCATCAGCCCGAGTACGTTCCTTATCAGCACGAGCTCCCTTCTCCTCAGCTCTCTTCTTCTCAATGGCAGCTTGCTCCTAAACCTCTCTCCCCAAATTCTCAAGGTCGTGACCTCATCCAGCAAATTGAGCTCAGAAGCCGACTTCGCAGTTGGCTCCACCCCCATCTTATTAGGGCGATCCTCATACTCCTGCTCTATTTGGGCGAACTTTGCCCTTTCCGCCTCCATATTCTCGTGAAGGCGCATTGCTTGGTCCTTCACCTCCAGCATATTATCAAGCTCGGCCTTCACGTGGGGCAAACATAAAACATGAAGTCAAAATACTGAATTGTAAGAAGAAACTAAGTACAGAGAGGTCGATTTTTTTTACCTTCTCCATGATGGTTATCATGAAGAGAACTGCCCTGTGGCTGTGAACTTAAGTTGATATTATAGCCTCCCCAATCGGCATCTCAGCATCGAAGCTCTGCTCCCTCTTATTCCAACTTCGAGTTAGTATGTTAGCAGCTTCACGGAGAGGAGGAGGGAAAGTGGCTGTGAGCTCCCTTGCAGGTGATGGAGCTTGCAAAAAATCAAGGAGGACCTCCGGCCTATGTCCCAGTATACCATCCAAGCTCAGTCGTTGTAGGTCGGGGCACCTATCTGAAGAATAGGCCAAGCTAGATGCTGCTGCAGCCTGGAAAGTGGGAGGGGATGGCTTCATCATAGCCTCAAGAACTGGTGCCGATGTCTGCCTTACTGGCAAGGTAGAAACAGGAGTCATCGCTGATGGCACCTCAGAACGCGTCATCTTCAGTGGAGGAACCTCTTCTTCATCCACTTCCTCTAGAACATGGCTGACGACCTCAACTTGAGGCCTCTTCTTCTTTTCCTTCTTGGCAGCCTTGTATTCCCTTATGATTGGATCTTGAGCTGCACATGAAAAAAATCATAAGTTAGGATTGTCATGAACAAAAAATTAGCTAAACTGAGTAAACTTAATCTTTATCTGAGGTGGTTGGGAGAGAGAGGGATGTCCTGGCAACTGCTGAGCTCGGAGACACAGATCGAAGCAGACCTACTTGGTGCAGATTCTTGTTCAAGATCACGAACTTGCAAGATTTTCTTCTTTTGGGCAAGGCTTGTATTGCTTCAGCTTGCCTCTTTGTCTTCGAGGTCAAGTCCACTTTCTTATAATCTGTAATGGACACACAGAATGATTAGTACCAATCTCAGGTTGGCTCGAAAAATAACAAAAGATTTTTACTTACATAAAGAGTGATAGAGAGTAGGAACAACATCCTCCCTATCCACCTTGGCAGGGTGAAACTGCCAATCTCCCATTACATAGAAGAACTCCTCCTTCCACTTCATCATTGACGACGGAGTGTCTAAAACCAAAGGCCCGCCAGTCCTAGGTCTCACACTTGTATGATACCATCCCGAATACTTCCCGTCCTCCTTAAAGGTAAAAAGAGAGTTAAATTGTTCTACTGTGAGGTCGATAAAACCTAACTGACTCCTCAGGATCAGGGTAGCTATCAACATTCGCCACCCATTGAGGCATAGCTGAGTGGGAGCTATACCCCAGAAAGAGAGAAATTTCCTAATAATTTTGGGGAAGGGGTGTCTCAGGCCAGCATTCAGTATAGCCGAATTCAAAGCTACACAACCTAAAGGGGGAGCATTAGCTCGATCATTTGGTTAAGGGATTATAAATTCCACTGAGCTAGGAATTTCGTACTTTGCCCTCCATCCCACCAGCAAATTCGACAAATGCCTGCGAGCTTCCCCCCACTCCTCCGAGCTATTCTCTTCATCCTCTCTCCTTTGTTCGATTTCATTCCCTCCCTCCCCGAATTCTTCTATATCCTCAAGGCAGTCTAGATCAGTTGGGTTGATTGTAGAAAGGGGGATAGGGGTCAGAACTTCTTGACAGTCGAAGGACGACCCAGAGGATGGGACAGACTCTTCCTGATTATTACCCTAGGAACGGACTGTAGACTCGTTTGAACTCATTTTCTTAGAGATTTTTAGGAAGGGAAAAGAAAAGAACGACTTTGGTCAAATTAATACCTGGGAAAAGCGATGTGACGACCTTACTCGATGTATAGAAAATACCGTGCTGAAAGAACAAGCCTTGACCTCACGAAAGAACTTTGTAAATAATAAAATAGTGAAATGAAAGGGATAGGCTGGTTTTTAAACAAAAAGGGAGATCAATGGGTGCCACGTGGACGGTCCGATGAGAAGATGGAGAGAAAAATTGAAAGACCAGATTCTTCCAGCCAAAACGACATAGTTTTGATGATAGTTTCTGAGAGAAGCCTCCTTCAAGTGCAAAACAGCTCATCCATATAGAAGCTTGACACGTGGCAAGGAATGATTCACATGCTCCTTAAGGAAATTTTATTGCCAAATTGCAAGGTCAGTTCCTCCCTGAGGGAAAACCCAACCTGGGGGTAACTGTTGATCACCGATCTCATATAAAACGTACTTAGCAGTAACCCGAAGCAAACTGCAGTTCGGTCTTCAATTTGAGCTCGGTCAATTTTCGTCGTTATCCAGGGGAACATCATGATTACAGGTCTTTAATACCCTGTCCAATCAAATCAGATACACTTGGAGGGGAAAGACAGTGACACCGCCCTTCTCGTCCAATAAGCTACCTTGGAAACTAATTCCCATGCAAGTCATGATTACCTGGTAAAAACAGAATTATGAAAATTTGATGGGAACCGACCTCATTGGCCAATCACAACAAATAGCTACGGCACACAGATCTAAGCTCGACATACTGTTTGAAGTAATTGATTAGACATATTTCTTATCATTCTTAACTTAATCCCCCTATAAAAGGGTCGATCCCCTGTGCTAGAAGGGGACATGAGCTCAACGCCTCAAAGGTCTTATCACTACTAAACTTGTAATCCTCAAATTATACGGAATTAGTACAAACACTTTTTTTTTTCTTAAAGTTGGCTCAAATCAAATATTTATAATTTTTAACGTCAACAATAAATATATATATATACATACATACACTTTTTTCCTTTAAGTCATCTTCTACTTGATGTTGAAATGATGAATAGAACAATTTTCTTAATTATAATAAAATCATGGAAGTGGAGAGAGGACGAGAATTTTTATATGATTTATGATTATTAGAGGATGAGTGATTTTCATTTTTCAAACAATACAAGTAATGGGGCAATCATTAGACGAATGTAGCATTAAAGAGATGAAAAAGTATAACTTTATTTTGCAAATCAAGGTGCCCGAATTAGAAAAGTCAAATTAAGGCTCTAAAAGTAAATAATTAAATCATGACCTAATTACACTCTTTCCTTAAGAAATAAAAGTCACTATTTATCCTTCTCAATCTAAACAAGCTTAACCCCAAAACGCCCATTCCTTTCATTCGTGTCTGCTACCTATCGAAATTTGGAAGTTTTTTTTCATAAGGTACACTAGTTTTAATCAACAAATGGATAGTTAATTTTATATTGCATATCATAATTAACTCATGCATTATTTGTGTTGACCCCAAAAAATGTTGTCAACAGATATCAGTATCGGACTCGTGACGCGTGGATTCCGGCGAGTTTGACCAGAGTTGATGATTGTAAAATATATGTGGACTATCGAGTCGGAATACCGATGGAGGATTTTGGTGTCAAATGAATAAAGATCTGTAGTTATTGCTTGCTTAACAGTCTGTTCCTTTTCAAGAATAACTGCCACTTCCAGGACCATCTCTTCTTCAGAGGCTTCGATCATCACGACATCTCCCCCTTGGTCAAGGTAGTTTCCTTGAACAGGATAGTCAATCTCCATTAAGATAACATTCACGCTCCTTGGTTTGGCATTACGAATGGAATTGGTATAGCACAACCTTGAACTTCTCTGGTCCCCTCGGACCGTTGTAACACCATGCTCAGTGGGGAATTTCATGCACAAGTGGTGTACTGAGGTGACAGCCCAAAGTTCTTTCAGGGCGGGTAGACCCAGTACTCCATGGTAGGTGGAGCGATGATCTACGATTAGGAATTCCATGAGGTTTTTGGACACAAGAGGTGCTTCTTCCATCTCATTGCTAGGACAATTTTTCCTCGGGGGATGAGACTATCTCCCATAAATCCATAAATCGGAGACGTCACGGGGATCAATGCCTGCTTTACTTCCATTTGATCGAAACTAGCTCCAAAAATAATATTAACGGAACTCCCGTTATCTACCAGCATCCTCTTCAAACCGTTTCTGGCCACCACCGCCCTCACCACCAAAGCATCACAATGGGGATAGTGTATCCCTACAACATCATCCTGTGTGAAAGTAATGGGTTCCACTCCACCATTAGAGGGTTGGGTGCTGACTATCAAGCTAGACATCGGGGATTCCCTAGCCTCTTCTGCGTAATTCCTTTGGGCATTTCTGGATTCACCGCCAACATAGGGGCCTCTGAATATGGTATCAATTTCTCTGATGGGTTCGTCTCCATCACTATTATGCGGGCTTCGGTGGCGTCTTCGACCTTTTTCAGGTCTCCGACCTTCTTCAGGTCGCTTGTGCTCGCCTCCTCTCGAATTATTGCGTAATGCACTTGCCTGTTGGCCTCTCTCCTAGGCATTATTCTGCCTCAAGTCCCAACATGCGGTGGTGTCGTGGCCATATGATCGGTGGTAGGTACAATAAGGAGTGTTGTTCCTATTCCTAGGCCCAACGTTCCTTCCCCTACCTCTTGATCCACGTTTTGGCGATGTGGAGAGTCTCTTTTGCTGCCCGAAATTATGGTGGACTTCTTCATACGCCAGATTTGGAACTGCATTTAGTGTAGCAGCTGCCAGTGCTTGTCCTGGGTTAAGGTCTGCCTGCCCATTTTGGTGGTCTATTAGGTGGGAGGTAGGACCTCGTCCTCTTCGCAATTGCGGAGGTGGGAGACCTCGGCTTGCCCTGTTGCGATGATCCTTGAGTTCTTCATTTATAACTTCTCGCCTTATCATTTCCAACAACGTGTCATAACTGGTAGGATCCTTGTTTTGTACATCCCTCCAAAAAAAAGAGTTCATGTTTAAGCCACCCCTTAATGCGGTGAGCGCATCTCTATCCGAAACTTGGACGCAGTATGTCATTTCCTCCGTGAATTGGGATGAGAAGGTTTTCAGTGACTCTCCTTGTTGTTGCCTCATGTCTTGAAGGCGCTGGATTGGGCCTTCACCTTCTTTTCTAGTTGCGAAGCGCTTAAGGAATGCCTTCTTGAAGTCAGGCCAACTTCGGATGCTTCCTGCTTGCAACCTGCTGTACCATACTTCAGCCGCTCCACTCAGGGTAAGATGGAAAGATCTGTATTTCATTGCCGGGTAGACCCCCGCAGTCCCATGTGGGTTTTGAAACAGTCCAGATGTTTCATAGGGTCTTCCCTTCCTTCGTATTTTGGTATTTTTGGCAAAATGAAGTGGTTTGGTACTGGGGCATCTTGAATTTCCATTGAAAAAGGTAAAGTATCATTATCATCATCAACATCGCAAGACTTTTGGGGTTCGTCCTAGTATTGATTCCCATCGACAGGCATGTTCCGAAGTGGTTGAGACGGACCGGCTTGGTTTCTGGCTTGATCCCTTCTCTCTCGCCTATTTCTAGGCGGAGGTCTCACCCCTCCGTGATGCGGTTCTGCTTGGCCTCCAAATCGAGGTTGTTCAACAGGTACCTCTCTGGGCCCTTGCGGGCGCCTATTGAGCCTATTTCTAGGCGGGTCAGTGATTCTGTCAAAAACACTCCTGGTTCGTCTGGGCGACCTCCTTGGGACATCGGAATTGTAATGCAATGAGTAGTCTCGTGGTGCCTCTTGGGGAAGTTCGCCTACATGATTGGTGGAAGAACCGACTTCGGCCTCTCTTCCCAGGGGATCCCCATGTTGATACGGAGGTTGGCCTCCCATGTGATTGTTTCCTCTGTCGTATTGATTGTTTTGGTAAAACCCATCTTCTTGCGGAGGGTTTTGAAGGTTATGGTACCCTTCTTGAGCCTGCATGTTCATTAGCATCTCATGCATAGCTTGGTTCTGCTGGGTGATATTCCGCATGTTTTCTGCCATGGTGGCCATTTCCCTGCTAAGTCTAGTAGCTTCCTTCGATTCGCCCCGTGGGTCGTGCCTTTGTCGCTGGTTAAACCTGTGGTGGGACGTAGGCATCGTGTGCGAGGGTTCCCCTTGTTCAGGGTTTTCCTCAGCCATCTGAGATGCTACTTCTCCTTCGTTTTCGCTCATCTTTCCGGTTTAGCTTTCTTTTCAAATTTCGTATGTTACTTAATCCTTCTTAGTGATTCTTTATTCGAGAATAACGTTCCTTTCTTCAAACGGCTGAACTGCCTATCGTCGGATCAGATCCATGTGGCTTCATCTTATTGTTTTGAACATCACATCATTCACGACATTAACTATGGTAATGATTGCCCTACCATTGTCCTGCCACCCCCTTCCTTTTGTCTGACATTAAGTAAGGTGGCTTTAAAATGGCTTGTCACGTGAATCACTTCTCAGGGATATCCTTCAGATTTGTTCCTTACAAGCGCCTCGGTGAACGAAGCGTTTAAGCTACAAGGAGGACTTCAGACTGGAGATGTACTGTGTAGTTGAGGGGACTTCGTTTATAGAAGGACTTCTGCCACGTTCTATCCACTTCGTCTATATAAGGACTTCTGCCACGTATTATCCATTTCGTCTATAGAAGGACTTCTGCCACGTACTATCCACTTCGTCTATAGAAGGACTTCTACCACGTGACGTGTTCCTTCGAGGAAGGACTTTGTACAAGTGAATAATATGTCCCCCTTACTGTTCATTGAAGAGTGTCTTCTTGTGGATTCCTCCACGTGTCATCCAAATGATGACCCCATTTTAATGGGGTAACAATTTGTACAATAGTGTGAATGGCTATAAGTATGTAAATGTGTATGTTCATGTGTGTATGGGTTGTAAAAATTGGTTATTAAATTTCTGTTAAGAGTTTTTGGCAATTTTCTCCGAAGCCCAATTTTTATAATTAACCATTCTTAATTTTTCTACGCTATTAATTTACAGATTGGGTGTATAATAAATTTGTGGCTTACGAATAGTAGTCACCACCTTGCTAAATTAAGACTTTATACAGGAGATTCCAAGACCCTAACAAATGTAAATTTCAACCCTTTCAGATTGCCAGCAGCTAAATGAATGAAATGATGAATTTATTTATTTATTTAGGTTTCAATATGTTTTTTAGAACCTATATTTTCTTTAGTCCTACTTTTTCCTTTGGATGAGATAACAAGGATTTTGCCCAGTTGATGCAAACTGTTGGTAGTTATAAACTAAATATAATTGAAAGTGAAATTTGAAATAAAATAATAGAATTTGTGTAAATTTCAATTGATCTATTACAATTACAAAAAAGAATGACTTTATTTAGCCCTTGTTTGAGCCCCATTATTTGGTTTAAAAAAATTGAAATAGAATTTTTTTGGATAATGTGTGATTGAAAAGTAAGAAAAAGTTTTAGATTTACGTGTACATAACATTATTTATTAAAAGAATATGTGGTTGAAAATGAATTTAAAGAAAAATAAATTATTGAAAAATGGGGCTAAATCAAGGTCTCAATTATGATAATTTATAGTAATTATATAAACGGTGTAATTTTTACGACAAAATACAATTTATAAAATAATGCTTAATTATCCGCCTTAATACTATTCAGCACTATTTACTATGTCCTACTAAACATATCATCGAACCATCATGAAAATTATCATAGAAAATCATGAAATATGTAAAATATTTCAATATGTTTTATCGAAGTTTCTAAGTAAATGGAAATGAACTAGGACCTTGGCAAGTTGACTTTGAGGATGATCAAGGACATCCTCACTTGCTTTTCTGGAAGTAAAATTCTAAAATCTCCGAAGTAAACATCTCCTTATTTCCATGCGTACGTCATATGGTTAAATATATAAACTTGTTACTTAAATGTCATTGCGTGAACATGATATTTGATCATTACATTTTATGTCATAAATGCTTCTCATGACATATTCATACATGTCAATGTATTTATAAATATACATGAAGTTTCAAAAAATAAAAAAAGTTTCCAAATGTCAATGAGCCAATGACTATTTCAAAAATATATGTATCTCGAATGTTTTTATTACGAGATATATGTCTATGCCATGAAAGGTGTAAGTGAGAAAATCGGGCGTGGGAGATTGGCGCACCTAACCAATGTTCAATGTTAAATGATAATGTTAATTTTAACCACTTTGCGGTATTACTGGTAGGACGAATTAGATTCTAAATAATAATTGTTTACTGCATTCTGATTAGTTAGGTGATAGGCTAAGTGAGCTCACGACATCAATGTTAAAATTTTCAAAGAAATGAAATAAAAGTGGATATATATTGAGAAATGCCTTTTATTTTAAAGTAATATGATGCATGAGGTTTTCTTACTAAGCGTTGCCATGTTATCCCTTCCCATTTTCAAAATGATGGAGGTATCATTTGAGATGATAGCTTGTGGTGACAAGAACTCAGTATTATCACATTTAAATATTGAATTTATTTTGTAAATAAAGTTAATATTCAATTTAATTATCTTATATTTCATTAAGAACAAAAATTTTAAAATAATAAGTCATTGATATATATTACGTTGAAGAAAAATTTAATCATTTTTTGCATATATTATTTTGTTCATTTAAAAGTAGCGTTACTCAAATTAATAGTTCATGTACGAATAATAAATCTTAACTAGGAGAGAAGACGAAGTTGCGTAAATATTTAATTTTAGGGGATATTGTTGACCCCAAAAAATGTGTCAACAGAATCCCTATCTTGCCCCCTCCACGTGGGTATATTTAGATTTACAATCAAATTTAGAATATATTTTACTTCCTTGTATTTGTTTTATTAATAATTCTTTTATTGGTAATTTATAGTTATTTGATATAGTTTTAGAATTTAGGTGTCTATAATCAATTACCATTCTAGCTTTTCCTCTTTTAATTTCATTATGGTTTCTAACCATAAATGCTGGACTATTATATGGACTTGTTGATTCCCTTATTACTCCTAATTGTAAGAGTTCCTTAATTTGGATTTCAAATTCTTTTTTTTTCTTCTTCGCTATAAGGAAATTATTTTCCTGATATCTTAGCATATGGGCTTTTTAGTTCAATCCTTGCAATATGTTAATCTTTATCCCATTTGGCTAAGGGATGTTCATGATAACATTCTTTTAGTTCTGATTTAACATTTTCTAATTCTTCTTCTAAGTAATACTGGATTTTTTTTTTTGTTTTTGATTGATTTCTGTATAACATCCACAACGATTACCTGCAGAACTCTGATGTCTAGGTTTATGGTGAATTGGTTGGTGTACAATTTCAATAGCTTTATAAATTTTTGGCGTTTTAATTTTGTGATTACAAGGTGTGGTAAATTCAAACTATCTTTATATTGTGTAAAGGGACTATATGTATAGATAAAATTTTCTCCTAAAAATACATTGCATCCAAATTGATCTGTTGTATATATTCTAGGAATAAAACATTCTCTATTTCTTATAGTTATAGAAATATTTTTTACAAAATCTCTATAGATTTCTACTATATCAGTGGCTGTTTGACCATAAGTTGTTTTCTTATAGTCTCTTTTATAATATTGTTATGGGAACATATTTCTTTTACATAGGCAGATTCCTGATCCAGTATCAAGTATAGCATGGAATTTTATCATACAATAGTCTGATAAATTAAGAGTTATCTCAATATATGGACTAAGTATACTAGTTTTGATCTACTTGATTCCTTGTATCATATAAATTGGTTCTTTGCTTTTGTTAACTCTAGAAAGTATCTTTTGTTTTCCTTCTATAGTTATTTGTATAGTATTCTTCTGGATATAAAATGGTGAGACTTTTTCAAGAAAGTTCATTCAAAATAATATTGGACTAGTATCATTTCCTTTTCTATAATCTTTATGGATTTTAAGATTTAATTTAAATTATTCTCCTTTTATATCTGTAAAACTAAGTTCAAGATTAACATATGTTCTAATTTCATATTTAATTCCATGATAATCTGTAAGAGTTATTCCTTGTGGTAATTCTTCTTCTAATAAATGATCAACTAAGTCTGCTCTTATATGACTAGTACTAGCTCTTGTATTAACAAGGGCTATGATTTCTTCGTAATTATTTTGATTATTTATATATTCTGTTAAAATAAGGAAATTTTCTTCCTCACATTTTCTAAGGTCAATATCAATGCTATTTCTAAATATTCTTGAATAATTTCTACTAGTAGATGGTCTACTAGAACTTGTGAGTTCTCTGGCGCTGAGACTTCTTTCTATTATTCTACTAGACATTCTAACTACAAGTTTTCCAGTGGTACTCAAGGTGACTAATCCTTGATTTCCTACATTATTGTCAATTCTTCTAGATTGCTGATGAAAATCAAGCAATATATCTTATGGTAAGGAAATGTTATTATTACTTAACATTCTTGTTGGTGTAAATTGTGCTAGGTCTCGGAAGTCTTCATGAATTTGTATGAAGTCTCCTGAAATTTTTTTGACTTCTTTTTGGTCCGTAGTAGTAAAGGCATATAAAGCTTTACAATGTAAAGTTACTGCTTTACTTCTTGGTGGCATAATTAATCTATTAATTTTGTTATATAGATTTAATCCTAGATTGAAGTTTTCATCTAATAAGGACATAGCAAATCCAGGTCTTATGGTAAATATGATTTTGTTATATACAAAATTTCCAGAGATAACTCCTAATAGAGCATCCATAGGGTCATGAAGTATTCTGTTATCCATTAAGTACATTTGTATAGGAATATTATTTGGATTCCTTCAATCACAATATTCTTTAATCTTTCTCTGGTAGATCTTTTTATATTTGCTAATTCTCTATTAACCCATTCTCTGGCTATTAGAGGTATAGTAGTGTTACCTTTGACATTCTCGATATTAATAGGTACTTCATCATATTTGGCAATGTATATAGTTTTGTTAAATCAAGATATTATTGGTCTAACAAAAATATCTTTATCTTTTAAAGATATTTGTTTTTCTTTTATGACTCCATATCTTTCTTCATAAAAACAACCGTTTGTGAAGTTCCTTCCTCATTATCTAAGATAGTCTCAAAGGTGTCAATAATTTCTTGATTCATGTAAATCTGTTCAAATTCTGGTTCTTTAATTTTTTCTATATCTAACTCATAGATTGAGTCTGTTTCAAATAATTCATCTAAGTCTTCGATTATTTCATTGTCTGAATCGGATTCTATTTTTTCCATTAATCTAATGGTTTTAACATTTTCTCTTTTATTTCTATTAGGACAATTGAGAGATATATGTCATATTTCATTACATGTAAAACATTTGCATTTTTTTAATAAATTCTTCTTTAGATTTCTTCTAATGGTTATATTATCTTTTCCAAGGTTTCTTCTTCTTAAAATACCTTTTGTGGCTCTTAAATCCTTTATTTCTCTTTCAAGGTTTGAAATATCTCTTAAATTTCTTCTTATAATATGATTTCTTAGATGGTTGGTGACAACCAAATTGTGGCACTGCTGCTATTTCTCCATAGCAACATAAACTTGCTTTCTTACCATATTTTTTAAATAGGTGTTGGTACATAGATTTTCTGCACCATTTAGATATTTTTCTCTTAGGGAATGAAGTTCTCATTCCTAATGTATCCTTTTTATGGTTAGGATCTTCTCATTCTATTTTCTTCCAATAAATTGGGTAATCCTCAAATAAATTCTGACCACATGGCCTAGGTAGTTTAAGAAAATATCTATTTAGTAGTTTTTTTTTATCTTCTTCTGATAGATTTCATTCTTTTATGGATAGATGCTTTGATTTATATTTTTCGAATTTCTTAGTATATTCATTTAACTCACACATATCACAAATTTTTAATAGTTTCATTTCTGTTTCTACTTGTAAGGCTTCTTGAGTAATCATATCTGTTTTAGTTTCTTGTATAACTTCTCCTAAGAGTAAGTGTCTAAAGAAATTTTCCATTCATTTTAAAACTTCTTTAAAGTTTTCAGCATATAAGCTTTCATTGCTATCAATAGTAGTCGTAAAATTTTCTCCATATTTGATTTGATTTTTAGTTTCTTCAGATGTTCTTCTCTAGATATCTGAAGTAATTCTTCTATAAGTGTGGATTATGAAATTATATGCTTGAGTGGTATTCCATTTATGAAAAGCAACAGCTAAATCAATAGCTTTCGCCCATAAGTCAATAATTTTATTTTTATTATTGCTATCATCAACATCTAGTCATATTCCTGTTGTAGGAATTGGTTCAGTAAATAGTTTAACTGGATTATTATCTCTAAGGTGTATAGGTTTGGTTGTCATAGTTTTAAGTCCTTTTCTAAAATTGTACTTTTCTCGTTCTTCTGTTATTCTATGTTCTTTCATCCATTCAAAATTCTAGTCATCATATTCGACTTGGGTCTAATCTGTATTATCATTAGTTCTACTAGTTTCTCCAACTAACGGTTGATTTTCAACTTGTTGATTTAAAGATGGAGTATTAATTTCAGTAGTTTCTTCTTTGTTTGTAAGTTTTTAATTCTTCCCCATTAGCTTCAAAAAATTTAATTTCTAATTCTTCTATAACATATGTCGGTAAAGGTGGTTCAATTGATACATAAGAATTTTTAAATTTTGATTCAATTTGTTTATATAGGATTTTTGGTCCTATTTTAATATTGTCATTTACAATTTCTAAATTAGCTTCAATATTTTTTTATATGAGTTATAACATCTTGACATATAACATCTGTTTTTTTTCTAAAGGTTGAGCATAATTATCATATTGTTCTAAAAATTGATCTATTATTATATATTCTTCATATTCGGGAGATTCATCTACCAAAATTTGTAATACTTTATTTTTAATTTCAATTAATTGTTGAGAATTATTTATTTATTTTATTTCTTCACTTAAAGATTTAAATTTGGCACTTAAATTTGTCATTAATTCTTAATTCGATTAGTATTAGTTAATATACCAATATTTTGTAATTCTTCTAAAGTAATTTTATCTTTTCTATTCATTCTAAAGATTTTAGTTTCGTTACTAGGCTCTGATACCAATAAAAAGGAGGGCACAATTATGAATATAATATTTTGAGGGCTCAATTGAAATCCTTTTATATTATGATAACAATGGTGTAATTTTTATGTTACGGGTATTTTAGGTAGTTTCTAATGTTAAAATGGTCAAAGGCTATTGTGGAAAAATGACCTCTTCATTTGAGCCATTTTCATGTATTTCCCCTCCAAAACGTGAAAACGTCGTTTTGTGTTTTTTTCACAAATATTTTTTTTAAAATTTTTTTTTTTTTTGAAAATGGAAAAGAGAATGCGTTTTAATTGTTTTGAAAAATCGAAAATCGAAAATGGCTTGAAAATGGCAAAGAGAACGGGGCCTAAATTTTTGCCAAGCTGATGAGAGTTACATTAGAAAAAGTTGTTGGAGGCTTGAACCATTTGAAATTGAAGTAAAATGATAGAACCCTTAACTAGATGCATTGAAAACTTGCAGAGGGGAATGAGAGTTGATGCTCTAATAATTACCATAGCGAGGCAACGACTTCCTTTCACCAAGATCAAACATAGAAGTGTAGAAATTCCCTGAAAAGCAAGGTCTGTCCATGGTGCTTTTTCAAGCTGATAAAATGCCCCAAAGCAAGAAAATAGGCCCTTCCAATTCTAGCCATACATTGTTTCGTTATCGGCGACAATGGTTGATGTTGTTGATAAAATATTGTACTCGAGGAAACTTTGAATCAAAAGAGCACATAAAGTATAGGCAGACCCAGTAGAATCACAGTAACTGACATAGGCCAATTATTTAGCTCAAATTTTGGAAGAAAAAATAAATAAACAGAACTAATAAAATGAAGCATTTGATGAGCCCAAAAGCTTTGGACAATTTGAGGAGTAATAAAGCCCAAGGATGGAAAATTAGTGAGGCCCAAATTTGTATACACATTTGACCCATAATCTCCCAAGCCCATTCAGTAGTGTGCACTTCTCCCAACCTGAGTTAGTGGATGAAAATAATTCATATTAAGCCCTGTTTGATTTTCATTTTGGGGAAAATAATGCATTTTGAATAGTTGATTGATGGAGAATGTGTGTTTAAAAATTAAGGAAAAGTTTTGGGTTTGCATGTAATGTTATTTATATTGAAAAATGTGTGGTTGAAAAAAGAGAAAAAAATGAATTTTGGAACAAATAAGAATCAAACGGGGCCTAACCCAATAAAAAGGTACCAATTTAGCATAGAGCCAGTCTGAAGAAATGGATAATTGAATAATATTTGGCACTAATTGTTTTACATTTAGCCCAGCTTATATACACAAAGATAGTTATACGTATGATGCATACAAGGAGAGAATATTCTATCTAACAACTTGACACATGGCCTAACAAATTAAATTGCATTCCAGTATCAGCATGTGCCGTTGTCTTCCACTATGGATACTGTTAGATGGTTGGCTGCCAGGTAGAGTGTTATGCTGAATTGATTACTCTAACACCCCCTCTCAAGATGGAGTTGGTTTCAACCACTCCAAGCTTGTCTCTTAGAAACAAAAATCTGGAGTGAGTGAGAGGCTTTGTCAACAAATCTGCTATCCGATCTGATGATGGTATGTAGTTGATTTCTAGTTCACATCTTAGTACTTTATCACGTACAAAATGAACATCAAGTTCAATGTGTTTGGTGCGAGCATGGTAGACTGGATTTGATGCCAGTGCACTTGCGCTCAAGTTATCACACCAAATTCTTGGAATTGTCCTCTATGGTATATTTAGTTCCAGCATTAAGGATTGGATCCATGATACTCAGACGCACTGTGAGCAAAGGCTCGATATTCAAGCTCAGTACTCGATCTTGCTACAACTTGTTGTTTCTTAGAATTCCAAGATACTAAATTGTCTCCAAGATATACACAATATCCTGTTGTAGACCTCCTATCATCTGGACATGACACCCAGTTAGAATCAGCAAATGAATTTATGTCAAGGTTGTCACTTTTATGAATGGCAAGACCATGATTTAGTGTTCCCTTGAAGTACCTGAACACTCTCTTAAGTAACTTCTAATGAGCATCTGTGGGATTTTGAAGAAATTGGCTCATTCTATTTACACAAAAGGTGATATCTGGTCTGGTATGTGCTAGATATTGAAGGCCTCCTATTGCACTTCTGTATAAGGTTGGATCCTCCATGACCTGTCCATCAGTCTTTCAGACTAACTTACTAGCTGTCATTGGGGTTAGGCTTGGTTTAAGATGCTCATAGCCAAACTTCTTGAGTAGATCGATTATATATTTTGTTTTAGTTAGATATCGTCCAGCTAAGTCTCTATGCACTTCCATTTCAAGAAATGGTTAAGTTTTCCCAGATCCTTAAGGGAAAAATAAGTGTTCAACTTATTAATACCTCTTGCACTTTTTGATTGTTTGCTTCCTGTTATTATTAAATCATCCACGTAGACCAATAAGAACAACACACATGCACTATTTCCCAGGAAAAAGAGTGAATTATCTGCTCTAGACTGGTTAAAGTTCCATGTTAGCAGGGTGTTTTTGAGTTTCTCATGCCATGCTCTTGAAGCCTGCTTTAGCCCATACAAGGTTCTTTCCAGCTTGCACACGAAATTAGGATTTCTTTTGTCCAGAAAACCTCGTGGCTAATGCATATACACTGTCTCATTTAGCTTTCCATTCAAGAAAGCGTTGTTGACATCAACTTGTTTGATATCCCAATCCCTTGAAACGACCAGAGTTAAAATGATTTTCAAGGTTGATGCTTTGATAACAGGGCTGAAGGTTTCACCATAATCAACTCCAGGTGTTTGAAGAAATCCCTTGGCTACCAGCCTTGCTTTATGTCTCTATACCTTGCCCTCAGAGTTGTACTTTAGCCTAAACACCCATTTGCTTCCTATTATCTTCATTTCAGCTTTGGGAGGTACTAGTGTCCATGTCTTATTCTTCATTAGAGCATTGTACTCATCCTGCATTGCCTTATTCCAACTGTCATACTGTAATGCCTCTTTGATAGTTGAAGGTTCAGTTTCTATTGCTTTGTCTTGTGTTTAGCTAGTGTAGGCATTTGGTTTGAATATTCCAGCCTTGTTCTTAGTTACCATGTGAAGTCTAGTTACCTCTGTAGTATTATGATCCTATAGAATCAACTCATTTCTTACTTCTTCAACTCTAGATTCATCCTGTTTAATGTCAATATTCTCCTGATTAATTAGCTCATCCTGATGCACTTCAACATCACTCCCCTCATTTAACTCTTATTCTACAACATGATCAGGTTATGTGACAGAGAAGTCTGTTGCAGTTGAGGCATTAGGAAGAATTGTATCAACATCACTTTGAGGTATTGTTTTGTGGCTAGACTCAGTGTTAAATGGAAGAAAACTTAACGGGCTTTCAGAAGTGTGAGGTTGAGAATGTTTGTTCAGGAACCGAGATTTGAAAGGAAACACTAGTTCATTGAAAATAACATGTCTGGAAATATATATTCTACCACTTGAACTCAGGCACTTATATCCCTTATGTGAATCACCATAGCCAAGAAACACACATTTTTGTGACTGGAAGTTGAACTTGTGCCTTTAATAGGGTCTAAGACATGGACAACAAGCACAACCAAATGTTTTAAGTGTGCTATAGTCAAATTTTTTCTTATATAAAGCTTGAAAAGGGGTATGGTGTTGAAGCACAAGAGTTGGTAATCTATTAATTATATAGGTAGCTGATTTAAAAGATTCCTACCAATAATGTAAGGGCATTTGTGCTGGAACTAAAAGGAAAAGTCCAATTTCTGTAATATGCCTATGTTTTCTCTTTGCTCTACCGTTTTGCACAGAAGTGTAAGGGCAAGCGTACCTAAGTTCTATTCCAGACTCTGAGGCAATTTTAGTGAAGTTTCTGAGCTTTCCTCCCCAGTCAAATAGCAAGGTTTTTATCTTCCTTTCAAACTTGTTTTCTACTAAAATTTTGAATTGAGTGAAGATATTTAGTGCCTCAGATTTGTATTTCATGGGATATATCCAAGTGTACCTGCTATGATCATCAACAAAGATGATATAGCACCTGAATCCTGAGGTAGAAATAACTGGTGCAGGTCCCCAGACATCAGTATGAACTAGATCTAATGGCATCATGGCATGAGAAGTGGAAGTATTAAATGGTAGTGCATGAGACTTTCCAAATTGGCAAGATTCACAGAAACTTGGAATTTCATTAACTTTGGTAAACTTATTACAAGACTTTAGCACTTGACTCGACACATGATTTGAAGGATGGCCTAATCTCCTATGCCACATATCAAGTTCTGTTTCTAACACTTTGAATTTTTTGGTTAGCACATCACAATTGGACGTTATTGAGAAGCAGTTGGAGTTATTTTGATGGTGTGACTTTTTGGCTGTGAGTTTGGGATTGGGGCTTGGTGACTTCAATTGATATAGTACATCCTTAAGCACTCCCTGGAGCAGACTCCTCCTAATTTTCAGATCCTTAACAACACAGCAATCAGAGTAAAATTCCACGAATACATTGTTATCATTTGTAAGCTGTGAAACACTAATTAAATTCTTCTTGATTGTAGGTACATGAAGTAAATTATTTAGTGCAAGAGATCTATTGTTTTGTGAAGAAATGTTTCCTTTGCCAATGTGTGCAATATGTAAAGAGTTTCCATCCCCAACTAGTAGTTTTTCATTACCTTCATATCTCCTAATAGTGCTCAGCTTACCTTTGTCAGCTGTGAGATGACTACTTGTACCAGAATTAGCAAACCAAGCTTGGTCTTCAAGAGTATTTGGTGAAGCCACATATGCAGTAGGATTTGAGTAGCTATTCTGAGGATTTTGATTGTTAGGTCTGCTTCCCATGTATCTATCATCATACCTGTTAAAGTACCAGCTCGCGGAATGATTGTTTAATCCATAAATCTGACAGGGTCTACTGTTTTCATTTGACCTGCCTGTTTTGCCTCTTCCTTTTGTTCTACCTCTGAAACTCATTGTTCTACCACTGTTAGTTCCTCTAAAGCTTCTACCACTTCCAGATCCTGCTCTCTGAACAACCTGCACACTTGACTATCTGTGAAATTGGTACTCACTTGATTTAAATATTCCAGCCTACTTTCAAAGGTCATCAACATAGAGGATAGCTCATGCCATGATATGCTTTCCCTACTGTTGATCTGCACTACAATGGGTGTAGACTCTTCATCCAAACCTGACAATACTTGAGTCACAAGATCACTATGATCAACTATCTTTCTAGCTATCTGCAGGTTATCAGCTAGATGCTTAATAGTGGTGAGATATTGATCCATACTCATGGGTCCTTTCCTTGTTCTCTGCAGCTCTCCAGTAAGAAAAATAACCCTTGACTTGTTTAGTATACCATAACTTTCTTCTAGTACAGTCCACAATGCACTTGAACTAGCACAACTCAAGACTTTCATAGCTATTTCCGGTGTCATGGAGGAGTATAACTAGCCCATTAGTAGTTGGTCGGTCGAATTCTATTTGATGTAATCAGGATTTTGGACCACTTCTAATGCTTCTTCTCTATTGGTGGTCGTCTGTATGCCCAGGAATTCTGGTGGACACTTCTTTGTGCCAAGTAAATAGCCTTCAAGATTATGTCCTTTGATTATAGGCATAATCATATTTTTCCATAGCAAAAAAATATTTCTGTCAAGTTTAACAGGTGGTTTTTGAGTAAGATTTATCCCAACTGGTAAGACTTGATTCATACTGACTTGGGTGAGGGTTGTATTGCTTGGAGTGGACTGGTTACTTGCATCGACGTCAGCCATTTTATGGCTCTGATACCAAGTCTAAAGAAATGGATAATTGAATAATATTTGGCACTAATTGTTTTACATTTAGCCCAGCTTATATACACAAAGATAGCTATACATACGATGCATACAAGGAGAGAATATTCTATCTAACAACTTGACACATGGATACGGTTAGATGGTTGGCTGCCAGGTAGAGTGTTATGTTGAATTGATTACTCTAACAAAGCCTCTGTTTCTTTTGCCAGCAAAAAGGTTGTCATAAACCATTTGAATACACTTCCATCAATATGTCTCCATCAAAATTAATGTTGATTGAAACCCGATCAAAGATAGACCATGGACCAGCAGTTAATGTGGTGTTGTCGGGGTGTTTTTTCTAATAAACGCAAACTACTGCTTTAATAGCATTTTTCTGAAGGTCATGAAAACGCAAATCTGGTGTCGCTTGGTGCTAGGGAATGAAATGGTTGCCTCAATATCGATGGAGGTCGTGAAATGCTAGGGGATGGCCACCTTAATTAAAGTGGCGCCAACAGTTGTTCGACAGCTTAATAGCGTTGGAAGCTGCATTTTGACCGAAGCTTTACATCAAATAATTGGAGGGCAAAGCTTTATTTCACAACTCACAGAACCAACGAGAAGAAATCTTCTCTCTTTTGAACTCTTCCATCCAAGCTCCATAACAGAAATCAATTGTGGACTCATTGGACTTTAGGCTATGTTGGGTATTGACACTTAGTTGTCAACCTAATTTACTTGTACTATTTGTGGTTTCTAGTTTAAGTCTAGTTTGGTTGTACACCAAGCATGACATGTGATGAAATGTATAAAATATTAGGCAAGTAGTCCAAAAATTAAGGGGAGAAGGCATGGTGTCTAGGTAGTAGGTTGACTACCATATCTTTCTATATATATGTACTCCATTGTGAAGCTCGATGTAGACTGAACATTACACAAGAAATCAATACAAAAAATATATTCAAACACCTTCAAAGATGTAGTCTCTGGGTGATCTTGGAAGTTTCCTCTGCTGGTTCAATAACCAGTAGAGAAAGCTTTGTTTTATGTTTATGTTCTTGTATATTTTATGTTTATTGTTTATGTTTTTAATGTTAATCTCCACTGTCATCTTCCCCCACTTAAAACCACCATTTTTGCTAAGTTATTGACTCCATTTTATTAAGCTGAGATCAGCTCCTTGCACTCCCTCGATCCTCAGCTTCTTCATACTCAAGAAAATGATATCAAAACAGAACTTCCGTATTCAAATGAAGAATCTTTCGATTCTTCCTTTTTATAACATGGTATTAGAGCTACAAATGATTTTAAGGGCAACAAAAATATTTTTCAAAAATGCTGCGTTTGCTCTGTGAAATCAGATTTTAGAAAACCCTTTCTTGTCTTGGTATTTTTTATCATTTTTAGAGCACTCTTATAGAGAGTTGCCACATTTTTTAGAGCTCTTTCACAGAAGGAAGTAGCCACATCTGTTGTTATAGCTCAGACCTGGGAAGATCAAAGAATCAAGCCCAGTTAACAAATAGCTAAACAACCTGTTTTCGAGCATTTTTTCAGTAAAAAAAATGCCACTCAGCTTCGCTCCAAGTCATCCCTAGTGGTTTTAAAAGGTGACTGGAAGCACTAGAAGCATGAGGATCAGTAGCAGCCACTCCAGAAACCTTGTAGAGACAGCCATCTTAACAATGGCTCAAAAACTCTTGGATAAAACCAGTTTAAAGATACTGTGTTTCTGGTGGTGCAAATGGCCATTGAAACCTTGTAGTGACAGCCTGAAAATGGCTCAAGGACCCTTGGAAAAAAATCAGGTGAAAGCTCTCCCTTGTGGTCTTAAAAAGTAGCTAAGAACCTGTGTTTCAATGTTGCAAAATGCTGGAAAAATTTGAGATGTACCAGTAACTTTCATTGTGTTAAATGGCTGATCATTCTTTCAAAAAAAAAAAAAAAACCAACAAGAGAGAAACCAGAAAAGGGGAATTAAATGTTGAAGAAGAAGTTGAAATTAGCTCAAAATCGTGTTTAAAATGATTGATTTTCAGTGAAGAAATCTGGAGTTTAAATGGCAAAAAATCGATATTGAAATGTTGATATACGATGAGCTATTTTTTGAAGCTCAAATCTAGTATAAAATTGGCAAAATCCGATAAGTGAAAAGATTTCCTTCAATTTTTGGTAACCTCATACCGTATTTCAATATCCAGTACTTGTCTTCAAAATCCAATAAGTGCCAAGAATATGCTGAAATCCGATATGTATTGAAAAAATCCGGTAAGTTGGCTAAATCCAAATCTAGTAAGCTAAAGCCAAATCCGGTAAGTCTCAAACTATAAATCCGGTATTTCAAATGGCAAAATTTTAGCAGCAGCATTGGCCAGAAAAATGAAGAAATTGAAGAACAATTTGATGAAGAATGGATCAAATTTTGAAGACTTTGACACACAAATTTTTTTTGTCTTCCAATCTAAGTGTCAAAGGGGAGTTTGTTGGGTATTGACACTTAATTGTCAACCTAATTTATTTGTAATATTTGTTTTTTCTAGTTTAAGTCTAGTTTGGTTGTAAACCAAACATGACATGTGATGAAATGTATAAAATATTAGGCAAGTAGTCCTAAGATTAAGGGGAGAAGGCAAGGTGTCTAGGTAGTAGGTTGACTACCATATCTTTCTATATATATGTACTCCATTGTGGAGCTCGATGTAAACTGAACATTACACAATAAATCAATACAAAAAATATATTCAACACCTTCAAAGATGTAGTCTCTTGGTGATCTTGGATGTCTCCTCTGCTGGTTCAATAACCAGTAGAGGAAGCTGTGTTTTATGTTTATGTTCTTGTATATTTTATGTTTATTGTTTATGGTTTTAATGTTAATTTCCACTGCCATCTTCCCCCACTTGAAACCACCATTTTTGCTAAGTTATTGACTCCATTTTATTGAGCTGAGATCAGCTCCTTGCACTCCCTCGATCCTCAACTTCTTCATACTCAAGAAAATGATATCAAAACAGAACTTCCGCATTCAAATGAAGAATCTGTTGATTCTTCCTTTTTATTTTTAACAGGCTGGGTTATTTGTTGAGAGAATTATTGTTGCTGTCACTGGGATTTGTTGATTCATTTTATGAGAAATATTTTGGTTTCTATATTTCTTGAATTGTGTCGTCTTCAAAATGATACCAACAATACCTCGAAAAATTGCATTTTCCCCGTTCATATAATATTTCATAGTAGCTATGTCTTCATGCCATTTTCAGATTTGTTGCCTCCATTTTTCATAGACCAAATATGGCCGGTTTCTTCAACCTTTTTGTCGAAATAGCACTTTCATGGCTAAAACCATTGTTGGAAAATTCCTTTGTTCCAGGAGATCTTCAAAAGCCCTTTTCCTTTTTCTTTAGTGACTGACTTTTTCATTGTTGGTTAGAACAAACTGCCCGAAAATTTCTTCATTTCCCGTTGCTGCCTTTGCTTTTTTGTAGAGGAACTAATAGGAAAATTTTCTAATTTTTCTTTTCCGGTGGCCTTTATTTAGTGGTATAACATGGTTAATGTGTTGATTCCCACAAATGACGCAAATTTGTTGACCCCAAAAACTGTGCCAACAGAATCCTGACCTTGCCCTCTCCATGTGGGCATCACCTGCACACTAAACATCTCGTTAGAAGGCAAAGGCCGTCGGTCGAGAAAAATATCCGATGACTGTTTGCACTCCAACAAGTCAACAGTCGGACAAGAAAAATATAAGTGCAAGAGAGGGAGGGAGGATTGGTTAGGGTTAGGTTACATACCTTAATACGAAATGGATTCATATATATATATATATATATATATATATATATATATATATATAGAGAGAGAGAGAGAGAGAGAGAGAGAGAAATGGATGGGCCAAGTACGCTAATGGGCCGAGTCCAAGTTCCAAGCCCACTATGCAATTGTTTAATTAAAATAAGTCCAGTAAATTAAATAGTCGATGCCACGTCGGTCAATGTGGGACCCCCCCGTCACGCGTATGTCACTTAATTTATGGGTGTAACAGGTATAATTCATAGTTCTCGATTAAAGAAAATCATTGATCCTTAATGAGTTAAACTTCATTATGCTAATAATAATTAATCAAACCATATTGTGGTCTTTGTTGATTCATAGCATTTTCTATTTCCACAACGTTTTATGTATAATATATATATATATATATATATATATATATATATATATATATATATATTATTGAACCAAACTTGCACTAATTGAAAGCATAAATTATTAGAAATTTATAGGAATTAGCCCCTTTTTTGTATACCTAAATTTTATTTCTATTTCATTGACGTGATTAATGTAACAATGTTAAACTTTTTATAGTGCATAACTTTAAATTAAATAATATAATAGAAAATAGTGTGATCTGATATTTAAAATATGTGTACTTGGTTAAAAATAAAGAATAAGTATCTTCAAGTTCATAAAATGACAATGATATAGGACTCATGCCATATTGTTGTCGGCAGCTAGGGACAACTTCATTTGTTTTAAAAGAAAATTTGCCAAGGATTGAACGTAAGTAAACCCCCTTATTTTCATGCGTAAATCATATGGTTAAATGTATAAATGCGTTACTTAAATTGTCCTTACATGAACATGATATTTGATTACTACTTTTTATGTCATAAATGCATCTCATGACATATTCATATATGCCAATGCATTCGTAAGTATACATAAAGATTCAAGAAATAAAAAGTTTCCAAATACCAATGTGTTAAGGATTATTTCAAATAGATATATTCGAATATTTTTAGTATGAGGTGTGTGTGTGTATGCCATGAAAAAGTGTGAGTGGAAAATGTTTGAACAGTACGAAAGGGAAAATAGTGTATGGGTGAAATTACCCCTCCTTAAAATGGTCAATATACCTCATTTTTTAAATTTCCAGGTCAACTGACAGTATTTTGGACTGTTTTCTTCCAGATGGAGCCCAACTGTATAAATATGAAAAGTTAGGGACCTCTCCTTGTACAAAATGAAGGTTAGAGTAAAGTCTACGAAAAATGGAAAGGTTAGGGTCCGCTACTGCAACTTTTCCTACTGTAAAATACCAACCCTTGTAATACTTTGAAGTGAATGCAACTCTTTACACTTAAAGCTATTATTTGTCTTCTCTCTTGCTTATTTCACACTTTTGTTTGCTGGAGTTAGATTATTTTGCTTTAGTTGAGTTGTTGGTGATTAATTGTTACTATGCAATCGTCTTTAAATATACTACTGGTGTCTGTATATTTTTGTCTCGTGTCATAGAGCATCTACTAAGTCCATATACGGTTATCTCCACTAACCAAGTCTCTAATCAAAACATGTTTAAATTTGCTTGCGTGGATGTGAGTGAGTCCGACATCTGTTGTCCGCGCTACCTTTATGAAAAATTGAGGTCAACAGAACTTAAATATTATTAGTATGATTTTATCTCAATCTAAGATTTATGTGCTATGTCGATAGGTTGAAATATGAATATGAGTTTTTATTAACTATATTCCGAACTTACATGAATTTTGAATATTTGAAAAGATAAAACATGTGGTTTCGCGATAAGATTTTTCACGACATACAAAAAGTTGTCGCAATAAGTGACTTAACGTGACATATTTTGAGAGTGTGTCATGAAGATTGTGATGAAAAAATAAGCACCCAAAAATATAAGGCGACATAAAAAGTTTTCGTAAAATGTGAGAAGTTGCGACAAATAATAAAGAATGTCGCAAAAAATGAGGGAATCAAGGCGCCACAATATTTTTGATGGGAAATTTATGGAGACAAACCTTTTTTTCTTGCAACAAAATGCTCGTGATGCAATAGAGTCTACTTTTTGCGATAAAAAATATTTGTTGCTAAAAATTCTATATTTGGAGGAAAAAAAGGCTACAAGAAAATAATTTTTTTTGCAACGGACAAAAGTGTTGCAATAGATTTTTTCCAATGCTCATCCGTATATTGTAGACTCTAATATTTTCGTAAAGTAGAAGAATACTGCAACGTGTAATGCACGCTGCAAAAGCCCTCAAATGTACGTTATTGTAAAGTTTTTACGATGTACCTCGTCCGTTGCTTTTATTGTATTTTGTAACACTCTTTGTTTGTTGTCTTAAATTATTTGTAACGTTAATTTTTTTTGTAACAAGTGTTTTTTTTTCATCTGGCTAAATTTTAATATGTAATACAAATTTTTTAAATTTTTAATTATTTTATATCAAGAGGAAAAAATTTTACAATAAAAGTTGTATAAAATTTCCCAAAAAATTAAGAAAAATGCATTAGACGATTAAACTTTCAATCACATAATAACATACAAAAAAAGAACTACTCGATCAAACCAATCCATAAAGGAAAATAGTTGTCTCAACAATTAAAGCAAATAAATAAATAAATCATAATTCATATATTATCAATAGGCGATGACATGCTTTACATTGTTGCTGGTTCAGATTGTTGTGGAGACATGCCAACTTGACTCGATACGAACTTATGCATTAGTGTCTCAAATTGAGAAAGCCTAACACGCGTATCCAATAATTCTTGCTCCTGCTTTTGTATTTGCTCTCGAAGGGCTATTGATTCAGTATCAACCAATGTCAAATAAACAGAGTGGTTTGAGGTAGGTTTTGGACAATGTCCAAGTCCTCTACTGTAACCTCTAGACTTTCCTAAAACTTGCTGCATAATCTCAAGTTCAGTGGGGGCCTTAGATCCCTCTGGAATAAGTTGTTCTTCAATCTGAAGCATCCTCTTCTATATATAAGTAAAGAGAAAGAAGAATGGATATATGTTAATAACAAAAAATATATAAAATGTCAATAGCGATGAATAAATTGTTAATATACTTACATATCTTGTTCGTGCTTCATCGTTTACCCACCCTTTCTTCTCACTGTAATGAGTCTCATAATAAAATCCTATTTCTCCTTGTGCATTGTGTTTAGTTATTGATCTCTATTTGAAATAATATATATCACGTTACATAAATATATTTTTGTTTATAAATTCAAAAAAAAATATTACCTTTTCTTCAAGACATGTGCAACAAATGATTTTGATCCGCCACGATGATTATATTTAATGCAGTTGTGGCTTGCTAAATTATGTGTAGATAGTGCCTGCAATTAATTCATATATCAATAAATAATTAACTCCTTATTATAATTTATAATTTTTTATTATATTAATTATTTTAACATGGCAAATAAATTATGTTATTTTTCATATTTACAAGTATAATTTTTTTTTTTTTAAAAAAGGTTACCTAAAATTCAGGGGCAGACCAATATTGACATAAACATTCTCAATCAACTTGATTTACATCAGATAGACAATTCCTTATTTGATTATCCAATGTTTTTCATTGAAATATTTCTCTTTGAGTCTACATCTATAATCACGATATCTTCTCGCTAAAGTATCGTTCACACATTTATGGACAAGCTCAACTGTCAAATCAAGCTTGAACTTTGCCTACCAAAAAAAAAAAAAATTATATATATATATATATATATATATATATATATATATATATATATTATTTATTAAAATATGAGAAACTAATAACTATTCAACAAAAATTTATAAAAAGTGAATTTGTTTATAACTTACCAAAACTCAATCATATAATTTATTTTTCTCTTCATTGGGTATGTCGATCCATCTTTTGTAATAGAGTGGAGAAAATGATCAAATGAAATAGCCACACTCACAGCCAAACATGTTTGCTGATATCCAATCGCTCTTCCCAGTGTTTTAGAAATCTCCAATGATATTTTTCCAGCTGCACTGACGATATCATCAGTACCCTTGCCTCTTGTAGGACCACGTCCCTTCTTCTTCAAAGAATGAGAATCTATGAAACAAGTTACTCAAAGGATGAGAATATATAAACAAAAAATGAGATTCTATCAATTAAATGTATAGATTATGATGATTTTATATCATAAATATAAAGATAAATTGTTACCATTGGAATTGAGAATGGTCTCATGTGTCAATGTGGTTGCTTGTGATGAATTAAGTTGAGGCTGAGGCTGAGGCTGAGGCTGAGATAATGGGGCAGGAACCTGAACAGGTTGAGTTAATGGAGTAGGAACTTGGACATTACTATTCTGAGACAATGAGGAAGAGATTAGCCTGAGAAGTAGTCTGTGTTAATGGACCCTGAGGAAACTTCTGAAGGTGGCTCGTAGAATGTATTAAACACTCTATTGTTCTTGCAAATTTTGGTTCAAGAAGCCATTATCTATCAAGGAAAAACACAAAAAGGGATCATTTTCAACCAAAAAAATGTGTCTTCATTCTTGACCATTGTTTAACAATATTAATAAGTATTCAGGATGTGGTTAAGAAGACTTAGTAAAAATAAAAATATGCAATGTTTTCTCCCTTTCTCTGCCTCTGTAGTAAGAAGAAAACATAAGCAAAATGTTTATTTGATTAGCATGAAATGAGGGTGTGAAATTCGTGGTCCAAGCAACCATTATTTGTTACAATTCTTTTCAAAATTCTGTTGTAACCCTCTAGTCCCGACCTTTGATTTTTCTTTCAAAACACATTTGGTGATTATTTAATTGGTTATAATAGGATTACACATAATTCCCAGATGATATGCCAAACCTAAAGCTGGAATATTACCAGATTGTGCAAATTATTACCATAACTTCTATTGCCCATTACCAGATTTCCCATAACTTCTATTGCCCACTAGTCCTGTTCTTACTTCTATTGCCCATTTACCAATTTATGGTGCAAAATTGAATTTTGACTTGTAGCAATTACTAATGGATTAAAGTAGGCATTCTCTGAAGGATTCCAACAGTTTCCCCATAAATAACATACATAATTCACCCACTCTAAGCTGAATTTCTAAGAGAGCTACAAAAATTCAAGTATTAGAGATGAATGGGCCATCTTTTGGTTGATCAAATCATTGACTTTGTCTTACAGTGTTCTTGTTGATTATCGAATTCATTGTTGATCAAAATTATCCACCAGGTTTTAGGGACAGCATCCAATTTTTTTTCTTTGTATTTTTAACTATTCAAAATATGAGGAATAAATCTAGGATAAGGAAACCTTTTGATTCATTTGTCATTTGGGTTAGTTAATTTCGGACATCCGTTCATTTGTTAGGAAAATACGAGAGCATCAAAAAGATTTATACAACTTTCACAACAAGCGAACACCACGAATTGCTTCAAAACTTGAGATGGGAAAATGGATCTCAACGTACCTGGATTGTGAATTTGTATATCAACAACCTTTGATAAACGACCAAGAGAATTTCGAAACGAATCAACATGAAACCTATGTTGTTTTTAAAAAACAAATTATATTCAAGAACATTGAATATAAATGATTTAGAAAAATTGGAAGAAGGGATTCTTATAATTTTATGTAAACTAGAACGAATTTTCCCACCAGCATTTTTGATGTAATGGTTCATTTTGCTATTTACCTACCCGAAGAAGCACTTGGAGGTCTCGTTGCATTTAGATGGATGTATCCAATTGAAAGGTAATCGCTAATATTGTATGATATATATACTTGTTCATTGACTTATTATTTTCAAAAACTTTTCATGTAATATTTGATGACAGAATATTGGGTCGATATAAGAGTTATGTTAAGAATAAAGCTCGACCCGAAGGATTAATTGTTGAAGCATATATCGTTAACGGGTCTTTGAATTTTTGCTCGATGTATCTCAACGACATTGAAACAAGATTTAATCGACTTGAGCACAATGACGATGGTGGGACTCCATCAACAAGTTTGTCGATCTTCTCTCAAAATACTAGACTATTAGGTCATGCAGAACCAAAGTTACTTTCGAAACAGGAAATTGATAAAGTCCATTGGTATGTCATAAATAATTGTGATGAAGTTCGACAATATTTTAGAGTAAGTTCTTAATCAACTTTTAAATTGCTTTGCTATTAATTACTAATGTGTTGTGGTATTTAATTGAATGTTCCTTTTGTAGTGAACACATGGAGCTGTTGCAACAACAAAATCATAACAATTTGGAACAAAAACAAGAAGAATTGTTTCCTAGATGGTTTGCTTCACATGTAAGTTATAATGCATGTCTTATTTGTTTATTAATTCAACATAACATTCGTATCCGAAGGTATATTGATTAATATATTTTTATTAACACAGATAACGAGATTATATAATAAAAAGATTCAATTGTGAGCAAAGAATTGTATGCATTAGCATGTAAATCGGATTTCAGAATATTTTCCTATTCGGGTTGTATTGCTAATGGGGTAGGATTCCTTGTTAAAGATCGAGATGATTGTCGTACAACACAAAATAATGGAGTGATGGTGCCAAGAGATGAGAATATCAACTTTTTTGGTATAATATGTGATGTTATTGAGTTGGTATACGTTTTTTACTACCGCATCATTTTGTTCCAGTGTAATTGGTACGATAGAAATCCAAAACAAAAAAGAACAGTAGTAGATTACCATCTTACTTCTATCAATGTGAATAGCAAATGGTATATGGATGATTCCTATATACTTGGCATCCAAGCACAACAAGTATTTTATATGGATGATCTAGTGTTGGGTCCACAATGGAACGTAGTGGAAAAAGTACAACATAGATATGGGACGTTCCTGAAAAAAAAAAGATGGGGGTAGTGAACAAGTAATATTTCAAGAAAATGAATCATCAGATAGTCTTTGCCAATACAACAGGAAGACCTTGACACTCAAGTATGCCATAGAGGAGATGTTGATCCAGATATTTTTGAAAATGAAGCACTGCAAATACATGTAGAATCAATTAATAAAAATATGAATAATGTTATATATAATAATACTTTAGAAGAGAAAGATAATACATTGAATGAATATAACGGTGAAGATGTGAAATTCTAGATTGTAAATATGATAATGTTGATAGTGATATTGGTAAGTAAAACATTCTTTATATATTTCATTTTTTTTTTTTTTTTTGCGTAATTTTTTTCTATTTTATTTTTTTAAGATTATCTACATTTTCCTTTCTTATGTAGATTCGAGTACTGACGATGCATCTACGGAGAGTTGATAAGAATTTTTATTGAGATTTAAGGTTAGAGTAACCGACTACTGAGATATATTGGATCTTTTTGGATCATAGACCTTGTTAATGTGATATATTTAAAATATTTTCTTTAAGCTAATATTTCATTACCTTCTATATGTACATGTTTGACTAAAGTTGTGGAGATTTTATCTACAGGAATTCTCATTTAACCAAAAAACATATTGATGGTGAGTTGGAAGCATACCTTGGAGTCAAGAATGTCATTTGGGTGTCTTGTGAGTTTTTTTGTTGTTTCTTCCATATTTCTAGTTCTATTTTCTACTTTTTCAAGTTTGGTGAACCATTCTAAGGAGTTCGACCTTGAAATTACTAGTACTATAGTTTATTTGTATTTGTTTTGATCTTGAAGGTAACCAAGTTTGTAGATAATATATTGATCTATATTTAATTGGTTGACAGTAATATGATTTTTTAAAAATCTATTTTGATATCAGTTATATTTTAATAATTTTACATTGAAGCATTCTTTTCATAAAGTTGTGAGTTATTTCTAATGAAGTAAGTTTCATTTTCATATAAATGTGCACCACAATAATGATTCCATCGCGACGAAAGAAATCGAAAATTATGTGTTTAAAATAGAATTTCCGGTATACATAAATAAAGATAGAATCAATTGGGCAACAATTGTACATCATTGAAGCGATAAACATTTTGTGTTGCGGAATAAATTTAACTACGATCACAACTTGACACATAAATAAAAATTTATTGTCACAAAATACTTTGCGTAGTAATTTTATATGTCGTAAAAAAAGATATGCGACGTATATAAATAATCACGAAATAAATTAGGCAACAACTATATTTGTTGCACAAATGATGGCGTGATAGACTCTTTGTGCTACAAAATAATTTTAAATGCAAACACCACTTTTTACATAATAAATTTTACTACAAATATTGAATATATTAAAATATATTATGCGACATATCAAACACATTGTAAAACATATTTCACGACAAACATTACTTGTTATTAAAAATATATTACTACGTGCATGTGTTGTTGCAAAATAAAATAGATAGCAAAAGTTACACCTTTAAAGGAATATTCGCAACAAAGGTTTTCTCGTAAAAAAATTATTGGAATAATCGTTGCAACAAACTATCAAGTCGCCCTTTTGTTTTTTCGCTATATGCATTTCGATGACATTATAGCTACAAATATCGTGTGCTAGTTCATATTTTCTGCAGCAAATAAACAGTGTTGCGATTTTGTTAATGCGATGAATGGTCAAAAATTGTCGCAAAATACGTTCGGTGACTCCACATTCGAAACAAACATATTTCTTGTAAAAACTTTATTGGAACATTAGTTGCAACAAACTGACTTGTCGACCTTTAAATTTTTCGTGACATATATACATTGCGATGACATTATGACTACAGATATTGTGTTCCCATTTCGTATTTTTTGCGTCAAAAAAATAGTGTCGCGATTTTGTTAATGCGACGAATGTCTGAAAGCTGTCGCAAAACACATTTTGTGACCCACATAAAGCGACAATACGTAATACCCGCAACGAACGTATTGTCATCACTAAATTACTCTTGCAACAAAATCTCAATTTTTGCGACAACATTTTTTTGTCGCGAAATCTGTTTTTTTTTTTAGTGATGTGTCATATTCTTAAAAAAAGTATTGTTAAACTTATAGGATATTTGAGCCCCATTTTTATGAAAAAATGTATTTTAGAATAGTAGATTGATGGAGAATATGTGGTTGAAAAATAAGAAAAAATTTTTTATTTACGTGAAATATTTTTTTAATAAAGAATGTGTGGTTGAAAAAAGAAAAAAATGCAATTAAAAAAAATGGGAATCACACAGGGAAAAGTGAATTTTTTGCTAAATACCCTGCACGTTCTCAATTTAAGTTCATGAACAAATGAGAAAAGTGAATTTTTTGCCAAATACCCACATTTACTTGATAAAATTTAATTTCGAGGACGAAATTTATTATAAGGGGTAGAATTTAGTAATGCCACATTCTTAATTTTTGTTATCATCATATCTATCTTGCTTTGTTGCATTTATATTACATTTACTATGGAATTATTATAATTATTGTAGTCTTGATTAACCATATTATTGCAGTGGACTGTATCTTGAATGCCCAAAACGAACGAACGTGCCTTGTAATTATAAATTTAACATGCATTTAAGTTCCATTAAAATTTCATTAATTTGTATGATATTTTTATGTGGTAATTACATAAAACCCTAACATTAAAATGTTGAATTCTAAAATCAGGGGGATAGTTCAACATTTCAAAAATCGGAAATTTTATTTTAATTAATATCTTAATTAAATTTTATATTAATTATTTAAATATGAAAACCCTACCTATCAAACCAATCCAAACCAAACCAAACCAAACCAAACTCTCAATCTCTCCCTCGCTCCCCCTTTCCCCGCCTTCTCCGTTGTCTCTCCAGCGCCATTGAACAACAGGTGCTTCGCGCACTTGGACGGCGCCAGAGATATGGATGCTCCAATCATCGCTGCAAGGCTGTGCTTCGCGTCGGTATTGGTGAATCTACGACGAGGTAAGGATGGTTTTGGTTTGGGTGTGATGTGGTGTGGTTGAAAATGTTGGTGATGGTGGAGATCTGATTTGTTGGTGGCGGCGCGGGTTGGGGTGGTCATGGTGGCAGCGATGTGGATCTGCAGTGAGGTAAGGATGGTTTTGGTTTTAAAATGTTGGTGGATTTGCATCGGTGAAGTGTGGCCGGCGGTGTTGTGCTTGTTGTGGTTTTGGCATATGGTGTTGTGCTTGCTGTGTTGTGCAATGTCGCCTCAACCTATGTGCGGCGGTGGTGGTGTTGTTGATGTTCGTGATGTGGTGGTAGTTCCGACGACGCAACAGCAATGGTGGTGATGTCTTGCGGTGTTGCAGTCGTAGCGGGATGGCGTGGCGGTTGCTGGCGATTTTGTTGGTTTTTTGTTTGGGGCTATGACGGACGATTTGAGGTGTTGGTGGTGGAAGCCGCGGCGGTAATGGTGGGTTAAAAAAAAATTGGTTGTTTAAGGTATGGTGGAGATGGTGGTTGAGCGGTGGTCATAGATTATTTGGTCGACTGTGACCACTAAATTGGTTAATCTGTGACCAATGATTTGGATAAATTTTGACTAAGAAATAACACGTGACATAAGAAATTGTTAATCCGTGATCAATAATATGATAATTTGTGACTGTATAATAAGTTGTGACTTATAATAATTCGATCTGTGAACGAGGTACAAATTGTGACCTATGAAAATTTTCAATTGTGACCGTAAAATAATTTGTGACATATCAAAATCTAATTTGTGACTTTGAAAATAAATTGTGACCTATAAAATATTTGATTTGTAACCTCGAAAATAAATGTGACCTATAAAATATTTGATTTGTGATTTCGAAATAATTTGTGACTAATTAATTTGACAATCTGTGACCAATAAATGAATTTGTGACCAAATTGTATATATATGTGACTTATATATATTTAATTAATTAAATAAAATTAATAAAAATCTAATTTTTGAAGTTTGAAACTTGTTTTCTTATTATTGAAATGGATCATACTTATACTCTTACTTGTGAAATTTTCCCTATTTTTATTATATTGTATGCTTACAACTTGGCTAACAATCTCAGCTTGTTCCAATAATCCTTCACATTATATTCATGTTAGGTGGGTTTACTCTAAGTTAATTAGTTTACACCAATTTCTGACTTAATTGACTCCTATTTCGGAATAAAAATCGTTGATGGAGCCAAATCAAAGATTTAATTATTCGTTGAGTAAATTAATAGGGTCATGTCAAATTAGCATAATTATGGCCATTGAGTCCCTACAAGTAAAGAATTGGAACCTAAAATTACACTTCCTATAATACACAAAAAATATTCCGTATCCTTTTCTAATTGAATTAGTATTTGTTACCCCATTAAAATGGGGTCATCATTTGGATGACACGTAGACGAAGTCCCTCAAAGGAGGACATCACCAGCAGAAATCCTTCCATAGACGAAGCCCCTCAAAGGAGGACGTCACCAGCAGAAGTCCTTTCATGGACGAAGTCTCCCAAAGGAGAACGTCACCAGCAGAAGTCCTTTCATGGACGGAGTCTCCCAAAGGAGGACGTCACCAGCAGAAGTCCTTTCATGGACGGAGTCTCCCAAAGGAGGACGTCACCAGCAGAAGTCCTTCTCTAATCCGTAGTCCCTTCAATCGCGTGGCCCGAAGTCCCCCTGTTGCCTAATACTTTATTCACCGAGGTCCTTAAAAGGAACAAATCTGAAGGATATCTCTGAGATGTGATTGACGTGACAACATACTTTAAGCCACCTTACTTAAGTCAGTCAAAAGGAAGGGGGTGGCAGGGCAATCATCACCATAGTTAATGTCGTGAATGAATGATGTGATGTTTAAATCAATGGGACGAAGTCACGTGTATTCAATCCAACGATAGACAATCCGGCCGTTTTGCCTATAAATAGCGCATCTTGTGATTGTAATAGGGATGTTGAATTTGAGATAATATAAGACATATTATTGAATTCTTACAGAAAAAATCACTTTGAAAATACTTTGTTCTTATGATTATTGTACTCTTTACAATATTATAAAGGAAAATGGGAAAAATCAATTACAAAATCTTTATCCATTTCGACACAAGAATCATCCGTTGGTATTCCGACTCGACGATCTATATACATTCCCTGATCATCAGCTCCGGTCAACTCGCCGGAATCCACGTGTCACGAGTCCGATATCGACATCTGTTGACAACATTTTTTGGGGTCAACATTATTCAAACCACCACTGTTGTTGGCTGCATCTTCTGGATGTGGGAATTCTTGCAATTGAAGGTATAATCATTTCTTCATTTTAATATTTTATAGTTATTTAGTGTAAAACATGATATTGGGCCACTGAAATTCTTTAAATTGAATAAGGATATGAAATTATTACACACACATGCACATATACGTGAGTATGTGTTTATACATATATACACCCATATATAACGTATATAATTTCATGGTCATTTAGAGTCCCTTTATGCATAACTTTAATTGGGCATGAATCACTTTGTTATTTTGCTATTTGACTCTTTTGTTAACTTAATTTTTATCATCTGGAAAACTCAGAATTGGTAATTTTATTTCCTCAAATAAATAGTGAAACGAATGAGGTTCATATATGTGTGTGTGTGTGTGTGTGTTAAATTCTAAATTATAAGAAAACTCATGTTTGATTTGCATAAAGCAATTTTTTATTTTCATTTCCTAGCTATATGAAAATATGGGATTTAATTGTTTTCAGATTTTATACGATGATTTTTCATTGGCATCAACTTTCTATTAGTTTGAACTTGGGAATCAATGAACTAGTAATCAATTATAATTTAGAAAAGAAACTGACACATTATTCCTCATTCAATCACTACAACAAAAATGCTCTTTCGTAACACTTAAAAGGCAACATTCACTAAATGTTCCTAAAATGGTCTATGACAACATTCTAATAAGTGAATGTTGCCATTGGTGTTAATAATTGAGATTTGACAACATTTTTTTAAGTGAATGTTGCTAATGCCGCATTTTTACAACGTTTATTTAGTGTTGTGAAAATATTTATCTTTTTCAACGTTTTATAAACGTTGCAAAAAGTTAAATCTTTAGCTACGTTATCAAATGTTGTAAAAAGGTTTCTCTTTCACAACGTTTATTTAATGTTGCAAAAATATTCCACTTCTGCAACGTTTCTAAAACGTTGCAAAAGGCTATCTCTAAAAAGCTATCTCAATCGCAACGTTTTATAAACCTTGCAAAAAAATCGTTTTGCAACGTTTTATAGACGTTGCTAAAGGCTCGGCCGGTTTTGGACCTGTATCATATATAATGCGCCTTAAAAAACACGGCTTTACCAATTTCTTTAACACAATTTAACAAAATCAAAATCCATTTGCAGAAAGCGTGAAGTCCATTTTATCTTCCCAAATCAAGTCCTCCCTCAAACCCTTTGTGTCTTAACCAAGAAACGTGAAGAAGGAAAGTTGCCCAAGCTCCTCCGAAACCCTAAGGCCCAAATCAAGAAAATCAATTACCCAAGCTCCATTGTTGATAAGTGCGTTTTACACACTTATTTAGGCAAAAAATGGCTAATTGTGAACGTATATGTTGAATTATGGCTTAATTCGGTACACTTTCTGTTTGTAGGGCTACATTGATGGATGGAACGAAAAGTATGCGAAAACAAGCGAAGAAGGGCTACAATGGAAGAAAACCAAAATTCAGGGACCAAATTGCAACTTTCTAGAAGTTGTATTGAAGATTGAATTGAGCATGGAGATGGACTAAGTGAAAATTGGTGAAGTTGTGGGATGATTGAGGAAGGAAAAAGAAGAAAAGAGGCCAAGATATGAGAGAATGAAATTTGGGGACCAAAACGAAGAAACTTGGAAGTCTTCATTCCAAGCGGTTGTTCAGTTACCTCCAGGAAATTAAGGAGGCCAAACTTCAAAGCCAAGCGGTCACTTGGTACAATTTTTTGGCGAGAAATTTAGTTTCCTTATTTGATTCAACCTCTTATGGAAACCAATCTAGAACCCCTTTTTAACCCTAAACACGACCAGAAACGGGGGTTACGCATTATTCTACTACTTGGGACATATTGAAGAGGAAGAAGAAGGCGAAGAACAAGGAGATTACTTCAAGATTCAAAATTTCACTTCAAGATTTGATAGGGTGATTTCTTCTCTTATTTGCTTTATTTCATCTCTTAGTTTTCTTAGTTCTATCATGTTAGGCTAGATTTTATAGTGTTAGGTGAACGATGAACCATGTGATTTGATATTTTAATTCCTAGTTTTATATATTTGATGTTAAAACGCGTTTTTGGATTGTTGAATGATTTATATACATTAATTTGAGTCTACAATTATTATGCATGTGATTGTATGATTTGTGGTTATTTATTTTTATCCATTCGAAAGAGGAAAAATAGATTAGACAAGGTATAAATCATCGTAGAGTCCGATAGGGAATAGAGATTTACCGCTATGCTTTACGTGAATCTCTAAGTGTTCATAAATATTCATGCATTTTTGTATATTTGCTCCCGTCATAGAGATATAGTCGGCGTCGTATATGAAAATAGGTTCAAGCTTAATCGAAAGAGAGTTTTGAATAAAATATGAACATTGATCGTTATAATTCAAACGTATTGTCAAATTGTAGAACTATGGTTGAAATAGATCATTACATGGGAATTCGCGAACCTAGTACGCCTTTTATTTTATTATTATCTCAACTTTGCATTTAGGACTATAATTGCACGTATAGAACTTTGCATTCATTTAGTTAGTTCATTCACTTTTGCGTAAATAGATTACTAGTTTTATCACAATTTATTTACAAAAACTCAAACAAAGTCTTTAGTTTCGGTTAAGGTTGAATTAGATAGAATTCAATTATTAAATCTCTGTGGGAACGATACTTGGACTTCAAAATCCACTTTATTACTTGAAACGAACCGTATACTTGCGGTACTATAAGTCGAACACATTTTCGCGTGTCAAGTTTTTGGCGCCATTGCGGGGGATTTAAGTTAGTTTGGTTTTATTTACTTAGACACTAATTCAAACTTCTTAGTTAATATTCATTTTTGTAGTGTTTTTGAAGTTGTCTATCAGTTTCCTGAATTGCTACTAGTGTCCATCTCTCAGGTCTTACATGCGAAGATCGTTCGACGGTGAGCTGATTCCAACTGATCCAGAGATCGAAAGGACCTTTCGTCGTAGACAAAGGGAAGCAGCAACAGCAGCACAAGAAACAGATCAGGAAGAGCTAGTACCAATGGCTGATCAACAACTTAATCCAGCACCTCTGGCAAATGCAGAGGCAGGAGATGAAGGAAATAGGCTACTGGGAGATTTCATGGCACCATTTGTTGTCCAAAGCCAATCTAGCATTGTCTATCCATCATTTGGGCAGCCAAACTTCCAATTAAAAACAAATGTCATCCAACTCTTCCAGAATGGACATCAATTTCACGGGATGGCTACTGAAAATCCACATACACACAAATCACGATTCTTGGATATGTGTCAACACTTCAGATACCAAGGAATTTCATAAGACGCTATCAGACTAGGGTTGTTTCCATACACCTTACGGGATAAAGCTCTGGAGTGGCTGGATTCACTTCCTATTGCAAGCATAACCACTTGGGATGAGCTAGCTCACAGGTTTTGCACAAAGTTCTTCTCACTAGCCAAGGTCGCACAACTGAGACATGTTATATCAGTATTTACGCAAAATGACTCCGAATCTTTCGATGAGGTCTGGAACAGGTTTAAAATGTGCTACGGAAGTGTCCTCAGCACAGGTTTGATAAGACAACCCAGATTCGATTATTCTATACAAGACTACTTCCATCTTTCAGAAGCATGGTAGACTCTTCATCCAATGGCTCATTAACCACAAAAACTGTCGACGGAGCATGGGAGTTGTTTGAAAGGATGGCAGATACTTCAGCAATATGATCGTCCGAACAGGTAGTTCAGAAGAAATCAGCGGGTCTCTATGAAGTTGACACCTATTCAGCCTTGTCTGCTAAAATTGATTCCTTGTTTCACAAGGTAGAAAGCATATATCATTCAGCAAACGCTAAAATCGAATTGTGAATAGTGTGGGGGCAGAACACAACACGAAGGAATGTCCAATTCTTTTACAAGGGGTAGAACATGCAGATTATGCATAGTGGGGTCAACGCCAATAGAACAATCCTAACTCTGACACATACAATCCCGGGTGGAGAAATCATCAAAATTTCTCTTGGAGATGAGAGCAAAACAAGGATTGGAGAGGAGATCAAAACAAGTTCCAAAATCAAAATAAACATCAAGGGCAGTTTCAACAGGAAAAAAAGAGACAGTTGGATGAAATGTTTGCAAAATTTATGGAGAAGACAGATAAGTATATAGAGAAGACAGAAACAACTCTCCAAAATCAAGGAGTAGAAATCAAGAACCTTGAAACTCAGATGGGACAGATAGCATTTGCAGTAAATGGACGAGCACCGGGTAACCCCAGAGAACATGTTCAAGCTATTACTACAAGAAGCGGGGTTCAGCTGCCAGAAATACATGTCAAGAAACCAGGTTCAGACAAAGTAGCAGTATCTCCTACAAACGAGGATAAAACAGACCACACTAAGGTGACATCCACCAAAGAGGGTTCAGACACTTCACAAGTCAAAACAACTATTCCTATCAATCCATATGAATCTCCAATCCCATTCTCTTAAAGGTTAAGGAAGCATAAGTTGGACCAACAGTACATGAAGTTTTTGGAGGTTTTCAAGAAACTTCACATCAACATTCCATTTGCTGAAGCAATCATGCAGATTCCTAGTTACGCCAAATTCTTCAAGGACATCCTATCCAATAAGCGCAAACTTGAAGAACATGAAATGGTGATGCTCATAGAGGAATATAGTACAAGAATTCAGAAAAAGCTTCCTCCAAAGCTAAAAGATCCAGGGAGTTTCACTGTTCCCTGCACTATAGGAAATTTTCATTTTGATAAAGCTTTATGTGATTTGGGTGCTAGTATTAACTTAACGCCACTTTCTATTTTCAGGAAACTAGGATTGGGGAAAGTTAAAGCAACTACAGTGACCTTACAACTAGCTGACCGGTCTATCACTCATCCACGAGGAATCATCGATGATGTCTTGGTTAAAGTGGAGAAATTTATATTTCCAGCAGACTTTCTTATTCTTGACATGGAGGAAGATAAAGATGTGCCACTCATTTTGGGTCGACCATTTTTGGCTACTGGAAGGGCTCTTATTGATGTATAGCGAGGACAATTGATTCTGAGATTGGGAGAAGAACAAATTTCTTTCAACGTCTTCAAGGCTATGAAATTTCCTACAAAGACTGACAGTTTTTTCCAGATTGATGTGGTTGACAGAGCAATTCAAGAAACTTTTCAGTTGCAACATCCAGTCGACACTTATGAGGCTTGCATCATACATTCTCAATCCACTCATACTAACTCGAGTGAGATTGAGATTTGTGCAAGATTCATGGAAACAAACCCACCTTATGCAAGAAAACGAAGTTGTGAGGAGTTGGGGACCGGTTCTACAAAGCCTCTACCATCAATACAACAACCACCTAAGCTAGAGCTCAAACAACTACCATCTCATCTGCGGTATGCTTACTTGGGGGAGTCTCTATACTCCCGGTCATAATATCAAATTCAGTTAACGAGGTGGAAGAGGAAAGATTGCTTCGGGTGCTCAGAGATAATCAAACAGCTATTGGATCAGCCCTTCAGTTTGCATGCATAAGATCCTCATGGAGGATGATTTCAAGCCAAGTGTAGATAGTCAGAGGTGGCTAAATCCAAATATGAAAGAGGTAGTCAGAGCGGAGTGATTAAACTTTTAGATGCAGGTATCATATATCATATCTCAGACAGTGCATGGATAAGCCCCGTTCAGGTTGTACCAAAGAAATGAGGTATTACGATGGTAAGGAATGAGAACAATGAATTAATACCTACCAGGACTGTTAATGAATGGAGAGTTTGCATTGACTATCGCAAACTCAACAATACTACTCGCAAGGATCACTTCCCTTTGCCTTTCATTGATCAGATGTTGGAGAGGTTAGCAGGTTACTCACATTACTGCTTTCTTGATGGGTATTTCGGTTACAATCAGATACCTATAGCGCCAGACGATCAGGAGAAGACTACTTTCACTTGCCCCTATGGTACATTTGCCTACCGTAGGATGCCTTTCGATTTATGTAATGCACCGGCCACTTTTCAGCGTTGTATGATGGCCATCTTCTCTGATATGGTAGAAAAATTCATAGAAGTCTTCATCGATGACTTCTTGGTGTTTGGTTCGTCGTTTGATGAGTGGTTGGAGCATCTAAGTTTGGTGTTGCAGCGTTGTAAGGAAACAAATCTGGTATTGAATTGGGAGAAGTGCCATTTTATGGTACATGAGGGCATCGTGTTGGGACACTGCATTTCATCTGAGGGGGATCGAGGTGGAAAAAGCAAAAATTCAGGTCATTGAGAAATTATCACCACCTACATCAGTTAAGGGTGTTCACAGTTTTCTGGGGCATGCTGGGTTCTATAGACGCTTTATAAAAGATTTCTCACAAATTACGAAGCCTCTTTGCAACCTGCCACTCAAAGATGCCACTTTTGACTTTAATGTAGATTGTCTACGGGCTTTCAGCACTCTGAAAGACAAGCTTATCTCAGCACCGGTCATCATAGCACCAGATTGGGAGTTATCGTTCGAACTTATGTGCGATGCTAATGATTATGCGATGGGGACAGTGTTGGGGTAGCGAAAGGGTAAGATTTTTCATGTGATCTACTATGCAAGCAAGACACTGAATGATGCACAACTCAACTGTGCTACTACTGAGAAGGAGCTTCTAGCTGTGGTCTATGCCTTCGATAAATTTCGATCCTATCTTGTTGGGTCGAAGGTAATAGTCTACACGGATCATGCTGCATCGAAGTACTTGATGACAAAGGAGGATGCAAAATCACGCATTTCGAGGCAAAACGAGCTTTTTCGAAAAAATTTCAGGCCGACTAGTAATTTTATGGTTCAAAGTAGTTTTGACTATGTTTTATAGTGTATTGCGCTTCCCGTAGTTTCAAATGTGTTGTGATAAATTTTGGGGATGTCGAGTGGTCGGGGGTATTTTTGGCAAAAAGTTAGAATTTTAGGGTAAAATGGCCAAAAACAAGTTTTTGAAGAGTTGAGTACATTTTCATATTTTTCCATGTTGCATACACTCTTCACACTCACTTCAACTTGTTCGGCACGAGATTCGAGACTTTGGGTGCGATAAGGGCGAAAGAGTCCAAAACTTTGGAAAAAAGTTGAAATTTTAAGAGAAATTGACTAAATACAAGTTTTTAAGGAATTGCGTGAATTTAAAATTTTTTCCATGTTCCTTACACTTACTTTAATTTGTTCGATACGAAAAACGAGGCATTGGGCGTCGGGATGGTCAATCAAGGATAAAAATTGGGAAAAGCTGCCAAACTGCCCAGCTGGTAGTCTAAGCGATCGCTTAGTGCAACCAGCTGGACTATCGCTTAGTGCCATACCAAATTCAAAATTTCCCTCCAAGCTTACTCTAAGCGGTCGCTTAGAGTAAATTTCTAGGCAAAATGCCCGACATTTTAAGATACCAACTGGGGTCACTCCCTTCATTTCATGGCATTTCTCGAACACAATAGCACACGAGTCACCCTCTCCCAGCACCGAACTTGCCTACACAAAGGGTTTAGACCAAATCTTCCACTACTATCATCATATTGTACATCTCATTGTGCATTGCAACAACGAAATTCAAGGTATGGTTTCATTTCTCTCAACCCTCGTCTCCTCCGTTCTTGAGGTGGTTTACTCGAATTTTATTTGTTTTAATTGATGCAGTATGGGCTTAGGTAGTTGATTGGTTTTATGAATGTGATGGTGTCATGAAATATTTGGGATTAGATTCACTATTAGTTTACTTGACAACTTTGTACAACTTGCTATGCTTATAAGGTGTTCGATGAATTGCCAAAGAGAAATTTCTCATGCCTTTGTGTTGATTTCGAAATTCCCCTTGGGGATGAATGTTTGAATATGCTCAATGTTATGCAATTCATTGTCAAAACACATGGAAACACACAACGGCACACATAGGCACATTATCTAGGCATCACGTCACTCACGTCACCAACTTTGCCTCTCGTTTTACCTATCCATATGATATCCGATTGCTCTAATTTTTTGATATGTCCTGGACCATAATGAGTACTTTCACATGCCCGAAAATTTATCGGGAAAATTTTGATTTTTCTCGGCGGTGTCCGGGGTCGAACATGCCTTAATTTGACAAAGTTGACCACTTGACTTTCTTTTTGGTTTGTGCATGATACATTACACTTTCTATACCCATTATCACACATCATGTCACATTTTCTCGGTTGGAACTAAGTCTTGCCACCTCATGTCATTTTCTAGGCATCACCACACCTCACGTCCTCTACTTCGTCACTTAGTTTAACAACTCATATGACTTCCTAATTGCATGAATTTTGGATATATGCTAGAATACTATGAATATTTTCTTATGCCAGGAAGATGCCTGGGAAAATTTCGATTTTTATCGATGGTGTTGAGCTGTGAAAGTCCTTGATCGAACATTTTTAAAATGTGCCCTTGTGCATGAATTGAGCTAAGAGTGGGGTTTGTGAATTCTATATGGCCTTATGTGACCCTAGTCTATGCTTTAATTGAACGTTGAATGAGTGTTAGGCACATTGAAGTAAGTTTGGGGGGTTTTGCGCTTAATCTCACATTTTTCTTATATTTTATTATGAGGAATGCAATTTTGGTCTACCATTTGCATTGTGTTTTGCAGGATGCCTCCCAAACGCACATCCAAAGGAAAAGAAAAGACTGGATCCACATCTGGCACTACCCGCACCTAGTTACTTAGTGAGGGTGTGCGGCGATTTGTCAGTTAGGAGGCCCGCACGCGTTACGCTGATATTATCTCACAATGGGCAGTACTTCCAGAGCGACCGGTACGGTTGGTCAACTTTCCGGGTTTTGAGCTGACTATTTTAGTCCAGCTCTATCGTTGGGAAAAGTTGGTTGAGCGCCCCCACCCCATTTATGAGGGTCTCGTGCGAGAATTCTATGCCACCTTCAATAGCGAGATCGACACACCCGGGACCGATCACCAAAACCAGATTTGGATGCCGAGCACTTGGATCACATTCTCATTGGAGGTCATAATAGACTATTATGAGCTGACCTTTGATGACATCGTCCCAGTTCTACGTCAGTTCCCATAGCCTGAGGTAGCTAGGGTCTTATACAGGCGGGATAATACGTGGCCACTACAGATCGAAGAGTGGCCCTAGATTGAGCTCACACTATCCCTCGGCATTCTATTTCTCTTCATTTGCCATAATATTGAGCCGATGACCCATCAGAATGGTTTTCCTTACCCGAGAGCAGGATTCTTGTATCATTTGGCTCGGGGTAACAAGATTGATTTAGGCTCTTACATTTATAATCAGATAGTCTCTCTGGCCACCTGGGGTGATAGTCGCAGCTCCCTCATATTTTCGAGCTTGATCAGTGGCATCTGTATACGTGCGGGGGTCACTATCCCATCAGGGGAAGTCCCGGGACAACCGAGCCCATTTCTTAAGGGCAGTACATTGTGATGTGATCCAGGATAGGCAATCACTTGGCCGAGCTTTGGAGTCCAAAGGGTCGAAGTCAACAAGCCAAAGACCAAGTTTGGTGAAGGGGTCGAGGGTCGAAAGCAATTGGATCAACACAAAATGGAGGGTCGAAGACATAATTATGTGACCGCATAGTTATCACGGGATGCGGCCGCATCCAAATGGATAGAGACATGGCAGGAGGCAGAGTTATCTCTATGCGTCTGCATAGAGATACTCTATGCGGCCTCATAGAGTATTTTCGAATTTCCAGATTTCATTATATTTCTTATTTTGGCAAGTTTTAATATTTTTAGACTCTTGATATTTCGTGCTTTTTAGGTTTTCCATAGTTTCCATATAAATAGGAATTTTATTTCATTGTAAAGTGAAGTTTTTGATGATAATAAAAAATTGAGTTTTCTCTCCAATGGATCTTCCATGAAAAAATGAACTTATCAAATATTTCGTGTTAATATTTGGTGCGTTCAAACCAGAACTTATCAAAGGATTGGACTACCTTTGTGGTGTTCGCAAATCGGGGTTCTAGTTTCTGCACTTCAACGGGTTTAAGGTTAATACACCTTAAGTTCTTGGGTCATAAGGCTCGAGTCAAGTTCCTATCGTCTACAAACCTGAATTTGGGCTTTCCTGGTGTTTTCGAAATCAATCCGCAATTTCAATGTGATTCCCTCAACCGGGATCACATCAAGTGGTATCAGAGCTCGGGTTCTAGATTCAAGTTTTATCCTTTTTATTTTGTTTTGAGTCTTGTGTTTTTTCTTTCCTTCTTTGTTCTTGTGTCCAGTAATATTTCTTATATCTTTAATCAAAAATTCCCAAAAAAGAGAGTCAAAAGTTGTTTTTGTGCTCAATTTGAGTCCAAATCAACTTCCGTTTGTTTCGTTATTCTCGTAGTCAAATTTTTGAGTTTTCTAAAAAAAAAAATCGAAATTTTTACTGTTCATCCGTACGTAGGTACTGTTCAAGTCGGGAATAGTAAAAAAATATCTTGAAAACAGTTTAATATCCCACTACCTATTCTAAATCCAAAATCAATTTGTATTCAATCCCATCCAAACTCCAATTCAAGAACCACTTTCTTGACTCTATACAAAAATTCAAACTCCAATTCAAGAACCACTTTCTTGAATTTAAAAAGTCCAATCAAAGTTGTCCAGTTCAAGTCCTTTGAGTCTTTAAGTCAAAATGAGAGATAGGATGGATGGATGGGAAAGGATGTTGGTGGATATGGGGAGTATGTTGGATAGATTGGAAAAGAAATTGAATAGAACTTATATGGATCAATGTGATGATGTGTTTAGTGTGAGTAGTCGGGAAAGACGGGAACATAGAAATTTTGGTGGAGATGGTGTTAATCGGAGGATGGGAGGTGTAAAAATAACAATTCCACAATTTAAGGGTATGAATGATCTAGAGGCGTACGTGGCATGGGAAGAAAATATTGAACTAATGTTTGAGCGCTATCATTACTCCGAGAGGGAAAAGTTAAAGTTGGGTGTGAGCTCATTCGTGGACTATGTTGTGATTTGGTGGGATCAATTAACAACATCTAGGAAAAGGTGTGGTGAGAGAAGTATTGAAACTTAGGATGAGTTGAGAGGTATTATGAGGAAGCGTTATGCGCCTAATCATTTTTGTAGGAGGGATCAACGTGATCGGGAATGTCTGGATGAGCCTAGAAGATATAATGAAGTTAGGTATCCGAGGGAAGAGAAAATATCGTTTGTGGGAGATGTTGGTAGTACGTCAAGCAGAAGGACTATGTTGGATTATGAGCGTGACCTCTCAGAGCTTTGCGATTCAATTAGTCAGAGGGATAAACAAAAAGGCTCGAGAGAACATAGTAAGATGGTTGGTTATGAGAAAAAAAGAGAGATGCCACAAGAGAGTGAAAATCAGAAAGGAAAGTTGGAGCTGCAAAAAGAAATCGAAGAAGAATCTTCGGAGGGAAAGGAGTTGGAAGTGAGCTTAAATGGAAAAGAACCTGAAGTTGAGGAGGCCGTGGTGAAAACTAACAATTCCCTCCCTATCTTGAATAATTTTGTTTTGCAGGTCACCGATGATTCAGTTCCAGAAAACACTTCCATTGAAACACCAACCGACCCAAGGATGGAGCATCAGTTGCAACATGTGGAAGAAACTCACCAACAATCATACCACTTGGTCCCAACAAACAATCACGTTGACTTACAACCCGTTCCAAGCAATGTTCATCAGTTGGCGTCACAACAGTTGGAAATCTCTTCAATACCAAAAATTGACTTTGTGATTCCCGAGGAGAAGATGGAGTTTCAAAGGCACTGGAGGAATCTTATATGCAAAGAGCTGAGTGAAGGAGAATGGTAATAATGGCACATTGGAAGTGATATTAAAACAAGTGCATTGGCTAAGTAATGCAAGGAAGATGCATGGATATTCATCAAATGAAGTTGTTCTTGGAGCATTTCAAACTGGCATAATTAAGCAGTTAAGACGAGAGCACTTTGATCAGCGCGATGGAGATTGGGTTTACAATTGGAGACGGCGTATTTGAGGCCAAAAGAGGTCCAAATTGCATCCAAGGAGAGATGGGCCATTCCATGTGCTTGAATTGATTGGAGGTAGGGCTATAATTTGAGCATTCAAGTTATGGATTTGAGGTCGAATCCTTTCGAGGGAGAGGGAGTAATGTGATCTGGGATAGGCAATCACTTGGCCAAGCTTTGGAGTCCAAAGGGTCGAAGTCAACAAGCCAAAGACCAAGTTTGGTGAAGGGGTCGAGGGTCGAAAGCAATTCGATCAAGACAAAATGGAGGGTCGAAGACATAACTATGCAGTCGCATAGTTATCACGGGATGTGGCCGCATCCAAATGGACAGAGACATGGCAGGAGTTAGAGTTATCTCTATGCGACCGCATAGAGTATTTTCGAGTTCAGTTCTATATTTTTGCGCGAATTTCCAGATTTCAATTTATTTCTTATTTTGGCAAGTTTTATTATTTTTGGACTCTTGATATTTCTTACTTTTTGGGTTTTCCATATTTTCCATATAAAAAGGAATTTTATTTCATTGTAAAGTGAAGTTTTTGATGATAATAAAAAATTGAGTTTTCTCTCCAATGGATCTTCCATGAAAAGATGAATTTATCAAATATTTCGTGTTAATATTTGTGGCGTTCAAACCAGAACTTATCAAAGGATTGGACAACCTTTTGTGGCGTTCGCAAATCGAGGTTCTAGTTTTTGCACTTCAACGAGTTTAAGGTTAATACATCTTTAGTTCTTGGGTCGTGAGGCTCGGGTTAAGTTCCTATCGTCTACAAACCTGAATTTGGGCTTTCCCGGCATTTTCGAAATTATTCCGCGATTTCCATGCGATTCCCTCAACTGGGATCACATCACATTGGAGGCTCAGGATCGGGCTAGGATTCGACATCGGGAGAAGTTAGCCGAGTGAACGAGGAGATAGCAGCAGGCTGCCCTTTGACAGGAGGGGGACGACATTGAGATGCCTCAAGCATCGCCACCACCAGAGGCTGTTGATACGCAGCTGCTACGACAAATGTTTGCTACTCTCACCACCACCAGTCGAGATGTGCAAGACACACGGCAGACCCTTGGGACTTTGAGCACTGATATGTAGACGGTCCGACATCATCTCCAAACCGTAGAGAGATTCGCTTCTGCAGCCCAGCGGGAGTCCTTAGCATCTAGACATGCAATCGACATCATGAATAGTTGACTCAGCACATACGTGGGTCGAGTGGATGGGATTCAGCTTCGGGCAGATGGGATTCAGCTCCGGGCAGATGAGATGTGGGACAGCTTGGGTAGCATGGAGACAGAGGTTCGACAACAGTCCACCTTGCTTCATTCAGTGCATACGGAGTTGGCACAACAGTCTACGTTGATTCAGTTGGTACGTGCAGAGTTGGCACAGTAGTCCGAGCTCATGAGACGGTTCCTAGCATGCCCACCACCACCAGGGGATGACACTGTCGGGGCCAACTATTTTTCACCTTCTTCACCACCACCTCCATATTGATCAGGGAAGTTTCTATCGCAATATTTTGTTTTTGTATAAGCATTGTCAAATTCTATATTTTCAAACTTACAATTTCACATTGGGACAATGTTTGTATAAGTTTGGGGGGTGGTCGAATTTGTAGAACTGAAGTGATAAATTTGGCATTTGAATTACTTTCATTAGCCATCGATGTATTGTGTGTTGTTATTGCCCATGGTGTGTGCTTGTGTGAGTTTAATGGCCTTGTCGGCAATGATGTGATTATTGGAATTAGTATGAGCTATGAATAGTGGATACTGTGCACGTTAGGTTGGCCAATACTTGTTTATGTGGAAACTTGACACTGTTTGTACACGTCACTCATGTTTGCATGCTAAGGTGATGGTTGGGGCCATTATTTATAGGAGAATTGAACATGATAGGTTGACCCAAAAAATCCTCTACTGTACTTATCGAATAACCATTATTTTAGTAGTTTGGAGATGATTTAGCTATTATAGGGGAGCATTGAGATAAGTAGGGATTCCATGAATGAAAACTATATTGTGTGGATTGTTTAGACCAATGAGACGAAGATGAGGTGAAAGTTTTAAGTTAGAGGTTGATTTTTGAAACTAAGTGTCTAGAAAAATAGGGCCATGTCATAATTTTTGTGAGGAAAACACTTTTTTCAAACCTTTATGACTCGAGCAATTAAGCCTGTAAGGGTGAATAAAAACCTGATGTCCTAAAGTCAACTAACTTGGGAGTCATTGGCCTAAAACTTGCATTACAACAAAAAAAGCATTTTGCAACGTTTGGTCGAATGTTGCAAACCTCAGTGTTGCCGTAGAGTGGAAGGATACGGCAACATTTTTTAAACGTTGCCAAATGGTCACTTTTGGCAACGTTTTTAAAGTGTTGCCGAAAGTGTACTTTTTGACAACATTTTTTAAACGTCGCCAAAAGTTAGCCAACAGGACCTTTTGGCAACGTTTAAAAAATGTTGTCAAAAAGGTCCTGTTGCTAACTTTTGGCAACGTTTTTTAAACGTTGTATTTTATTAACAAATATTTTGCTGTTTTTCGTGTTATTTGTAATTATTTCACCTACTTTTACTAATACCAATATATAGTATATGAAACTAAGATATGTAAATTAAAAAACGTTGCCGAAACGTTGTATTTTATTAACAAATATTTTGCTGTTTTTCGTGTTATTTGTAATTATTTCACCTACTTTTACTAATACCAATATATAGTATATGAAACTAAGATATGTAAATTAAAAAACGTTGCCGAAACGTTGTATTTTATTAACAAATATTTTGCTGTTTTTCGTGTTATTTGTAATTATTTCACCTACTTTTACTAATACCAATATATAGTATATGAAACTAAGATATGTAAATTAAGCAACATTTATAAAACGGAAATTTTTTGATAAAATGAGATTAAAATTTCATTACATATATTTAAACCATACAAAATATAAAATGGAAATAAATGTCTTCTTCTTGCATCTCCATTTCATCAAACTAACTTGAAGCTACTATTGTCTCTTTTATACAAAATTCACCATGTACAAATATAGGAGCTCTGCTTGGTTACCTACAAGGAAAATAATAAATATCTTGTAAAGAAAATAATAGATATGAAGCAAATGGATAGACCAAAATCAATAGCACATAAGCAACAGACTAGACTATATAAACAACAATTAAGGCCATTTCGGTGATGACAAGTTTTTTACTCTAGGATGCTTTCATAATTGTGGGTGTGTCCACACAAGAAATTACTAATTAATTCCTAAGAAGTGGAAACTGGAGACTAAGGAAAATAAGGAATTTTATCTCTTATACAAAGATCGCCAAGTCCAGATTTTTATCTTCTCGTCATCTTTAATTATGTGAAGTGTTGTCTAGTCCATCCTATACCCATACCATCGTTTAATGGTCCATAACATAATAACACCAAACCCAATCTAGCACACATGAATACAATTATACAAATTTTATACCCACCTCGGGTATCAGGCTGGTCAGTCGTGTAGTTCATATTTTCTAATCATACACATCATTTCAACCTTCCTCCTTTGATGATGATCCTGTCTCCCCCCTCAAGCCAAATGAGAAGAGCCATCTGCAATCAATGTGGGACCACATAAGAAAGTTGAAAAGATAGGTGCAAACTGTAACAAGGCAGATGAACTACTTGGATAAATAAAAGGGTGAAATCATGACAAGCACTAGGATCATAAAATTAACCTAGATCACACCAGGTCCATCCAAACAAATCACTAAAAAGGCAAGTGAAGTTTAACTCTGCTTGTGATTGATTAGAAATGTAACCAATCACATGACAGTCATCTTCACACCTACTTTGTGACTGGTCCTGTACAGGCAGGTCCAAACTAGGTAAATTTTCCCCACCAGCTATGACAATATTAGAATTATATAGAGCAGCACTTGCAACAAACCTTACAAGCAACATGAAATTTTGCAAGAATTTGATTGCCACATTCGGGCTCATCATGGAAAACCAAATGGGGGCTAAATTTTATATCTATCAGTAACTATTTCCACAATAATCCTAAGTCCTATATATAGATAATTTCTTCTACTTAGAATTACAGCATTTTTTACTCAATAGATCAATGTGGTGGCTTCTGTGGTATGAATTCAAAAGGTATAGCCACGGAACAATTTCAGTAAATCCAAAACAAATAATGTGTAGAATGCAAAGTTGTTCTGTACTATAAAATAAGGAAATCCAATTAAGCAACTGGGAAAAAAAAATATTTCAAAGCATGTAGGTGACAACAGTGTCTGCACAAAACTCTTACAATCATAGATAAGTAAGAGTCCAATCTGTATAGATTTTGATAGATCAAGTTGATAGCATCTCTGATCTCACAATCTGTCCACTGAGAACCTTCCTGGTTTATTTCTGGAAGTTTTGCAAATATTAGAGGAATTGAATAGCTTCCATCCACCGATGACCTACTCTGCACGGTCAATGAATTTAAAATTGTGATAACATCTTGAACAAAGCAGTCAGGAATAAATCATAGCAGCATGATTTCTCAATGTTGTGTAAGCATACTACAATGTTGCAAAGCCTCTCGAAAACATATGCAGATAATGCAACTATTACAAAGGTGTTAAGGGAAGAAACTCAAGGCTGCAAAACCCATTAGCTACCTGACGATTTGCATGGAAATGGCCAATGGATGCTTCCAATTTCGTAAATAGCTATTGATTGAAACTAAGACTGAGGGCAATGATCTCTCCAAATCCTTAACTAAATCATCTCCAACTCTCTCGACCTCCATATATACCTATGTCCATTTTCAAGCAAATAAAAGTTCATTGATACAGCAGCAACAAATAATTTTATGCAGTCAGATCACTTGTTGATCAATGCAATTACAGCAGGTCAGGAACATATATCATTTCCATAATCTCATCATATCCATATGTCTCTTAGGCTTCCCTTATTGAAACTAAAACCTGCTAGCTTAACAAAAAGAACACTGTATGATTCTGACCACGCACAGACATAATCAGTGAATCACAGTCCACTGTCCACAGATAGTTAAAACTTAAAACCACATTATTTACCGGGTTCGGCGCACAGCAGGCTGGCTCAGTGGCTCTGGCACTCCAAGTCTCTAAGTCTGCAATGTGCAATCCCAAGCAATCTCCAACAGACCGCAACCAGTGGCGAACTCAATCTGCAGGCGTCGAACTGTCGAAGACTCCAAGTTCGAACACAGAACACTCAGCAGTCCACACTCTCGCACAGTCGCACCCAGGCCAGACACGCCCAAACCCAAACCCAAACACGCCCAAATCTCGCACCACAGTCCACAGTCACTCTACACTCCACAATCTCTCTCAAGTCTCAACTCACAGTTACTCACTCACGGACTCACCCTCACCACCTCATGAGTCACGGCCTCACACTCACACAGCTACACTATCACAGATTCACAGTCACGGAGTCACCACTCACCAGAGACTCACGTCACTCACCACAGATACGTCGTTGGCGATGGCGTCAACGCACAGTCTGAGTCACTCCACAGTCTCCACTCACACGTCCAGCGAAAGCCCTTCGCAGTTCGCCCCTTCCACCAGCGCAATGACAATACAAATCGCATTAAGGGACAAAGGTTTGAAGAAATCAATTTGGGCGTGATTGGGTTTTAATTAATAAATGGGTTGGGCCTGGCCTCAACGAGTTTTCTTGGGCCAACCCATAAATCGATCCAACATAATTCACCTTCTTAACCCAAAATCCGAGCCCACTTAAAGTATTTTCTTTCTGCAACGTTTATAAAATGTTGCAAAAAGTTAAAAGTTTTGATAACGTTTTATAAATACTGCCAAAGGGTTTGTCTTTTGCAACGTTTTATAAACGTTGCAAAAGAAAGATCTTTTGGCAACATTTATAAAACGTTGCCAAAAGGTTTGTCTTTTGCAACCTTTATAAACGTTGTGAAAGATAAATTTTTTCGCAACGTTTTATAAACGTTACAAAAGATTCTTTTAGCAACGTTTAAAAAACGTTGCGAAAGATAAAGTTTTTTGCAACGTTTTATAAACGTTGCGAAAAGTTTTATTTTTTGCAACACTAAATAAACGTTGCAAAAAGGGGTCTATTGCAACATTTACTTAAAAAATGTTGTCAAAGCTCAATTATGTTATGCAAGGCAACATTCACCTATTCGAATGTTGCAATTGACCCCTTTAGCAACATTTAATACATAAATGTTGCCTTTTAAGTGTTGCAAAAAGGCATTTTTGTTGTAGTGTTGCTATAGGGGTCATATAGAAAGCAAGGGGGAAAGAGACAAAAGAAAAAGAGTGAAAATACATATTCTCGAGCCTTTATAACTTGAGTAAGTAAGCCTGAAAGGGTGATTGAAACCTGGTGCCCTAAAATCAACTAATTTGAGAGTCATCGGCCTAAAGCTCGATACATGGGTTATATAGAAAGCAAATGAGATATGTTAAAACAAAGAAAATGGCCCGAAGACATTTAGTTGATGAAATTATACATTTGATGCAAGATAAGTAACTTAGTTTAGTATTGAGGTTGAACCAATCAAAGAAATAGGAAAATCCTTGCTTGTTGAAGTGTGAACTTGTGATTGCGAGGTCTATTCAAACTAAGAGAGGTTAAGAACTTAGGTAAATTAAATTTTTACTCTAGAACACACCCCGGGATAATTGAGTGAAAAGAATGAATTTGGGGGTGTGTATCTCTCGAGCGAAGAAAGAAAAATCTGACTACATTGGGTCGGGATTTGAACCCGTCATAAGCTTTGTATGTTTGCATGAGTATACACACATACGTCAAATTTTGCACATGATAAGTGTAGGTTGGTCTAATTCTGCACTGTTGAAACTGTTCACTATGTGATTATTAAATTCTAATTCTGAGACATAATAGACTGTTAAATCATGTTTTGTGTTAAGTTAAGTCACCATCTTGTTTGAGGACAAACAATAGTTCAAGTTTGGGGGGTTTGATAAGTGCGTTTTACGCACTTATTTAGGCTACAAAACATGGCTAATTGTGAACGTATATGTTAAATTATGGCTTAATTCGGTACACTATGTGTTTGTAGGGCTACATTGATGGATGGAACAAAAAGTATGCGAAAACAAGTGAAGAAGGGCTAAAACGGAAGAAAACCAAAATTCAGGGACCAAATTGCAACTTTCTAAAAGTTGTACCGAAGATCTAATCGAGCATGGAGATGGACTAAGTGCAAATTGGTGAAGTCATGGGATGATTGAGGAAGGAAAAAGAAGAAAAGAGGCCAAGATATGAGAGAATGAAATTTGGGGACCAAAACGAAGAAACTTAGAAGTCTTCATTCCAAGCGGTCGCTCAGTTACCTCTAGGAAATTCAGGAGGCCAGACTTCAAAGCCAAGCGGTCGCTTGGTACAATTTTTTGGTGACAAATTTAGTTTCCTTATTTGATTTAACCTCTTGTGGAAACCAATCTAGAACCCCTTTTTAACCCTAAACACGACCAGAAACGAGGGGTTACGCATTATTCTACTACTTGGGACATATTGAAGAGGAAGAAGAAGGCGAAGAACGAGGAGATTACTTCAAGATTCAAGATTTCACTTCAAGATTTGATAGGGTGATGTCTTCTCTTATTTGCTTTATTTCTTCTCTTAGTTTTCTTAGTTCTATCATGTTAGGCTAGTTTTTATAGTGCTAGGTGAACGATGAACCATGTGATTTGATATTTTAATTCCTAGTTTATATATTTGACGTTAAAACGCGTTTTTGAATTGATGAATGACTTATATACATTAATTTGAGTCTACAATTATTATGCATGCGATTGTATGATTTGTGGTTATTTATTTTTATCCATTCGAAAGAGGAAAAATAGATTAGACAAGGTATAAATCATTGTAGAGTCCGATAGGGGATAGAGATATATCGCTATACTTTACGTGAATCTCTAAGTGTTCATAAATATTCATACATTTTTTATATTTGCTCCCGTCATAGAGATATAGTCGGTGTCGTATATGAAAATAGGTTCAAACTTAATCGAAAGGGAGTTTTGAATAAAATCAGAACATTGATTCGTCATAATTCAAACGTGTTGTCAAATTGTAGAACTAGGGTTGAAATAGATCGTTACATGGGGATTTGCGAACCTAGTACGCCTTTTATTTGATTATTATCTCAATTTTGCATTTAGGACTATAATTACACGTAGAGAACTTTGCATTCATTTAGTTAATTCATTCACTTTTGCATAAGTAGATTGCTAGTTTTATCATAATTTAGTTACAAAAACTCAAACAAAGTCTTTAGTTTCGGTTAAGGTCGAATTAGATAGAATTAAATTATTAAATATCTGTGGGAACGACACTTGGACTTCATAATCCACTTTATTACTTGAAACGAACTGTATACTTGCGATACTATAAGCCAAACACATTTTCGCGTGTCAATTATCAACCACTTGAAGAGGCCAATCCAAGCTTGAAGAAGCAACACCCATTTCGTTTATGTACTTTGAGCAAGGACTCGTTGGCGTGCACATGAATAGACCAGTTGAACGTAAATTCAAAAAACCTTTTTTTTGTTAGAGCATATTAAAAGGTGCGCAGTTTATTTTCAAATATATGGAGCTGTGGGTTGTACAATTTTTTTTTTAATTAAGCTCAATGATTTGTAATCCTAATTTATGTTGTATTGGAAAATTCAGCTGCATACCTATTCCTTCTGGTGAAAGTTTTCTCTATGTTGGTTGGCTTAGTGTGGCTTATTGTTTACATTTCCTGAAATAGGCTAGGTATTGAATGTTATAATGTAAATTGATTTTAAATTTGGTTACATTTTACTTATTTTAATGTGTTCCTTAATTTAGACTTTCTTAAGCTTGGTGCTAATCTTCATTTTCTGAATTTGATAATTGCATTGTGATCATTATCTTAAGCCTCTGTCCTCTATTCATGTAACAGGATCTGGCACTGGTTGTGCATGAAAACAGCTACAATTTGCTTCATTAAAACTAATGGTAATTTGTATATATCATGGTTTCTTATTTTCTTTTATAATTGGATTGTAGAGTTTGTTCATTGGACTTCTTCCATTTTTTTGGTTCTTTTACTGATGTTTGTCAGTGGGTTAAGCAATTATTAAAATTTCGACACAATGAATAGCATGAAGACTTCTAGATGGTTTTTGAGGAATAGTATGAAGACTCAATTCCCACACAATGAAACTTGAGGAAAAGTAGTTCTACAAGAAATTCATATATAGATGAACATTAACACTCTTCACCATGCACGTGATGTTAAGTATAGAGTATGAATACATTAGCAAACAACAACAAAATGATATATTCATAGGATATATACAAAGAACAAACTGAGGTCAATTGTAATCCAAATGAACAATACCTAGTACATGACTTTCGAAGAAATTGACGTAACTTTTGCATACGGTGTCCGTTTTGGGCCCATGACCCCATTTCGAAAACTTCGCGATGATTCCCATTGAACTCACCACTTTGTCATGATGCATAATTGATTTTGGCCGTTTGAATTTGTTTACTGAGTCAAAATGACATTTAAAGTTTCCTAGTTCATTATTTGTTTATTTTGCTTTGTAGTCCAACCCATTAAGGGACTACTAGCCCAGTATGTTATAACTAAGATTTTCCTTTCTAGGTGCAGTCTTCCTGTTTGACTTCAGAATCAAAGTTCAAAAATTATGGCATTCAGCTGCTAATGGATCGTTGATAATATGATTATATTTCAGTATTTATACACTTTTACGTTTCTCGTAAATCAATCCTATTGTGTATTTTTGTGGACAGTTTTGAGTTCATTACGAATTATAAGATTCAAATTTCGGCTCAAGTAGTTTAATCGTGAATGTCTGAACCTTGACAATATGCACTATCCTGGAAGGCGAGAAGTTGAATGTCAGCTTGAGTTATCTTTTTAGGAAAGGGTCTCAATATATGAGTAAATACTGCCTTGACATCCAAACTGATACTTTCTCCTAGACATCCAAACTGATATTTTCTCATTTTCCGAATTCCTTAGGTAGGAAGATAGCATACCAAGACAATATTGGGGCATTCCTTCAGGATTGACAAGTCTGATAGGAAGGCTACCAGAAGACCCTTTCATTTTCCCTTCACTAATTGTTGCAATCAGATATGCTACGTTCTTTGCCTGATGATCAAGGAATGGCAGCAGTCTGATACAGTGTCAATGCCATTATTTTCCACTTGGAAAGAAGATAAGAAAATATTAAATATAATCAATAACGGTGTGTTTTTAAATTTGTTAAGTACAATTTGCAAAAATTGAACTAGTCATTAATAGGTTTGTCCAAGTAGTACATAACAAATTAAGCATTGTAAACATAAACTCAGAAATTAACCCACCTTCAACGATGTAGTGGTGCGCACTATCTGTTTTGGGGTATGATCTATGTCTAATGCCATTAAAATCTACCTTTTCTTTGTAAATTGTAATAGGCATTATGGTTTCATTCTTATATTTTCCTTTTATGGCGTGGCATCATGTTTGTTTTGATGATAGAAATTGTCTCCACATTTTCTGATCTATACTTTTCTTTTGAAATGCATTGATAGTGCAGTTTCATATAGTCTAGATTTTATGCATTTGTGGCCCTGAACATTTGTCCATCCCCATCTTGCTTACATTGTTTTTGCCCCAACTCATTTATGTTTCTCTTTGGTGGTAAAACATTTTTTTTGTTTCCAATTAGTTATTTGACAAAAATATTTATTTGACACGATGTTAGAGGCTCGCCTCCAAGGTTATAATGGACAAAGAGTGGATGCACTTATCAACGTTATCATCTAAAACTTGTATTACAAATCTAGTTATCAAAAAAAAATTAACGTATAATGATCATAAATTTGAACTTGTAGATTTTCAGAACAATATAGAGATAGAGCATAGAATTTTGTTGAACGAGCTCGTGCAAATTGTAATTCAGAAATGATAGTATGCCCTTGTGTTAAGTGTAGGAATCTAATTCATCACCATTATGATATAGTCTATGAACATTTGGTTATTAAGGGTATGGATCCTGTGTACACCATCTGGATATTTCATAGAGAACAACCAAATGAATTAGATTTGGTCGATGTAAAAATGCTCGAGTCACGTAGACTGTTTAAAGACTTCTATGCACAATATGATGTAGATCCTGGAAACCCTCCTGATGGAAGAAAGAAAGAAATCAAAAGTTTAATTGATGATGCAGAAGCTCCTTTATATCCTGGCTATAAGACGTTTATGAATATGTCAGCTTTTGTTGCTATGTTTAATGTATTACTAGCTACCTATTCTTGATTTTATTTGGATTTAAATCACTTACTATTTCATATGTTTTATCAACATATTGATTTGTTTGTAACCAAATGTTAGTTTGATTCACGTTAAAATTTAAAGAGTTATATAAATCTTAACTTGTCCACTTTTTTAGGGGTATAGATAAAAAGATAAAAAAAATGGCAATGACTTATGATTTTGGCATGTTGACTTCGTGGGTGACTTGAAATATCTCCACTTGCCATTCGAAAGGTAAATTGCTATAATTCAAGGTAAGTAAACCTCCAATTGTCTTCATAAATTACTTTTTAAATGTATAAACGTGTTGTCTAAATTGGTATTATGTTAAATTTAATATTTTATCATTATATTTTATATCATAAATTATTTTAATGATCGTTCATGAATATTAATTAATTCATAAATTTGTATGAAATTTCATGAAATAAAGAGTTTTTAAATGTCAATTGAGAAGGAATGTTTTTAAAAATATATGTATCCCAAATATTTTTATTACGAGGTATATGTCTATGCTATGAGTGGGAAATGGGGTGGGGGACCGACGTACCTAACCAATGAGTCCATCTACCAATGATTCTCCCAACTAGGAAGAGGAAGGAGACAGGGCTATGAACCTAGAAATAGGGATTAAATGCCCATCTGTTGTACGTTTCACCATTCCTATAGCCACAGCACTTCAGATGTAGAGATATTGCTAAACACCCAAACAATTAGAGAAGAAACAATCGCCTGTAGATGGACTTAACTCCTAAGCAAGTTCGACAACCTAGGAATGATGAGGCACACGCCCCAATAGGGGTGACGCCCAACGAAAGCTAGACAACGATGGAGAAAGACCTATAGAGGGTCGAAGGCAAAGAAGGAGCCCCTCAGCCAATGCTGGACGTGAACCCATCAGAAAAATTGACACCATTTTCGGAGGTCCCTATGTCAGGGAAGAGTTTAGAAATGCCCAAAGGAATAATGCTAGAGAAGCCAAAGACCCCCCGATAGTGAGGTTCATAGTCATTAATAGCCAATCCTCTACTGAAAGAGAAATTCAACCCATCACATTTACTCAAATTGATGTGGTGACCCGAAACAGTCTCAAAAGGAAGTTGGTAAAATACGGAAGCTTAGTTAACATTTTATTTGTAGCCACATTCGATAAGATGGAAGTTGACCATGAGTTAACCCCAATAAACTCATTTATACGAACTTACTGGTTACAACGTCATCCCACGAGGAAATATCACTCTAGCAAAAGGGATGGTGATTGCACTCTAACAACTCACTATTTTATGGAATTTTTAGTAGTAGACTACCATTTCACTTATCACAGAGTACTTGGAAGGCCCACTTTGAAGGAACTATAGGTTGTCGCCTTCATCCAATATTTATGCATAAAGTTCCCAATAAAAATAGTATTGCCATGGTCAGGGGTGACCAACGAAATGTTAGGGAGTGCTACTCCAACTCTGTTAGAAAAGTTGAACCAAAGGATGTTAATGTCATTTTGATAAACATTGATGAGAACGATGACCCTGAGTAAGGGTAAATCCCTGCACAAGGGAATGACTTCGAAATGATAGATGCCTCTGAAGAAGGAGATATACTCAAAGTACGGAGAACTGTTGAAGAAGTCGAGGATCTAGAGAGATTTCTAGTTGACTCTCTCGACCTTTCCAAGTCCTTGCAGGTTAGGAAAAACCTGCCAGCAATAGCAAAGGAGAAGTTGAGCTTCTAGAGTAACAACATGGATGTCTTCGCATGGAAGCACACGGACATGGTTAGTATCGATCTGAGAGTCAATTGCCACCATTTGAAAATCAATCCAAATGCTAACCCTTACTGGCAAAAAGGAGAGTCATTAACCCTGAAAGATATGAAGCCTTGAAAGATGAGGTAAACAAGTTGATTGACAACCGCTTGAGTTGAGAATTGAACTACCCGAAATGGGTGTCGAACTCCGTACTTGTAAGGAAGCACAACAGGAAGTGAAGGGTGTGCATATATCTCTCCAACCTAAACCAAGCTTGTTCCAATGACAGCTTCCCACTTTCGCGAATAGATCAGTTAGTTGACTCCACTGCTGGGCATGAGCTGCTGACCTTTATGGTCGCTTATTCAAGCTGCAATCATATATCGATGCACCGAGTAGATGAAAAGAATACGTCCTTCATTACGGAGTGAGGTTTATACTGCTACAAAGTGATGTCTTTCGGGTTGAAAAATGCAGAGGTCACATGTCAACAATTGGTCAATAAAATGTTTGCAGACCTTATCGGAGGGACTATGGAAGTGTATGTAGATGACATGTTGGTATAAAGTTTGAGGTCTTAGGATCATGTCAAACAGCTCGACCAAGCCTTTCAAGTACTCAGAATATATAGAATGAGGCTGAATCCTCTTAAATGCACTTTCGGAATAGCCTCAGGAAAGTTTCTAGGCTACATAGTATACCAGAGAGGCATCGAAGCCAACCCAAAAGAGATCAAAACCTAGATCGAAATGAGGTCTCCCCAGAAGCCCAAAAAAGTACAAAGACTAACTTGATGCGTTGTAGCTTCAAGTCACTTCGTCTTAAAAGCAACGAACAAATGTCTTCCATTTTTTAAAGTTTTGAGAGGGATAAAAAGATTTAAATGGATGGAAGAATGTGAGATAGCCTTGTAGGCGCTGAAAAAGTACTTGGAATAGGCTCCCCTCCTATCCAAACCCAAAGTTCAAAAACCTCTGCATCTATATTTAGTAGTAACCACCGAGGCCATCAACTCGATATTTGTAAGGGAAGAAGATGGACACCAATTGCTAGTTTACTATGTTAGTAAAGCCTTCCTTGCAACGAAACCCGCTATTCGAACATAGAGAAGCTTGCTCGCTCTCTCGTTACAACTTCTCGCAGGTAAAGGCCTTACTTCCAAGCACATACCATACAAGTGCTAATCAACTTCCCACTGAAGCAGGTGTTGTAGAAGCACGATACTTCAAGAAGATTATTGAAATGGGTAGTAGAAATCAGTGAGTTTTTTATCGTCTTCAAAACAAGATTGCTATTAAGGGACATGTCTTAGTAGATTTTATGGCAGAATTCACTCTAGTTCCATAAATGGAAGAAGAGATAGAACCCGTCGAACCCCAACATTGAGCTTTTTTGTGGATGACTCATCGGGAGACATCGGATCCAGAGCCGAAATGAAGGGTCAGTCCAGAAGGACATAGCTCAACTACTCTGTGAGGTTTGGCTTCGAAGCCACCAATAATGCAGTAGAATATGAGGCTCTCCTGGCCGGCCTCAAATTAGCCAAGGGCAAGTGAAAATGCTGTTCATCGACAGCGATTCCCAGTCAATGGTAGTCTTTCAGCTAAAGACAAACGCATGACTGCTCATCTAAAGCTGGTTATGGAATTCACACCAAATTTTGAAAAAATTGAGTTTGCCCAAATTCCACGTCTAGAAAATGCTCACCCAACACACTTTCGAAATTGGCCAGCAGCAAAGATTCTAAATTACTCACTATAATTCCTATAGAATACCTTCCTAGACTCTCTACGTCCAAAGAAAAGGAAGTGACATGGGTCGAAGATACCCCTTCGTGGATAAAGCTAATTATAGCATTCCTCAAAGACCAAACTCTATCATCTGACAAAGAGGGGGCACAGAAGCTCCGAAGAGAAGTTGTCCACTTCGTCGTTCAAGATGATATGATTTACAAATGAGATTTTTCTTTGCATCTTATCTGGTGTATAGGTGGAGAACAAGCCACCTATGTGTTTCGAGAAATATATGAAGGGGTGTGCGGCAATCACACAAGGGGATGGTCCCTAGCACAAAAGGTGTCAAGGCAAGGATATTATTGGTCAACTCTAAAAAATGATGCATAGCAATTTGTAAAATGGTGCGACAAGTGCCAACGCTTTGTGATGGTGCGAAGACAACATTCTCAAGAGCTCGTTGCTGTCTCTAGTCCCTGGCCATTTACTAAGTGGAAAATCGATCTTATCGGACCGCTACCTAAAGGGAAGGGTAGTGCTTGTTTTACGATTGTTGCTATTGATTACTTTACAAAATGGGTCAAGGCCAAACCACTTACCAAAATAACTGAAGTAAACACCTCCAATTTTTTGTGGAAAACAATCATATGCAGGTTCGGCATTCCCCATTCAATTATTTCATACAATAGGCAACAGTTCGACAACAAAAATGTTAGAGACTTGTGTGAGGAATAGGGAATCAAAAAGCACTTCTCTTTTCCACATCACCCATAGGCTAATGGACAAGTGGAAGCTTTTAATAAGACTATAAAATATACTTTGAAGAGAAAGTTGGATGCTTCTAAAGGGGCTTAGGTTGATGAGTTACTTCAGGTCTTATAGGCTATCAAAACCACTAGCCAGACAATCACGTGCCAGACTCCTTTCTCTATACTTTTTGAAGCCGAGGCAATGAGCCTATTTGAATTGGGTCTTCCATCTCTCATCCCATACATTTTCATGAAATGTCAAATGACAAGGTAAAGAGGTGTGAGTTAGACTTCCTTGAAGAAAGTATGAATGAATCTCATGTGAAATTGGCTGTCTAGAAGCTAAAATGGCTTGGTACTACAATTCAAAAGTTAAATGAAAGTCATTTCGCTTAAATGACATTGTGCTGCGAAGAGTTTTCCCATCTAAGAAAATATTATCAATGAAGATTGTAAACGTTTTTTGTTTATGGTTTTTTTAAAATAAAAGTTTAATATTATTAAAGTCTTCAAAGTTAAGTTAAGTACCTTTGCATAGAAGAACCATCCCTATGCAGGGAAATGTGGGCACTTCGACGATAAGCTGGATCCTGAAATAGACCAATTCCTAAGTTGCGAAGTAGACATCACATGCCTTTAACAACTAAAGTTGTTAATGAAGCTTCACCATGGACTAACCGCTCAATCTCATGCTAAGGAAAAACAAACAAAGACAAACAAATTGCTAACACTTGTACAAATTGCAAGAAATAAATTAAGGCTTAAAAGAGGCTAAGTACAAAACGAAATATGCATACCTGAAAATGAAGTACATAAGCTCGAAGATATAGAGAAACATGAATTTTCATTTAGCAAAAATATTTCACAACGTGGGCTTCGGGCCAAATTACAGTGAAAAGAACAATAAGAATGAAAAATACTACAAGCTACCCTATCTAAGCAGACTGGGGAGGTACAATGAGAACCACTTCAGTATTTTCAGACTCAAATGCTTCATCAACTTCATCTTCTATTTCGATCACGTGGCTGCCCTCCCGGAGTTTGAGGCTCTTCATCTCCCTCTTCAAGAACTTAGACCTTTACTCTAAAGTGTCGAAGGTACTTCAATCCACTCTGTTACTTCAGTATAGGCATACCTCCTCCAATAGATGTCGAAGTGCTGGTATGCCTCCGTAAGATGGAAGTTGCCGATGTAATTCTTTTCAGCCTCAGTAAATTGAATTTCCTTCCTCACCTTCTCCAACTCCTCAGTTAGGCCAGATACTCTAGAGTTTGATTCCCCACCACTCTTTTATAGCAACATTCTCTTTATGTGCCACCTCTAGGGCCTCAACAGTAAGCCTTTGGTGGGCATTAGAAGTCTTCACCTACCTCGTCATGGAAGACACATTAATTTGGCACATATGGACTTTCTTTTTCAAGTTTTCAATTTCATCTAAAGTGGAGATGAGCTGGAAAGGATCGCGGCCGTTCATGTCAAGAATAGAGGTTACTCGTTGACTTACTGGTCATGTTATTGAGTTCCTAGGAATGAAGCCATTCAACTCTCTTTTTATAGAAATAGAGAAAGAAAGAGTGGTGATACTTTAATGACTCTTCAGCTTGCTGTTTCTTCAAAGCCTCCACCTCAGCCATGGCTTTCTTTGTTGCCTCATTGGCCTTGGAGACCTTTTTAGCATTTTCTTTATTCTTACTTCGATGGTTTTTAAACCTCTATGGTCACACTAAAAGCCCTCCATGTTTGGCTCACCATAGTTGTGAAAATGTCGATAACATCATTGGACACGATGAAGGTTTGCCACATCTCTGTCCAATATTTATGGAAAGTAGAAGTCGCAGTCTGAACCTCTGGTGGAAGTATGGACAGGACCTCCAGAGCTAGTTCGACACTCCTATAGGTGTGGCAAGCTTGGTGTGGGGAGCAGCATCAGAAGCTGTTGAACCACTCTAAGTCCTCACCTTCTTTGACGACTCCTACCTCGGTGACTTTGCAACAATTGGCCTCTTCTGACTGTTTTTGGCTGCAGCAATTGAAGCCTCTGCTAATTTCTCCTCAATAGGGACCTCGTAGCGAGAGGATGGGTAGCTATAGACCCACCATCTCTGGTAGAAGAATATTTATGTTTCTTTTTGGGGACCTTCTCGACCTTATTTTTTCCCTTGTCTTTAGTAGAAGGTCTTCCATAACCCTCTTGGCCAGCAACCTCATAGCTGACCCTCTCCACTTGGTTCCTCACTAATTTAGCAACAATGGATGAGGGTTTCAATTTTTTCCTCCTAGCCGTGGACGTAGCTACAAAGATGGTGGCCATATCTGGAGTGGGGTGCCTCTTCTTCTCAAAATTCTCTGCAAAAGTAAAAAATAAAGCAACCTAGTAGAGGCTACAAGCATTAAAACACAATCTTCATTTTGAGGAGGCAGACGTACCTCTTTGAGCCATCAAACAAAACTCCTCAAAGAATCGTCAAGCAACGATCAACCTCTAAAACTCCTTTAAAGAGGCAGGACGCCTATAAATGTCCTCAATAAGCTTAAGCTCAGCTTGGCTCGGCTTAAAATGATCAACATATCTTGTGAAAGGCAAACATACAAGGTCAGATTTAATATTAGAAAATCACTAAAAATGTACAACACTCACAAGCTTTCGAGTAGGAGGTGGGAACGTTACATGGGGAAACGATGTCACTCTTACATGCCTGCCACTTTCCTCTCACCTAGAACCACATCTACTTAGACCCTTTGATGGAGGAGGAGAGTCCTATAATAAAAGGGGAGTATGACCCCCATGGACAAAGGGAGTACCAACCCTTGAAATTTTCTTTCCCTAAAGCCTTAGGTTGAAGAATGGTTTGAAGGATGTGGAGGGACATGTCTTTACCTAAGGAGGTGTCTTTCTACAAAAAATAAGATCCCACTAGTTGGACCCAAGCATTGGGGATGAATTGGGTGGGAGCCAGTCCATATAGCCTAAGGAAAGCTCTAAAGAATGGGTGGAAAGATAGCCAAATCCCTATTGTTAGAAAGAATTCACTGATAGTGATGTACTTTGGCCTTGGAAAACAGGCATGCTCATTAGGGACGGAGGCTAAAAGTTCCATGTCATAGGAGATATAGTATTTTTTTTTCCTAAAATTTATTAAGTTGACAATGCGGATTGGATTTTGGCAACCCCTCAAACCTCCTCATTTGACCCACACCCTTTAATGGCAAACAAGTTTGTCCTGCCATAAAGCCTAGATAAGGTCAACAGTATTTGTAAGTTTGACCCCATCATAGAGGTAATTTCACTAAGATCTATATCCCCCCTAGAAGGTGACGAGGCCATTACTTCGACAATCAACAAATTTTGAGTATACATACAAGATTGAGTAGAAATCACTGAACGAAAGTAACAGAAATTTGTGAAAATTATGAAGAAAATGAGTTGCAGAGTGCAAAAGAGCAATAGAGTTTGATTTCTTTAATTTTAGGAGGCAAACGTGATTCTTGCCCTAAGTTACTGCCTTTTATAGACAGAGATTATTAATCCCAGCCATTGGATGTTGATCTGGATCATCTGGCTGTTTATTGAAAATCTGAACCACTGACCACGTCTGCTGTTTTGCCTTCAAAGATCTAGATCAGAGCATCTAATTCACACGCTTCAACGCCTTTGAACCACAAAAGACACGCCCACTACATCCAACATTGCGCATTAAATGCAGTGACACTTACGTTTGTGGAAACTCGAACCGCTGTAGCTTTCTTTTTTGGAAAGTACAAAAGACAGCTAATCATGTCAGCACAATTATTAAGGACGTCTCGTACTCATCAAAACTGAACTGGTAGGCCTCATTAGCTTGATGAAGTATATCATCTCTGCTTGAACATTTATAACTTTGGCATTACTGGATTTATATAATAATCACTTCGGTCAAATGAACATCAGTTCTGTCTTAGCTTTAAAATAAACAATACTCAAGGTACTTCAACAAATAACCTTGATGAGTACGTCGAATAATTATCATATTCGATTTTCGAACTCTAATTTTTATATAAATATTTGCAATTAGACTTGAGAGACTATTATGAATTAAAAATAAACACCACTACAAATTTTTTTCCAATATAACATAAAAATTCATGTATTACATAAATGACAATATGTAGACTTGGGAGACTATTGTTACTTTTCGTATATAAAGCTCACAATGGAAGTCACATGGATGCAGTACATGCAGACATCCAGCAGTCAACCGAGTCAAAATAGAGAAAGGGAAAGAGTTGCTCTACAGCTGAAGCACTATCTCCACCCTTAGTCCTTTTGCCGATTATCTTCTCCTTTGTCTGAACCTCTATGCATCATAAATCCCCTCTTCAAGCCAAAGCACTCACTGCCTTCTAAGCAAATCTGAAGAGTATCTTTGGGATTGATTGATGTAATGTTTATTAATGATAGTTAAACATGTGAGCCTATGAGTGTAGGGCGAGTGACCTATTGTCAATATAATTAATTTATGACAGAGTGATGTGAGACTTCAGTCAATTAGATGGAGGCACGTAGATCTAATCCAATAGTGACTATGTCGGCCTGAACTCTATAAATAGTAGCTTTTGTAACATTGTAAAGAATTGAAAAAATATTTGCAAAACTTGATACATATGATTTCATAACTCTCTCCTATTTGTGGAGCATGGATTCATTCTACCTTGGTATTATATACACACGATCTTTGTTTAACAATCGTTGTTGATCGCATTGTTGGTGCCCGAACATTTTCGTTTCGTGTCATAGAGCATTTTTCACGTCCATTGCCACCACAACTCTCCGACCGAATCTGATCTAAACGTGTCAGAATCGTATGGACACGAGTGGGTCCGACAGTCCACTTTGCCATAACAGAAAATGGGGTCAACATCATACACATGTGGTTTGCTTACTGAGCGTTGCCTCATTCCATGTTATTCTTCTCCATTTTCAAATGATAAGTTTACAATGATAGATTCACTAAGACCAGCATCTTCTAGTATTCCAATCCTATTTCTCAATTCATTACATATATCATAGAAATATAGTCGAAAAAATTTCGATCGATCTCGAGGTAGAAGTACGGGAAGATCATGATAAATTTGCCCCTGTGCTCTAATTTTGTAGACGCCTTTATTTGAAGATGTGAGTGTGTTACATAAATTTACTCCAAATGAAGTAAATGAAAGGATATTGTTATAGGCCCTGATGTGTTTTTTGAAAGAAACATATTTTTCGGAATGTGAAGAAAACAAATAATACAAATCTTCAGGTTCATCAAGCTCAACAAGTTTGATCTAGCCATAAAGTGGACATATAAGTGTCATATTATAAAATAGTAGAAAAATTATTTTCTATTGTACTATTTTATGTAATACATACTTGACCATTGGTTCAACAAAATGTTAGTGGTTCATGTTCCAATTTTCTTTCAATGCAAAATACACATGATGAAATAACTTTCAATTCGCGCGATGGAGAACAAAGTGGCTCATAAAAATTTAATATTGTAAAGTTTTTGTATTAAAGAATAATTTAATATATTAGTTCATACCTTCAACTCCATATGAATTATGTTGGCTTGACATGAACATATCCCTCTTTGTACTTGTACTATTGTTGTTTTTTTTTTCATAAAATCTTTTTGATTCACTAGACTGTTCAATTTTTTTCTCCTATCCTCTACTGAAGAGAGTAGCTTACCTTTTCTTTTTATTTTGATCTTTCTTGTCTCCAATGAAAAGGTAACTCTTTAAATATGAGTATTGTTAATTGAATCAAACATTCTTTGTACGTAGGGAATACTCTCAATATATTATTAACAATTATGATCCATTTATAAATAAGGGCATTCATTGTCGCGAGTAAAGATATGTACGGGTAAAAGTGAAAATCAAATATTCTTCATACACCAATAAAGTGTTATTTCAATTTATGCATGACATATCATATGTACTCTTGATTCTTGGTGATATTGATATGGATATACATGACACTTTACATAATATTAGACACAGTCATACATGACATTCTACATGCTATCAAGTAATTAATTTATCGTATCTATAAAAATCCTAATTTTTACGTATGGTATCGACTCAGGGTTCGAGGATTTACTTCTTAGGCTTAGGGTGTTAAACCCCTTGGTCCGGCTCACCTCAACCTACAAATATTTATCCACTACATTCTATATAATACTAAAATCATAATCAGCACGTGACATGCTAAATATTATTAAGTAATTAATGTGTCAATTTTGTGAAAATCATAATTTTTACACAAGGTATCAATCCAAGGATATGGTTTTGACTCCTTAGTATTAGAGTGTCAAAATCCTTGGCAAGCTCATTCCAACCTGTACATTTTTATGCCCTAGACATGTCCTAAGTTTTAGCCATGTTTTTTTACTATGTAAGTGATATTGTTAAATTTGATAAGCTTTGTCTATTTCCTATTTAGAATAGAAATTAGGAAGTATTTAAACATAATTAGAATATTTCTAACTCAGAGAGATGGTAGAGAATTTTTTATTTTTCACAATTTTTAGTATAAAGGGCATTATATATATATATATATATATATATATATATATATATATATATATATATATTTTTTTTTTTTTTAATTTTTTACTTTATAATTATATATAAATATTTATTAATGACTTAAATTTAAAAGTTGAAAACAAATAAAATTCTTGATTAGACTCCATTTGTCTTCCATTAAAAAGATTTTATTTTTTTTTTAAAAAAAAAAGAGTTTTGAAATAGTTATTTTTCCATGAATTTATGGTTCACAAGCAAGAAAAATAACGTGTAAAATATTTTGTTGTATAAATATGTGATTGAAAATGAGTTTGGGAAAGAAAAAGTTTTAATTTAATGAAAGACAAACAAGAGCTTCAAAAAAAAATTATTTTTATTAAAATTTATATGTTCAAATATATTTGAAATTAAAAAATTATTTTAAGGTGATCGTTACTCAGTAAAATAGACGAAAAAGGAAATAAATATTATTTTTATTTGCATGCTCGTACATAAACTTCTCTTCCTTGGATTATAAAAGAGCGTATCCATCATTTGCATGCTCGTACATAAAAAGGAAATAAATATTATTTTTATTTGCATGCTCGTACATAAACTTCACTTCAAAGAATTTCAGATTTGAATTTACTTATTAGAGGATTGGTAGAGATATGATTTAATTTATTCTTTAGTATTTATTTTATTAACGTTATTAATAATAATACAGATTAAGGGAACTATTAAATAAGATAAGAGGATAATAAACTGATATTGGATCAATATGGAGAATCCACCCTGCATTTCTTAATGAGAAACTCCACAATTCTCCGCAAATTTCGCTATTTTTTCTTCTACCCAAAGGCAAAGAATCAGTACTGATGTTATCTCATGAATCAAGTCATTAAAAAGTGCAAATCATTAGTAATAATACTTTTTATGTCAGGATTTCAATCTTCCATCGAAATAATAAATAATGCCAATTCGATCCCCAGTAGATAATAAGCATATATACACCACACTAATCCCAGAGGAAGCAACAGCAAACAAACAAACACAAAAATTAACAAACAAATAAAAAATCCCAGAGGAAGCTTCTTCGAAAATAATGTTAATTGATAATACAAAAATTAGAAGTTATTTTCCGTACCGTATTTGTACCCTCCATCCACATGTCTCCCTTAGGAATTAACATTTTCTTTTTGTCTAGGAGAATTCGATTATTTAGTGCATTCATATAGGAAAATCAAAAACTTTATTCAGTAATTATATAATATTTTATAATTCATGTTTCTATTCTAATGAATAATATTTTGAATGTAATTTTTATTACAAAATTATTTAGAAGAGTGAAATAAAATTCTTTTATTTATTTAATGCATTCATATGGAAAAAGCAAAACTTTTATTCAGTTATTGTAAGTTATGAACATCTTTTAATCAATATTATTTTAACTATACTATTTCTACAAAAATATATAGAAGAGGAAAATAAAATTTGAAAGATTGTTTTCATTACATCCATTATTAGTAGGGATGCATGCGTGTGAAATACATTAGCACCATCTTGCATGGCCCAATTTATATGTGATTTTTTACTTAATTAAAGGTGATACTCAAATGAAGGTATATTGGATATATGTTTGCATAATCAATCAATAGTATATTAGAAGTTTGGATTTTTTTTTATCGGTAAATGTAAAATTATATTAATCAAAACACATGTACAAGTATACCGGACATACCCGGGCGATCAATCATTCGGAGATGCACTAATTGTATCAAACTATATGCCCAGTGCTAAAGATTCATAATGATGTAAAACATGATGATACAATGAAAACATAACTTTGTATACCAGTGTTTTGATGCATTTGACGATGCAGTTGGTTTGTTGTCTTAGATCTTCAAAGATCAACATGTTTCTAGTTGTCCAGATATGATAAATAGTGCTTGCATTAGTTTCTTGGCCTTGCATTGCCAAGATGTTTCGTGTCCCTCCTTCTTGATCCATTTCAAAACACTTGGTATCGTAGACATGGTTCTCGTGATCCCAAGCCAGTTCCTTATCTGTCCCCAAAATTCCATGCTCATGCTGTATTAAAAGAACAAGTGCTAGACTGATTCGGTTGTAGCCTAACAAAATGCGCACATGTTGTCAATCTCCATGTGTTGTAGTTGATCTCTGGTAAGAAGGTTAGTTTTTGCACTAAACCAAAGAATAAAGGAATGTTTAGGAGTGATGCATGAACTCCAAACAACCTTTTGCCCAGATAGTTGGTGTCTCCTTCGATCGGAAATAATCATAAGCTTTAGTAATGCTTAGATTGTCCTCGTGGATCCAATTTGAAAGTTTTTGACAAGCAGCTTGAGTTGATTCATCGGCATCCTTAAAGCACTTCGCGATGGACAGTAATTTTTTGAGTAATGGTGAATCGTCCTTCTTTGATGACCATTCCCATATTGATGCTCCTCTCAGATACACCTGATTTACCCTTATATATTTAACTATGTATCAATTCTACCATTATATATTTAGTATAATACCATTTAAATATAATGCTCATTGTTTTATATAGGAGTACTTAGAATTCTACATTAATCAAATTAAGTTTAATTACTTAAATTATATTATTTACTTAATTTACTACTTAAAATCGAAGCCTACATATATAGAGATGTAATTTTATTATAATTATATAATATAATATATTAAAGTTGTATTATTATAGTGGCAGATTAAATACAATACAAAATAAGATTTATTGTAGTTTTAATATAGTTATTCATGTAGACGAGCTTCCATTTTAAATGATTAAACTTAATTTAGTTAATATAAAATTATGAGTACTCCAATATGAAAAAATAACTCTATACTTAAAAAGAAGATTACATGAAATTAAATTGTAATTAATCTATCACTAATGCCACTCTAATATATTATAATATTTTCTCATATGTACATGTGTATAAGTTAGACAAAAAGAAAAGTTACCTGGACAAAAAAAGAAGTGACGTGGACAAAAATAAACAAAGTGGCTTAGACAAAATATTATATATATAATGTGGAGATAGATTAAAAAGTTCAATTTACCATATTGTCCTTATATAACATTGTCAACATTTTCATCCAAAGTTTATAAATTACATGTTTAATTAATAAGATAGATAATATAACTAATTAAATACATAGGACAATATATTGAAAAGAAAAAATTACTTAAATGTGATCAACAGTTATGAGGAAAAGAGTCGAAGATGGGAGAAATTATCCATCAATTTTTAAAACTTTACCAATTATTCCTAATAATTAGGAGTTACTTATCCTTCCAATATTTGTATCTAACCACTAATACAAGCATCTCGATTACACATTTTTCACTAAAAACAATTTTTTAAGTATTAATTAAAATTAATATTATTATCCCATTAAAATGAGATTACTGTTGGAAGACACATGAGAGCACCATGGAAATACACTTGGCAGACAAACCGAAGATGGCCAGAATTCGCTTTGGCCAAAGTATCCAAAGGGTCGAAGTCATTGCCGAAACGCCTGATTAGAAGAAATCGAAGTGCCATACCAGAGTTTCATGTTTAGGCTAAAGTTTCATCTCCCAGCTGCCTAACGCCTCTTATGATGAGGTCCTCAGAAGGAACAAATCTGGAAAATATCCTTGAGAATGATTAACGTGACAACTCCTTTTACTCAATGCCAAGCTAGGAAGATAGGACAGTTGGTCCCTTGTCATTGTAATTAATATTATGAATGAATGATGAGATGTCTAAGTTGTTAGGATGAGGCCACGTGGATATGATCCAACGATAGGTAATTCGACAGTTTGACTATAAATAGCAAGTCTTGTAATTTTATTAAGGATGCTTAACTTGAGATTGAAGATAACATAATCTTGAACTCTTGATAATATATATTGTGATAAGATCATCCATTTTGCTCATATAATTACATTTCTCCTTGCATTTTACAATATGGTTAAAGATCAAATTTACATCGCTTGCAAGCCACTATTCGTTTCACACAATAATCAACCATTAGTAATCCAACTCGATATCCCGTATTCCGATTCCAATAGCCAACTTCGACTATACCGCCGGAGTTCATACGCGTGTCACGAGTCCGATACTGACATCTGTTGGCAACATTTTTTGGGGTCAACAGATTGGCGCTGTCTGTGGGAAACAAACAGTTAAACCACGAAAATCCCGTAAAGAAAACTATTTTATTGTTGCAAAAGGAAGATACTATCCCCTAGAAAAAGGAAAGTCGTTCTTGAAAAAAGAACTGCTAATAAGGATAGTATGCACTGGAAATCAGCGCGATTTCCTCTTGAAAAAGTTGGGAAGATAGGCTTGTTTGAAAACAATCACTAGGACACCATGAGTGCAAATGATGGGAAGAGGCACCTCGAAGGAATGAGGAAAACCTTGAACAAGGGAAACCCTCGCACACAATCCCTACGTCTCGGCACAGGTTCAACCAACAATAGAGACGCGAATCCCGAGGTGGGTCAAGAGTAGCTGCCATACTTAGCAGAGAGGTGGCTACAATGGCCGAAAATATGAGAAACATTACTCAGTAAAATCGTGCAATGCACGAAATGCTAACAAACATGCAAGCTCAAGGGGGATATCCCAATCCTCCAAACGTTGTGCAAGGAAATGAATTTAATCAGAATAATCTATACAATGAGGTTAACAATCACACGGAAGGTCAATTTCCGCATCAGCTGCTCGGCCAACTATGCTGGCGAGCCTCCCCAGGAAGCGCCATATGACTTCCCACCAAATTATGATTCAAATGTCCTTGGGAGGTCTCCAAGAAGAACCAGGAGCGCCTTCGACAAGATCTCTGATCCGCCTAAAAATAGGCAGGATCAACATCCTTCTTCGCCTAGAAATAGGCCAACAGGACGACCTCAATTCGAAAGACAAACTGAACCACTCTGTGAAGAGGCGAGACCTCCACCTAGAAATAGGCGTGAAAGGAAAGACCAAACCAATGACCAAGCAGGCCCGTCCCAACCACTTCGAGACATTTCCATCAAACAGGACCATGACTCAGACGGGCCATAGAGGTCCTGCGATCTTGATGACGATGATGATACTTTGCCATTTTCTCAAGAAATTCGACGTGCCCTAGTACCGAACCACTTCACACTACCAAAAATACTGAAATATGAGGAAAGAGGAGATCCTGCCAAGCATCTCAATAGTTTCAAAACCCACATGAGTTTGAGAGGATCCACCCCTGCAATGAAGTGTAGAGCCTTCCACCTCACCTTAAACAGGGCAGCCGAAGTATGGTACAGCAAGCAGCATCCAAAGTTTGTCTGACTTCAAGAAAGCTTTCCTCAAGCACTTTACCACCAGCAAAGAAGGCGAAGGCCCAATTCAACGCCTTCAAGACATGAGGCAGCAACAGGGAAAATCATTGAGAACTTTCTTGTCCCGATTCACGGACGAGATGACTTATTGTGTCCAAGTCTCAGATAGAGAAGCCCTCGCTGCCTTAAGGGGAGGTTTAGATATGAACTCTCTTTTCTGGAGAGACATACAAAACAAAGACCCCGCCAGTTACAATGCCTTACTAGAAATGATTAGGCGAGAAATCATCAATGGTACGTAACAGGGCGAGCCGCGGTCTCCCACCCCCTCAAATACGAAGAGGACGAGGTCCTACATCCCACTTGATAGACCATCAAGGTGGGCAATCAAACCTTAATTCGGAGGAAGCACTGACTGCTGCTACACTGAATGCAGTTCCGAATCTAGCCTGCGAAGAAGTCAATCCCAACCCAATACAACAAGAGAAACTATCCCTGTCGCCAATACATGGGTCAAGAGGTAGAGGAAGAAATGTCGGACCTAGAAATAGGAATGACACTCCCTATTGCTCTCATCATCATACCTATGGCCATAGCACCGCCGAATGTTGGGAATTGGCAAGGCAAAACAACAATCAATGAGGTAACTAATACTGGAATGCATCATCTCGACGAGGTCGGCAACAAAACTGCAACAATCAAAGGGTGAACGAAGGCAATCAAATACGACCTGAAGAAGGTCGGAGACGTCGAAGGAGTCCTCATACCAATGATGGGGGCGAACCAATCAGAGAAATTGACACTATATTTGGAGGTCCCTACGTGGTAGCAAATCCAGAAATACCCAAAGAAACTATGCCAGGGAGGCTAAGGAACCTCCGATGTCTAGCCTGATATTAAGTAGTGGCCAACCCTCTAAGGGAGCAGCACAACCCATCACATTCACATAGGATGATGTTGTGGGAGTACACTACCCCACTGCGATGCATTGGTAGTAAGGGCTGTGGTGGCCAGGAACGTCTCAAAAGGATGCTGGTGGATAATGGGAGTTCGGTCAACATCATATTTGGAACAACCTTTGACCAAATGGAAATTAAAGACGGACTGATCCCTATGACATCCCCAATATATAGATTCACTAGGGATAGCCTCATCCCACGAGGAAAGATTACTCTAGCAATAGAGATGGAAGCGGCGCCTCTTATGGCACACAACTTCATGGAATTCCTAATTGTGGATCATCGCTCCATTTATCACGGAGTACTGGAAGACCTGCCCTGAAAGAATTATGGATGATCACCTGACGGATCCGGAATTTGATTCTAGACCGGGCTACAAAATTTCAAGCCGGGCTACTATGCAAAAAAAAATTATACATGAAAAAACAGTTTTTTCAAAAAAAATTAAAAAACCTTTATAAAAAACTGGACCTGAGTGGGGGGGCTGCAGCCCAGCCAGCCCCCCACTGTATCTGTCCCTGTCCACCATCTGTGTATGAAGTTTCCCATGGAGCATAGCATCGCCACCGTCCGGGATACCAGAAAGGATCAAGGGAATGCTACATTAGCTCTATTCGAAAAGATGAACTGAGAAGCGTGAATGCCATCCTAATGGAAATCGAATACCCTGCACAAGGGCAGTACCCTACACAAGGGGAAGACGTCTTAATGATCGAAGCCTCTACAAAAGAAGTAACCTCTGAAGAAAAGGTAATCTTGGAAATTGAGACCATCCCTGATGAAGGAAGACCGGTCGAAGGAACAACCATTACTGACGAACTGGACCCCCGTATAGTGGATTGCCAATCCCAGACAGCTCCAGTTGAAGAACTGGAAAGCTTTCCGATAGGACCTCCCGATCAATCGAGGTACCTGCAGGTCGGTAAGGATTTGGCACCTCAGGAAAAAGAGAGGTTGAAAAATTTCCTTAGCAACAATTTGGATATCTTCGCTTGGAAACACAAAGATATGGTAGGAATCAATCCAAAGGTCAGCTGCCACCATTTGAGGATCGATTCAGGAACCACACCTAGCAGGCAAAAGCGAAGGGCCCTAAATCCGGAAAAACACAAAGCCTTGAAGAGATGAAGTGAAGAAGCTTATTGACAGCCACTTCATTTTGAAGAAACTTATCCGAAGTGGGTGTCCAATCTTGTACTTGTGAAAAAACACAATAGGAAGTGGAGGGTATGTGTGGATTTCTCCAACTTGAACCAAACATGTCCCAAGGACAGTTTTCCACTCCTTCGAATAGACCAGCTAGTTGATTCCACCGTTGGACATGAACTATTGAGCTTCATGGATGCCCATTCAAATTATAATCAAATTCCGATGCACCCAGCAGATGAAGAGCATACTTCTTTCATCACGGACCGAGGCCTATATTATTATAAGGTGATGCCCTTCGGATTGAAAAATGTCAGAGCCACCTATCAAAGATTAGTCAACAAAATGTTCGCTAATCTCATTGGGAAGACGGTAGAGGTGTATGTAGATGACATCCTTGTGAAAAGCTTAAAGGCAAAAGACTACATTCAACACCTCGATGAGATCTTCAAAATACTTCGGCAATACATAATGCAACTAAACCCGTTGAAATGTGCATTTGGGATAGCCTCAGGGAAGTTCCTTGGCTACATGATAAATCAAAGGGGCATCGAGGCTAACCCCAATAAAATCAAGGTGTTGATCGAAATGCGGTCGCCCCAGAAACCGAAGGAAGTGCAAAGCCTAACTGGAAGAGTAGTTGCTCTAAGCCACTTTGTCTCAAAGGCAACCAATAAATGTTTTCCCTTCTTCAAAGTTCTAAAAGGTGGAAGCAAATTCCAATGGATCGAAGAGAGCAAGAACAAGCGCTGAAGAAGCACTTTGGCCAAGCTCCTCTCCTTTCAAAACCTAAAATAGGGGAGACCGTATTATTGTGTCTTGCTGTCACCACCAAAGCTGTCAACTTGGTTTTAGTCAAAGTAGAGTCAGGACATCAACTGTCTGTATATTACACTAGCAAGGCACTCATTGTCGCCGAAACACGATATACCAACATGGAGAAGTTGGTCATGGCCCTTATCACAGCCTCGCGTAAACTAAGGCCTTACTTTCAGGTACACATTGTTGAAGTATTAACCAACTTCCCATTGAAGCAAGTACTCAAAAAACCTGATGCCTCCGACAGGTTACTAAAATGGGCCGTTGAGCTCACTGAATTTGACAGCATTTACAAAACTTGAACTACCGTAAAGGGCCAGGCTCTAGCAGATTTTATGGCAGAATTCACTCCCGTTCCAGAGGTGGAAGAAGAAATGGAACTTGTGGAACCCCCCACCTGGAACCTGTCCGTCGATGGCTCCCCAAGGGAGGCCGGATCCAGTTTAGGAGTGGTATTGGTCAACACAGAAGGGCACAAGCCGAATTGTGCCGTAACGTTTGGGTTCAAAGCCACGAACAACGCAACTGAGTATGAAGCTCTTTTGGCTGGCCTTTGTCACGCCAGAAAAATGAAAGTCAAAAGGTTATCCATCCAAAGTGATTCCCAACTAGTCGTTAGCCAGGTCCAAGGTGACTTTGCTGTCGAAGACAAAAGCATAGCAGCCTATCTCAAGGTAGTTATGGGGCTCATCCCTAGCTTCAACAGGTTCGAGCTGACTCATATCCCACGCAGTAAAAATCATCATCCGGTTGCTCTCTCAAAACTAGCAAGCAGGAAAGACTTCGAACTGCTCACCGTGGTCCCTATAGAACACCTTTCGAGGCCCTCCATTGTGAAATGCGAGGAAGTAATGTAGATAGAAAATACCCCATCATGGATGGGGCCAAATATTACTTTCCTCAGAGATCAAGCCCTACCTTCCAATAAAGAAGAAGCTCAAAAGCTCAGAAGATGAGTTGCACACTTCATTCTCCAGGATGACGTGTTATACAAAAAAGGCTTCTCCATGCCTCTAATCTGCTACACAGGAGGAAAGGAGGCCAACTATGTACTTCGGGAGGTGCATGAAGGAGTATGTGGCTATCATTCTGGAGGTTGGGCTTTGGCAAAAAAAGTGCTAAGACAAGGCTACTACTTGAAAAAGGACGCTAAGCAATTAGCCCAAAAATGCGATAAATGCCAAAGGTTTGCAACCATTCAGAGGCAGCCCTCCCAGGAGCTTACAGTCTTCTCAAGCCCATGGCCTTTTGCCAAATGGAGAATTGACCTCATCGGTCCCATGCCCAAAGGGAAAGGTAGCGCCTGCTTTGCTATCGTCACCATCAATTACTTTACCAAGTGGGTCGAAGCTGAACCATTGTCCAAAATTACTTAAGCAAACACGACAAAATTTATTTGGAAGAACATCATCTGTATGTTCGGTATCCCCCACTCGATAGTCTTAGACAATGGGCGACAATTCGACAATAAAAAGGTCAGATATCTTTTCGACGAACTGGACATTAGGAAGCATTTCTCCTCGTCTCATCACCTACAAGCTAATGGCCAAGTTGAAGCAGTCAATAAAACCATTAAATATATATTGAAAAGGAAGCTAAGCGCCTCTAAAGGTGCTTGGGTGGATCAACTGCCCCAGGTCTTGTGGGCAATTCGAACCACAAGCAGAACGGCCACGGGTCAAACCCCATTTTCCATAACTTATGGAGCATAAGCAATGAGCCTTGTTGAAGTAGGACTTTTGTAACGCCTCAAATTTTATTGACTTAAATTTTGAGGTGTTACCGATATCATTTCATAATCATACTTGAAGCGGAAGTATTTAATTGAAAATTTAAACTCATAATTTATTTGAACATCATAAACTGGATTAAATAAGTCATAAAGTCACGAAGTCTAGAACATTTAGTAGAAATAAAGAAGACACTAAAAATATCATAACATAATTCATTATTGAAAATTTTCTTGAAAATTTTACTTGACAACCCATACACCGCTCAACCACCATCCACGTTGATCGATCTAACATTGAAGGAGTAATTAAATTCAGTAGAATACATGCGTCCAAACAATATGATAATTGCGTACACCTTGATAAAACACTTGGGTCTAAAATACAACCTTCATGTGGGAGCACACCTTGCTAAAGGATTCGTTACGGTTAATACTTCATTTAAATTGCGTACAAGATGAAACACTTGAATTCTTGAAAAAAGTGTAAAAATCACAATTTCATTAATAAAAGACAATTACAAAATGTGGGCTTCCGGGCCAATTACAAGGATTTCTCTTCCTATCTATTTGTTTGGGGGAAGCGGGGGAGTAAAGGGAACTATGGCATTTATAGGGTCGACCACTTCAACATCAGCTTTGGAAGCTTCATCTTCAACCTCGATGATGTCGTCCCCCTCTTCCGGAGTTCCAGGTTCCTCCTCTAGGAACAACTCCCTTAGCTCGGAAGTATTGATAGCTGGATTGTTGGCTTCAATCCATTCCACCACTTCGGTATAAGCATACCTCCTCTAGTAGCTGGCAAAGTTTTTGTATACTTCAGTAAGGTGGAAGTTATTGATATAACGTTTCTCAGCCTCGGTTCCAGCAGACTCAACCTCCTTCCTGGCCACCTTGAACTCAAGGCAGCATTCTCTAGCTTTTCCTTCTCAAAATCCGCCTTCAAGCCTAAGTGTTCTTTGTTAACCTGCTCCAAGGTCTCGGCTGATATCCTCTGGTGAGCATCAGAGGTCTCCACTCTCCTCGTCATTGAAGCCACCTCGCTTTGGCAAGTGTGAACTTCTTTCTTCAAGCTCTCAATCTTAGTTAGAGCCGAGGCGAGCTTCATAGACTCCTCTTCCTGCATTCTCTTTGCCCCCTCAGCTTCAACTGGCTTTGGAGGCCTCCTCCTCTGCCCTAGCCACCCGACTAGAAGAATCATTTTTTTTCCTTGCAAGTTTTTAAAGAGGGTCTGCACCTCTATGGCAGCACCAAAGGACATCATCGTTTGGCTAACCATTGTAGTAATAACATTGTTGGGATCCCCGAAATCCATGAAATTTTACCACCTATTCGTCCAATACTTATAGAAATTGGAGACAGCAGTTTGGACATCGGCAGGAGCAAGGAGAGAATTTTCTAGGCCAACTCCTCTTCCTGTTGAGTTGGGAGCAGCTTGGTCCGAGCAGACCCCTTCATAGAGGAGGCACTCACTGTTCTGGCCCTCTTCGTCGAGATTTTCTAGGGCGATTCAGATGGCCTCTTCTCCGCACTTGGGGTTGCAGCAAGAGAAGCACCCAAAAGTTTCTCCCCCACTGGGACTTTGGAGCATGGAGGGGGAACATCAGTAGAACCTCCGGCCCCGTCAGCTCTGGGCACCTGAAATCTTTTCTTTGGGACCTCATCCACCTGTGCTTTGCCCTTGTCGATCGGAGGGGTGGGAACAATTTTTGGTTAGCAGCCTCCTTGCTTACCCTTCTCTACTTTCTCCCTCGCTTTCTTCACACCAACCGAGGTACCCTTCAAGCCTTTTCGTCGACAATTGTGGTGGCCGCCACAATTGTGGCCATATCAGGGGTGGGATGCCTCCTATTCCGAAAATCCTCTGCAAAATAAAGAACAATGCTCTACTCTTCCATAAATGGATGAGCAAAGATTGTAAATGATAATATAGAAAATATCAATTATTTTCTTATCTTCAATTGTATCCCCCAAGTTATTTCAACAGGCGTTACCATGTCATCCTATCCCATTTTTAGATGATGAAGATAAGACGATTCGAGATGACGACTTGTGGTGACGTGAACTCAGTATTATCATATTTAAATATTGAATTCATTTTATAAATAAAGTTAATATTCAATTTAAATATCTTATATTTTATTAAATACAAATTATTTTAAAATAAAAAGTCATTGTTGTATATTATGCTGAAGAAAAAATTAATCATTTTTCACATTTATTATTTTGTTCATTCAAAATTAGCGTTACTCAAATTAATAGTTCAGCTACGAATAATAAAGCTAGTAGCATTACTCAAATTAATCATTTTTTTATCAGTAAATGTAAAATTATATTGATCAAAACACATGTACAAATACACCAGGCATACCTGGACGATCAATCATTTGGAGATGCACTAATTGTATCAAACTAGTAGGAGAGAAGATAAAGTTGCCTCAATTTTTAATTTTAGGGGATATAATTCCTAGTTCTCGGTTAAAGAAAATCATTGATCCTTAATTAGTTAAACGATAAATCTAATTAAGAAGGATAAATACTCTTGCGGTAGGGCAATTGGATCATTTATTTCTGTCACCATCGAATCAAATGTGGGTCTACAATCTTCCATATAATATCTATTTTAAAATGACCCCAACAAAGAATAAACTTCATCATTGAGAGATAAACAGTTAGCTCGAATCATCAAATAAGTTCCCCAACCTTCTGTGTTTTATTTTATTTTCCATATTTAGAATATGGTCGATGATGGGAAAAATTGACAGTAAATAGGTTGTTATGATTAATTTAGTGACCTATAAATATGAAGCAAGTACTAGAAGTTAGGTATAGAAAGGAAGAAAGAAAGAAAAAGAAAAAGTAAGGTAACTGATATGATCTGGCACATGCCACAATTAGAAGAAACTTTCCTTTTTTCATAAAGTATTTTATTTTGGCTAGAATTCTTATTTTTGGCAAGTTTATTATTTTAGGACTCTTTGATATGGTATTTTCCATTTTCTTAGGGTTTATTGTTTTAGTATAAATAGGATTTATATTCTTCATTGTAAAAAAGAACCTTTTGATATGAATTAAAATAAAGCTTTTGCTTTTCTCATTTATTCTTCCATGGACAATCCTTATCGAACTTATCAAAGATGAGTAATCTTTGTGGCATTCAAAACATCTGGTCGTGGGTTCTTAAATTTGTGAGGAAGGGGTTCATTGCATCATCGTTATCTTTGGATTACTTGTTTCATCTTGTTGGGTTCAAAATTCAAAACTATTCGGGTGAGATTTCGAGACTTTGTGATCAAGAGGTCGCTGGTTTAATATACCTTCGGTTGCTTGGTTCAACGTTTAGAGGTTAAATCCTAAACATTTGTCGTATTTGGGCGTTCTTGGGATCCATTTCATTCTCCTGTGGATTCGATAGTGTTCGTGCTAACCGGATTCGTGTCAGGTGGTATCAGAGTTTAGGCCCCAAGATCAAGGTTATATCTTTTATTTCTTGTTGAGTCTTTGTTTTCCTTTCTTTTGTGTTCTTCGTATTTTTGTGTCCAGTATTCTATTTTGAGTCTTTGATCCAGAAAAATCTCAAAAAAATTCCAAAATTTGTTTTTTGTGCTCAATTTGAGTCCAAATCAACTTCCGTTTTCTTTATCTTTCTCGTAGTCAAATTTTCGAGTTTGGTAAAAAAAAAAAAAAATATATATATATATATATATATATATATATATATATATACTGTTCACGGGGGGGTACTGTTCACGTCCGAAATTAAAAAAAAAAAAATTATTTTTTTATTTTTTTGATTTCTTGAAAATTTATCAATATCTTATCATCTATCTTATATTCCAAAATCCATTGTGTTCAATCCAATTCAAACTCCAATTCAAGAACCACTTTCTTGAATTTAAAAAGTTGAATCAAAGTTGTCCAGTTCAAATCCTTTTAGTCTTTTAAGTCAAAATGAGTGATAGGATGGATTGATGAGAAAGGATGTTGGTGAATATGGGGAGTATGTTAGATAGGTTGGATGAGAAATCGAATAGAACTTATAGGGATCAATATGATGATGTGTTTAATGTGAGTAGTCGGGAGAGACGGGAATATAGGAATTTTGGTGGAGATGGTGTTAATCAGAGGGAAAGAAGGAATACAAATTATTATGGATATGGTGTTGATAGGGGTAGGGAAACGACAACTCCAAAATGTAAGGGTAGAAGTGATCTAGATGCGTACATGGCGTGGGAAGAAAAGATTAAAGTAATGTCTGAGCGCTATAATTACTCCGAGAAGAAAAGGTTGGAGTTGGTGGTGAGCTCATTCGTAGACTATGCTGTGATTTGGTGGGATCAATTAACAACATCTATGCGAAGGTGTGGTGAGAGGAGTATTGAAACTTGGGATGAGTTTAGGAGTATTATGAGGAAGCGTTTAATCATTTTTGTAGGAGGGATCGGCGTGATCGAGAATGTCGGGATGAGCCTAGAAGATATAGTGGAGTTAGGTATTCGAGGGAAGAGAAAGTATCGTTTGTGGAGCATGTTGGTAGTACGTCAAGCAGAAGGACTAGGTGGGATTATGAGCGTAACCTCTCAGAGCTTTGTGACTCAATTAGTCAGAGGGACAAACAAAAGAGCTCGAGAGAACATAGTAAGATGGTTGGTTGTGAGAAAAAAAGAGAGATACCACAAGAGAGTGAAAATCAGGAAGGAAAGGTGGAGTTGCAAAATGAAACTGAAGAAGAATCTTCGGAGGGAAAGAAGGAGTTGGAAGTGAGCTTAAATAAAAAAGAGCCTGAAGTTGAAGAAGCCGTGGTGAAAACTAACAATTCCCTCCCTCTGTTGAATAATTCTGTTTTACAGGTCACCAATGATTCAGTTCCAGAAATTGAATTTGTGATTTCCGAGGAGACAACGAAATTTCAGGGGCATTGGAAGGATTTCTTGTGCAATGGGTTGAATTTCTCTTATCTACCAAAAATTGACTTTGTGATTCCCGAGGAGACGATGGAGTTTCAAAGGCACTGGAGGAATCTTATATTCAAAGAGCTGAGTGAAGGAGATGATCAGAACGGTAATAATAGCACATTGGACGTAATATTAAAACAAGTGCATGGGCTAAGTAATGCAAGGAAGATGCATGGGTATTCATCAAATGAAGTTGTTCTTGGAGCATTTCAAACTTGCATAATTAAGCAGTTAAGGCGAGAGCACTTTGATCAGTGCGATGGAGATTGGGTTTACAATCGGAGATGACGTATTCGAGGTCAAAGGAGGTCCAAATTGCATCCAAGGGGAGATGGACCATTCCATGTGCTTGAATTGATTGGAGAAAAGGCTACAATTTGAGCATTCAAGTTATGGATTCGAGGTCGAATCCTTTCGAAGGGAGAGGGGATAATATGATCTGGCACATCCCATAATTAGAAGAAACTTTCCTTTTTTCATAAAGTATTTTATTTTGGCTAGAATTCTTATTTTTGGTAAGTTTGTTATTTTAGGACTCTTTGATATGGTATTTTACATATTTCTTAGGGTTTATTATTTTAGTATAAATAGGATTTATATTCTTCATTGTAAAAAAGAATATTTTGATATGAATTAAAATAAAGTTTTTGTTTTTCTCCTTTATTCTTCCATGAACAATCCTTATCAAACTTATCAAAGATGAGTAATCTTTATGGCGTTCAAAATATCGGGTCATGGGTTCTTCAATTTGTGAGCAAGGGGTTCATTGCATTATCGTTATCTTTGGGTCACTTGTTTCATCTTGTTGGGTTCAAAATTCAAAACTATCCGAGTGAGATTTCGAGACTTTGTGATCGAGAGGTCGCTGGTTTAATATACCTTCGGTTACTTGGTTAAACGTTTAGAGGTTAAATCATAAACCTTGATCGTATTTGGGCTTTCTTGGGATCCGGTTCATTCTCTTGTGGGTTCGATAGTGTTCGTTCTAACTGGGTTCGCATCAGTAACTATAGTGAGATAATAAGGAATAAGCATGGACGGACCCACATCGGATCATGTGGGGTCAAGTGACCCCAGGAGACCACAAGGAAAAAAAAAAATTGTTGGTCGAAGATGCCTTTGTTGGCACTAAGTTTCATTCCAGTCTTTGTTGATTATAGCATTTTCTATTTCCATATATATATAACATAATTTGTTAGAAATTTTAAGGAATTAGCCCCTTTTTGGTATACCTAAAATTTATTTATTAATGTAACATTAAACATGTTTATGTTCTTATATTTATTGTGCATAAATTTAAAATAAAAAAATTTAATTGAAAATAGTGTGATCTAATATTTAAAATGTGTACGTGGTTAAAAATAAAGAATAAGTATGTTGAAGTTCCAAAATAAAATGACAATGTTATAGGACTCATGGCACATTATTGTTGACAGTTAACGACATCGTCATTTTTATTTTTTTTAAATAAAAATTGCAAAAGATTCAAGATAAGTAGACCTTCCCTTATTTTCATGCATATGTCATATATATTATTTAAGGATTAGTCTATGCGTACAGGAAAATAAAACAGAAAGCTTACAGATTTTTGAAAAATCTGACCTGGCACTACTTTTTCTCTTTTTTATTTCACAAATTTTTTACCCCCCAAAAACCGGTCCAGTTAGAACCGGTCTGACCTATTGAATAACCCATTATCCATTTCATTCCCCCCGATTTTTATCCATTCCCCCCAATTTCCCCATTTCCCCCAAATCCCACCTTCTCCTTCCTCCTTCCTCAATGCCATTCCGGCGGAACCCAGAGGTACTCGCCAGCCGGAAGCCATCATTCTTGACTGTAGAGGAAAGCCCACCGAAACCTATCGTTCGAATCGTACATTAAAGACCTAGGTTGAAATCGACAAAAAAATGGACAAAGGTATTTTGCTTCTTGGTTTTAAAAAATGAAGTATGGTTTAAATTACTGCAATGTCTTCATTAATGAAAGTTTAGGTGAGGTATATTTTCTGAGCCAGTGGATGTAGATTTTGTACAGACTAGCTTGCCAGTTAGCATGGTTAGTGAAAATATTAATATATTTTCGCTATCCAGCACGTTAATTTACAGTTTCAATTTTAGATGTATGAAATGTATCACTAATTTCTCACTTTATAATACTTCTTTTTTAAGAAATGAGAAATCAGATGTAGAAATTGTACGCATATAGTTCTTGAAGAAATAGGGTGGGTATCTCCCCTGCTAAATTTGTGCAAGTAAGGGCAACATAAATTTGTAGGGATGTAGATACTGTATAGTAGATCGTGCCAGCATAGCATACTGAATGAAGATATATAAATATTCTCTGTGTCTTGCATCTTAATTTGCATTTTTCAACTTTAGTTGTATGGACTATATTAGTATTACTGATTTTTCACTATCCACCACCATTCTGTTAGAAATGAATAATCACATTTGGAAATTAATGTTGGCAGAAACTGTTGGTGGAATGAGCCAATAACTTTTGGGAGAAAATGTTGGCAAAGAGAAAAAGGCTGAAAAGGAAGGCTACTAAAAAACATGAACTACCAATCATTTCACATTTCCTCTACTTTGGAAGCTCTCAACATTAGCAAAAGTGGTGCTGGGGACAATAAAGATTTGAAATGCAGTCATCTTCAGATGGAGTCAATTGCAGACCACTCTTTACCGTTCTACCGTGTCAACAAATTGAATTAAATCCCTTGGACACGATTAAGGATTTTTTATTTACCAACTAGTGTTTTCTTAGATTGTTTATATTCATCTTTAATATTCCTATTGTCGATTGTGCCCGATCCCATGATATCCTGGCCAGAATTCAGAAGATGAGATTCATGGGAAAGTCCATCAATATTATTATATATGTTATAGGTTGGAGTTGTCCATTTCATTGGTTGAAAGTTAAAAATGAAAAGAAGAAAAATATATCCAAACCCAAGGCACCACATATATCCAAATCATTAATATATTACAATGATTTGCCGAATATTAAACTTACATACTATTGTCGAACCACGTTCACGAAATTAAGTGAAGCCTACTATGACCAAGACATTCGTACGGTACAAACAAAGCATACAACCAAACAAAACAGATAACCAATACAAATTGATATCACAAGCTCAAGACAATCCCTTTCCTTTCCCATCACATTCTAAAATTCCTTTTCCTTTGCAAAATTTTACATGCAATGATATGTCAACGTCATGTGAAGAACAAGCGTCCTTTGTTTCCAGAATCCCGTTCGACCTCAAAACATTTTCGAAATCCACGTTTGCACAAAGGGCATCCACGTTTCATTTGGCATTGTCCAAGGTAGTGAGTGATACTTCTACATCCGTGACAAACTCCAAAATTCCTTCCTCTCATTCTACTCAATAGCTGTTGAAAACACAAATAAACACACATGAATGCAACTGAATTATGAAATGACACACTGGAACTTATACTCAGATACAGCGAAAAATTAGTTATGAGTCATATTCTCCACTTGCAATACTCAAATTGAAGTAGACAATGAACAAATCATATGGGTTATATTCCAGTCGTGCACTACTACAACTACTCAATATTAACACTTCACTTCGAACCTTGAAAACATTTAGGAACAACCTGAATTTCTCCATCGCACAAATAGGGAGGAAGAGAGCCTACTACAAATTATTTTATCCCAGCCAGAATTCAAATAACCCAGCCAACATGCACATGAAAAATCTTCAGTCCTAAACCCAACGACTGCTACATCAAAAATCAATGGCTCAGTAATATAGTCCATAAAACTAAAGTTGAATAATGTAAATTAACATGCAAGATAGTGAGAATAATTATATATCTTCATTCAGTATGCTACGCTGGCACGATCTATTATACAATATCTACATCCCTACAAATTTATGTTGCCCTTACTTGCACAAATTTAGCAGGGGAGATACCTACCCTATTTCTTCAAGAACTATATGCGTACAATTTCTACATCTGATTACTCATTCCTTAAAAAAGAGGTATTATAAAGTGAGAAATTAGTGATACATTTCATACATCTAAAATTGAAACTGTAAATTAACGTACTGGATAGCGAAAATATTAATATATTTTCACTAACCATGCTAACTGGCAAGCTAGTCTATACAAAATCTACATCCACTGGCTCAGAAAATATACCTCGCCTAAACTTTCATTAATGAAGACAGTGCAGTAATTTAAACCATACTTCATTTTTTAAAACCAAGAAGCAAAATACCTTTGTCCATTTTTTTCGTTGATTTCGACCTGGGTCTTTAATGTATGATTTGAACGATAGGTTTCGGTGGGCTTTCCTCTACGGTCAAGAATGATGGCTTCCGACCGGCGAGTACTTCTGGGTTCCGCCGGAATGGCACTGAGGAAGGACGAAGGAGAAGGTGGAATTTGGGGGAAATGGGGAAATTGGGGGAAATGGATAAATGGGGGGAAATGAAATCGGGGGGAATGGAATGGGTTATTCAATAGGTCGGACCGGTTCTAACTGAACCGGTTTTGGGGTGTAAAAAATTTGTGAAAAAAAAAAGAGAAAAAGAAGTGTCAGGTCAGATTTTTCAAAAATCTGTAAGCTTTCTGTTTTATTTTCCTGTACGCATAGACTGATCCATTATTTAAATTGTCTTTATGTGATGAACATGATATTTGATCATTACTTTTAATGTCATAAATGCTTCTCATGAAATATTCATATATGCCAATACATTCATAAGCATACATGAAATTTCAAGAAATAAAAAGTTTACAGTTGTCAATGAGTCGTGGGCTATTTCAAATAGATATGCATTTTTAATATTTTTATTACGAGGTGTATGTCTATATCATGAAAGGTATGAGAGATAAATGGAACGTGAACTCTCGACAAATATTCAATGTTCAATGATAATATTAATGTTAACCTTGTTTCAATGCTACTGGTAGGACGAATTTAATTCCAAATAATAATTGTCTACTGCATTCTGATTGACTATGGGATACACTAAATAAGCTCACGATATCAATGTAAAGATGTTTAAAGCAATGAAATAAAAGTGGATATAGATTGAGAAATGTTTGTATTTTTAAAGTAATTCGTATACATATCATAAGCATACAACATAGCATGTGGTGACACGAACTCAGCATTATCACATTTCAATATTGAATTCGTTTTGTAAATAAAGTTAACATTCAATTTAATTATCTTATATTTTATTAAGCACAAATTATTTTAAAATAATAAGTCATTGATGTTTATTATGTTGAAGAAAAACATAATCATTTTTCGCATTTAATAATTTGTTCATTTAAAAGTAACGTTACTCAAATTAATAGTTTGGGTACAAATAATAAATCTTAACTAGGAGAGAAAATGAAGTTGCCTAAATATTTAATTTTAGGCGGTATATTTCTTAGTTCTCGATTAATGAAAATCTTATTGTGACACAGACTCAATATTATCACATTTGAATATTGAATTCATTCTATAAATAAAGTTATCATTCAATTTAATTGTCTTTTATTTTACTAAGCACAAATTATTTAAAATAATAAGTCATTGATGTTTATTAATGTCATTTATGTTTCTTAATACTGAGTTTATGTCACTACAAGTCATCATCTCGAGTTGATTTTATAAATTTTGAATTAATTTTAAAATAATATGATTATTAATTTACAAAATCTTTCAAATGTAATATTTGTTTTTACTAGAACTCAAATATTTTTTTTATATGATTTTATTTCAATCTAAGATTTATATGTGCTATGTCAATAGGTTGAAATTTGAATGTGTTTTTATTAATTATATTACGGACTTACATGAATTTAAATATTTGAGATGATAAAACATACAGTTTTGTATGCATTTACTTTTTTCGCCAAAAGTAACTTGAATATGTATAACATGATAGTTATCAATTTTATTGTGACCAAAACATCTATGTCATCTAATTATTTGCAGCAGATACTGAATCTTGATGATTCAAGGATTAGAGATCTGGATCCTAAATTTATTCTCTTATGGAGGTATATCATCGAAGTATAGTATATGGGTAGTTCATTGAAAAATGTGATAGAAGTTAAAAATATTTATGCATGGATAATGTATAGAGTACTTATAGCTCATCCCTGCTTATCCATTTATGTACATTGATTCATCTTATTTATTATTATTATCAACGGGATGTAGTGTAACAATGACCTGCGTTACAAGTGCTTATACAACCCTTTATTGTTCATTTGTTCAGTTCACCTTGACATGTTTTTACCAGTTAGGTGGAACTTTCTACAGCTACTACTACGTGGATTAAAGTCTAATCATCAGCCACAAGTTGTTTGACACCTTCTGTCTACAAGTGATGAACTTTTGATCATAAATCAATCGTTTTAAAAACATTATCGGTCATTTGATTGCAAAGGTGAAATTTGAGTGGAAAAAAAAAATGAATTACAAGAAATTGAATTGTCTGTAATTTATTTTACCAAGAATTGTCGATTAATTGTGTTGATCGATATAATTTTCCACCTGAAATTTTTTTGAAATTTTAAATCTTTTGACATTCGTTTAACTTTGTTTTTTTTTTTTTTTATACAAATTGTCCATTAAAGTAATAAATTTTTCTACCATTTAGGTCTAGAATTTGTTCCAATTGCCAAAAAAAATTAAAAAATAATTTAACATACAGAATATCATTCGTTTGACTTTGTTTTTCATGCAAATTGTCAAGTAAAGTGATAAATTTATTTACCATTGAATCTAGAATTTGTTTTAATTGCCAAAAAAAAAAACTTGGAAATCTATTTCTTGTTTTCACTAATTAGAAGGAAAAGGGGCGTTGGGGGGGGGGGGGGGGGGGGGGGGGGGGATTGGGTTTTTGCCAAGAAATTTGTGCAATAAAACAACAAAACTTGGGGAGAAATGAAAAACCTTTCCCATTTTCCATGGAAAAGGCGGATATCAAACACAACCTATATGTTTTTAGAAGCTTCCACTTAGCTTGTTAATAGATCGGTTGTGGAAATTGTGAAAGTTACAGAAAATACTATTAAATACATCATTACAAAATCACACGTGCCAATAACTAGTATTTATATGTAAAGGTTCTTGTGTGTTTATGAAATTGTGAATATGCATGCAATGACATGAAATTTAAATACAATCTACAAAGTAATGGTAAAATAAGAGATAAATTCTAGTACTTTATCATTATGAGCAAAACCCCAATTCTAGAAGATGAAGTAGAAGATGAATGATTTTGAATTAATTTATATATATATATATATATATATATATTGGAGGTGCATAGGTAGGCGTAAATATGTGTACAAATAGGAAACTTTTGACTACCAACCTAATGGCATCTATTTTGTGCAAATTGTGACTTGAGAAATTGAAACCCCTCATTTGTCTCTAATTAACTTAATTTATTCTTTAATTGATTCTATTAGCTATGTAAATTTCAAAAACATTATTTGATTAGAATTGCATGCTTATTATTTCACTAAATAATAAGCATAACAAATATATCATTTGATTTAAGTTCTTATCTATCAGAATTGTATGCCTATTAAATTTAATTTTACTTACCACGTTGATTGACTAGGACGTTCGAGATGTACCACTGCAAAAATATAGTTAGTTATGTGAAAGATAATTATAGCAATAAAAAATAGATATAACAATAATGAAATTAATCTAGATAGAGAATATAATCACATTAAAAGTATGTGGTGTCACAATTTCCTACCTCTTAAAATAAATTTCGTCCTTGAAATTAAAATTTATCAAATGAATGTGAATACTTAGCCCCTGTATGACAACTATTATTTTTAAATTCTTTTTTCTACATACTCATTTTTCAACCATACATTCATACAATAAAATATTCTACACGTATATTTAAAACATTTTTCTACTTTTTAACTACACATTTTTTGAAAAATAGTCTTCAAAACATTGTTGTTCACAGTTACTGATTGTCAAACAGGGGCTTATTGCATCTTTCACAACTTTATTATTACTATTATTAAGCACGTGTGTTACACGTCTTATGTATTAAATGAATTATATACGTAATATTTTTTAAGTACTAACACTATTTTTTAAAGTAATTGAGATAATTGATATTGTTAAAGGAAAAATTAAATTTGAATATATATATATATATATATATATATATATATATATATATATATAACACTTGTTTGCATACAATATCTATGGTCAACGTCCCACATCTTTTCTTCTTTTTATTTTCTGCATTTACTAAGACTTTTGTTCTTTGCATTGAAACTCCGCTAGAAAGTGCAACATATAGTTGTCCATGAGAGAATATATGTTCAGGAAGATATATTTCAGCAATAGGTAATGTTTGTTGTTACGCCTCCTATGAATAGGGTTCTAACCGCCGCCACGTGGTAGAAATCTGCCCCTTTCTCCACGTCATTTTGTATCCATGATGGGCGAACCCATGTTAGTCGAGCTTTATGTGGTCGAACCTCATATAACCGAGGTAGAGTCATCAAGGGTGTTTCAGGGAAGATTTTATGTAAAGATCTTATGGCAAGTGGATAATGTGACAATACACCTAGCCATGGTGGCCTCCCGATCCTCCTCTACGTTCGCTCTAATCAGCGTCACCTCCATCTCCTTGTAATAATTTTTCACACTCCTAGACCCCTGAGAAAACGTTGGTAATTTTTTATGAAGGTCCCAATAATAATGTCCTAGTACAAACCGTTTTCTCATACGAGCCTTCAACTCTCCTCACGTCTCAATCGACTATCCAAATTCCTCCTACAACTAGTCATCAACTGATCCTACCAGATAATGGCATAATCAGTGAACTCCACTACAGTTAACTTCAACTTCTTCTCCTCCGAGTAATTATGGCAATCAAACACCAATTTCACCTTCTTTTCCCATTCTAGGTAAGCATCATGGTCACTCCGACCTTGAAAAACTGGGATGTTCAGTTTGATGCTACCCAAATTTCTATCAACCCCTCGATCAAATCTATCTCCTATATTCCACATTCGTCCCAATCAGCTTCCAAATAAATCATCTCCCTACACGCCGCCTCATCTTCCCCCATCAAATTCAGCTATAAGATTCCGTCCTCACCTATCTCCTCTACCCCTATGAGGAACCCTTTGGGGCGTCCCTCACTGTTGACTCCTAATCAAGGTTTCATGTCTAACCATATCACCACTAATACGTTCAACCGTCGAATCCAACTGATCAACCTACTATTTATAGCATGCATACTATCCATAAGTTTCACATAAAATCCCTTCGACATCGCTTTTTCCTCACTTTTACTCATGTTTTCCTCTATATATAAATCTTTGTCCTATTTTAATTTTTTCTGAAAACTCTTTGATAGTTAATAAAAAGTCTGGATTACAATAAATTATTCCATTATTGTTATTCATATCTACTTTTGTCTATATTATTAATTCTTTCATCATATATAGTAACTAATACTTTACTTCCTAAATTTTTTTTCTCATTATTACTTTTATTCTTATGATTATTAATCTTAAATGCATGAATTTAAAATTTTTCTTTCTTAAATCTCTCTTAGAGTCTTCTGATATTAAATTTAATTTCTTTACTTCATTTCCTATACATCGCAGAGATATTTCTCTACTATGTCTAAAAAATTGTGTTCTTATCTCAAAAATTCATGTTATATAATATTTCTGGGTTAAGTATTTTTAAACCATTAGTCTAAAATCTTAAATAATCTTGTTGTGGGTCTATAATCTCTTCTATATTATGATTATATTGCGCTGGTCTATTTAAAATTCTTTCTATTATGTTTCTACTTATACTTGAAGTACTATTTCTAGATGTGGATGCTTCTTCATTATTTCTAGTAACCTCATTTATAGTTCTTAACCTTTCTAAAAATGGATTACTCATCTTGAAAATTTATATTCTTTAGGTAATCTTCTTGTTATTTTTTCTTTTCCTGTATTTTTAAAACTTAAGATTTCTAATTTTTCTGTTAAAAATTTTAAATCAGTTTCTATGTGTAATTGTTCTCATGTTACTTTTTTCTTATCTAGATTATCAATCTTTTTATGGAGTGATAATAAAAGTGCTATTATTAAATTATTCTGTTTTATGATTATTGTTTCTGTGGTCTTTGGTGAAGAAGTATGGGCTAATCCTTCTGATTTTTCGTGATATCTTTTACAGAATTCTAATGCTTCAGAATAATTTTTATCTGTCTTTAACTAATAATAATTTCTTTTAATTTTTTTACTAATCCTTCTATTTTGATTATTATTTCTTTTGTTTCGATTTCTATTTCTTTAGATTTATTAAAATCTAAAATTCTTTTAATTTCTGTTAAATCTACTTTAAAATGTAATTTTTCTATTTTAACTATTTTTTCTAAAATACTAGAATTTTGATTTTTAATATAATCTAATGATTCTTTTATATTTCTTATTTCTAAGTCTCTAACTATAATATTTTCTTTAATTATTTCTAAGTAGTTGACTTTCTTTTTATTTTCTGATTCTAAATTTCTGGATAAATTTATAATTAAGTCTATTAAATTGTTATGACTTGGATCTTCTGAAAATAAGCTGTGTAATTTATGTTTATTTTCTAAGTTACATTTTATTATATTGTTTTTTATAGTATGTACTTTCTTACTAAGGCATCTTATGTTTAAATCTAACTATTCTAATTGTCTTTTTGTTTCCAGTATCTACCCAAATTTCTTCTAATATATATTTATGTTTATACTCTTCTATTAATACTTTCTTAACTATGTATTCTCTTATTTCTACAAGTAAATCTTTTATAACTCTTAATATTTCTTTTACTTCTGTGAGATTTTTACTATAAGTTTCTACTATTTGATCTTCTGTGATATATCCGTCTATTTGCTTACTATATTCTGACCATTTATAAAAGATTTAGAGAAAATAGTAGGACCATTATATGCAAAGACATCTCCTACAGGACAAATTTTTTTTAATAAAGAAGATAAAAAAATAGTACAACAAATAAAAGACAGAATAAAAAATTTACCAGAATTAGCTATGCCATTAGATTCATAATACTTAATTATTGAAACAGATTGTAGTATGATAGGTTGGGAAGCTATATTAATATGTAAACCCAATAAATATACTGATAAAAGTACAGAAAGAATATGCAAATATAATTGTGAAAATTATAAAGAAAAAGGAAATTTGAGTAGCATAGATGCAAAATTATTAACTATAAATTATGCCTTAGATAGTTTTGAGTTATTTATAGTTGCTAAAAAAGAAATAACTATAAGAACAGACTGTATAGCTATAGTTTCTTTTGTAAATAAAATGAAAATAGATTTAAAGAGAAGTAGCAGACGAAGGTGGTTAAATTTTATAGATAGAATTACAAATACAGGTATTAATATAGAATTTAAACATATTAAAGGTAGTGATAATAAAGCAAAAGATATACTAAGTAGAATAATAATATATATGAGTTATTTTTAACCTGTTTAATAAAATGTTGTCATACAGATTTCAAGACCAAGGTCTTTAAGACCAGGGATTCCACCAATGAATTCATTTGCATCAAGTTCATTACCTCAGACTTCATTTAATCATAATAGACCAATGTTACAAGACAGACTAAGGTTTGGAAACCAAGAACTTTTACGAAGTGTTCTCTTCGTATTTTAGTTTTGTGTTTTGAGTTTTGAATTATTTTGTGTTTTGGGTGTCCATTTTTAGATTGTTGAAAACTCGTTCTTTTTATCGTTTTGAAAAAATATTTCTCAACCCGTATTTTTTTAGTTTTGGCAGATTTGTAAAGAAAACAGTCAAAACGTAAAAAAAATTGTTTTCTGTTTTCTTCACAAAATTTTCAGTCGTTTTCAAAAACTCGTTTTCGAAAATGGGAAAGAGAACGCGTTTTCAATGTTTTGGAAAATCGAAAACAAAAAACGGTCCGAAAACAGCAAAGAGAACGCACCCTTAGTCTTTCCAAATAGTAACATTTATTTTAAGACTTTAACTCATATCTCTTTATCTAGAGAAGAAAAATGTATTTTAGATAATTTATGGATTTCATATAATAAGAATCCTAAAGACCAAAAATATTTTCTTGCATGCATGAATGCATTGTCAAAACATTTTAGTCAAAACAAAAACAAATATAAATTTTATGTTGTAGTTAAAGGAAAAAAACCCAGTAATTTTCTATTCTTAGATAGAAATAGTAGATTGTATTAAAAATGTTCCAGATCTACTTTATAAAGGATTTACAATTTTTCAAGAAACTTTAGATGCAGCAAGACAGCATATAGGGATTAATTTTTATTTGTCACCTTCTTTAAAAAATTATTCAGAACCTCCATTAGATTTCTCTCTAAGCAAAGACAGGAATATTTTCTGTCAACACTGTGAGTGTATGCAGAGAAATTTTAAAATTATCAATGAAGCAAACCAGAACTTTTCAATAAAAGAGCCCAACTCCAGAAAAAAGATAGCCCAATTAGAAAAAGAAATTATTGGATTAAAAATCCAATATCCAAAAGGTACTATGGAGCCCAAGAAATCAATAACTAGTCTAGCTCAAATGGTAGCTGGTAAAGACTTATCGAATCCGTTAAAGGTTATGGACTTACCAAAAGCCCAACAGACTCAGAAGACTGTTGATTCCTCTACTAAATCAGATAATCAGACTCAACAGACTGATAAATCTGCTACAGATAAAGGAGAAGAAATCTGGGATTTGTTAGGACAACCCAGTGGTAAATTTGATTACTTTGTGAAGTATAGTCCTCCAAAACATTTTTTAGATAAACCAGGTTCATCAATCCAAGAAATCCAATCTAAACAAGACAAATGAAAGATGATTGTTTAAGATAGTCAAGACTTAATACTTATTCAAGACACACAAGACCAGAATGAAGACGTTTCTCTAGAAAAGATTTTTGTACAAATTGAAAAATTTCAACAACAAACTAAAAAATAAGAAGGAACTTCATCTAGACGAAAGAAAAAGATTCAAATAAAGAAGAAGAAAAATGATGAAAAATTGAAAAAACAAATCAAGGAAGCAGTAAAAGAAGTTTTTGAAAAGAAAAATGAATAAGAAAAAAAAATTCCAGAAGCACCACAGATGGAAAACAATATAGTTGATGAATCTCAACCAGACGATGAAGAAGAAGACCCAGATAATGTAGGAT